>BSQZ01000027.1:7285000-7820000 GCA_033239005.1 Lamellibrachia satsuma
CGCTACAATGTGGCTCGACTTACCCCACACCAAGTGTTAGTTGAGCGAGCTTACCAACCCTATTTGAATCAGCTAGATATAATTATCTATACATGCTAGATATATTATCTTGGTATAAAATGACCTTTGCTGTTAGTTGGTGAATTTTCAATTACCTAGATTTGATGATTTCGTTTTATATTATGTATGCATATTGTATTCTTACATAATCAGTTGGCTTACTATAAAAGCTCGTATACAAACATACATCTGACTTGTACTTTTGTCTTCAGCAAACTAGCCACGATTCCGAGTCAATAACATTAGCAAGTAGCATTGTCCCACATAAAAAATGATATATTAATAATCATAGTTTATGTGAGTAAAACAATGTTGAGTTATATCAAAAAGAATGAAAAATGGTTTATTTAACACTGCTTTCCCCTATACGCCTTAATTACGCCTGTGAGGATATTCATTAGCTAAACCATTAGCTCGTTCCGTTTGGCAGGAAGTGGAAGGTTGGTCCTAAAAATAGTGGGAGGTTGGAATTAAGTTGGCCTAAGAAATAGATGGGAGGTTGGCCTAAAAAATATGTGGGAGGTGGGATTTTGAGATAGGATATGATAAAGACAGTGATCTTATAACACGATAGTTAATGTGGGTTCATTGTTCATGTATGTTAATTGAAGTGTATTATTATAAGGTTGTACGTTTTTATTCCGTCGTTTGGTTTCTTTCGCCGCATGGCTTTTTGTGTGTGCTTTTGTTGAGACATACCAATATCACGCATCCACTTCGCCGGATATCGCCAAACATAGGCAATATTATTATATAAACTACTAATGGTTATGTTTATGTAAATTGTATGGGCGCTTTTGACCCCCCAAGTAATACTTGTGAATATACCTATCAAGACATAATGATGTTCTACAGCCTTAAGTTTACCTTTACAGTTCGTATTCCGCTCTGTAGCAAAGCACTGAAGTACGTGATCCTGGGGCATATCAACACACCTGTGATCAATACATATTGATAACATATACCTTTTTCTTAGCAGCGTGTTGAAGTTTGGCAATTGGTAGTTGTAAACTACTATATATAGACTAGCACTGTGAAATGTTACACTTCTAGCATAAACAGTTCACTAGTTATGGCACATTATACATTAGGTGTGCGGACATGCCACACCTTCTCCCAAAAGAGGTTCGGGACATTTTTTCGATTTTTCTGTGCAATCTTACTTAAGCAGGGATGTAAATATTAATCATAGTAACAACGAATTGTCCTCGCTTCTTGTATTTGTCGCTTCGTCTTTGGTACACTGCTTTATCTCGGCCATGCCGTTTCGTCTCTGTCACACTGTTACGTCTCTGCAACGATAGACATTTCTTGATACAGACTACTTGGTCTCTGCATAGATATATAGTAGGGTAACCCGGCTTCCTTGTCCACCTGCCATCTGGGCCTTTGCCTTGCCCTTGGATGGCAATCTTGTCAAATATTTTTGAAACAGGAGTGCATGCTTTTTATATGACTTCCTCGTTAAGCATAAATTATTAAATTCATCTCAACATGGATTCCTTAAAGCGAGGTCATGCTTAACAAATGTGTTATGTTTTTTGGAAGAAATCACTAAGTGGATAGACGAGGGATCGCCAGTGGATGTTGTCTACTTAGATTTTCAGAAAGCTTTTGACAAAGTGCCACATCAAAGATTGCTACTTAAATTAAAAGCCCATGGTATCGGGGATAGCATAACTGACTGGATAGAACAATGGCTGACTGACAGAAGACAACGAGTTGTAGTAGATGGCGAAGTTTCAAATTGGAAATCGGTTTTGAGTGGGGTACCTCAAGGATCAGTATTAGGACCTATATTATTCTTAATTTATATCAATGACTTGGACGAGAGTATAACAAGTAACGTACTGAAATTTGCGGACGACACAAAACTGTTTAGAAAGGTTAATACTGATGGTGATAAACAACATTTACAAAACGATCTAGACAGATTAGTGAAATGGTCTGAGAAATGGCAGATGCTGTTCAATTTTGGGAAATGTAAATGCCTACATACAGGACATGGGAACTTGAATGTAAACTATAAAATGGGAGCTACTGTTCTTGGTACTACTGTAAAAGAAAAGGACTTAGGAGTTACAATAAGCGCTGATATGAAAGTTTCAGAGCAGTGTGGTATTGCAGCTTCAAAGGGTAATCAAATTCTTGGATTGATTAGAAGAAACATAACATACAAGGGAAAAAAGTTAATTATACCTCTTTATAAAGCAATAGTTATACCTCATTTAGAATACTGTATACAAGCATGGAGACCATATCGTAAGAAGGATATAGATACGCTTGAACGCATACAAAGGAGAGCAACTAAAATGATTCCAGAACTTAGAGACCTTAGTTATGAAGAACGCCTGAAAGAATGTTGTTTAACAACTCTAGAGACAAGGAGGTTAAGAGGAGATCAGATTGAAGTTTTTAAGATATTGAATGGGTATGAAAATATTGATAGAAATATGTTTTTCTCACTCAAGAAGGATAGCAGAACTAGAGGACATGAGGTAAAATTAGTAAAGGATCAATGTAGATTGGACATCAGGAAGCACTCGTTCTCACAGAGGACAGTAAATGAATGGAACAAACTGTCTACAGATTGTGTAACTGCTAGCAGCGTGAATATGTTTAAAAACAAGGTTGACACATATATCAGAAGGGCGGGTTATAAGTAGGTGAACATTGTTGGACTCTCGATAAGCCAATGGCTTCCTTGTCCACTTGCCATCTGGGCCTTTGGCTTGGATGGCAAATCTTGTTAAATCTTGTTAAATCTATGTCTTCTACGAACGCTACATATTTTGTTTGATTTGGTTATAAATATTTTTTATACGTGTAACTCAAATGTGAAAGCTGCCACTTTAACAAACATGGCATTAACACGTGACTGCAAAGGTCACAATAATACGTCACGATTGCACGATATATATATATATATATATATATATATATATATATATATATATATATATATATATATATATATATATATATATATATATATATATATATATATATATATATATATGTATATATATATACGTCACATTGGTGGTGACGTAAGGAACATTGTGTTTTAAAATAGTCTAAAATACTATAAAGAAAGTTGTTGATCGAATGATAAACCTACATACATAAATAAAAATTATATATAAACATAGTAGTGCCCTGCACGGGCCTATAATTTTAGCCCAAATCCGGCCTGCAGTTAGCAGTTAGAATCCAGGCCTGCAAAAATTTTTCAAGCTCGGCCCGCAAACTAGAATTTAGGCCCAGGCCCGAACCAGACCGTTAATATTTGGCCCAGGCCCAGCCCGCACGTTTCAGGCCCAGGCCCAGCCTATACCCGTGGGCCAAAGACGGGTAAGCCTGCAGCCGGCAAGCCGGTGGCCCGCTAAATTTTAAATAAACCTATTATCTTATAATAAAAACGAAACACAAATAAACTGTATTACATACATATTGTTTTATGAAATAACATAAAAAAATAATATATCAACTTTGTATAATGTCTACTAGTCTGCTGTCTACTGTCCATGGTGTGCTGGACAAGCCCACAACCAACTGCTTCAAACGGACGAATATCCTGAAGAAAAATAATCAACTGTTTATTGTCATTACTATTAAGTATTATGACATATTTTTATATATGGCTTTAATTTATTGGCTTATGGTTAGGGTAGGAGATTTGTTTATCTAACCCTAACTTAACCCTAATGCAAACCATAACCCTAATTTAAGTAGTTAATTGAATTAGCTCAACTGAGTTAACTTAATTTAATTAATTAATGTTACCAGTAAGAGCAGTTAATTTGGTATTACTTGATATTTCAATTAAATGTCACCCACTGTCACTGACAACCAGTGGCATTTCCAGCAGGCCTGCAGTCATTAGCCTGAGACAGATCAGGTTTAGTAAAGGATCAATGTAGATTAGACATCAGGAAGCACTCGTTCTCACAGAGGACAATAAATGAATGGAACAAACTGTCTACAGATTGTGTAACTGCTAGCAGCGTGAATATGCTTAAAAACAAGGTTGACACATATCTCAGGAGGGCGGGTTATAAGTAGTGAACATTGTTGGACTCTCGATAAGCCAATGGCTTCCTTGTCCACTTGCCATCTGGGCCTTTGGCTTGGATGGCAAATCTTGTTAAAGGTTCAGACATGTGTGAAATAGTACAAATGTGAATGAATCAGTACTGGGGAAATTGTAGACACCAAACAGTGCACACAAGTTGACACAATTGAAAAATACCAACAACCAATTGGGATGGGCACTGGGCAGTGGCAGTTGCCAGTGGGCAGGTCATTCAGGTAGGCAAGATTTGGAGGGAAGACAATAGATTGTCCACTGGTAGGGTCAAAGGATGATACATTGATGGTTAATCATGGCTTTATTGCTTCTGCAAATATGTCTAAAGTAAACATTTGGGGCTGGCTACTTCCAGAAAGTATGGGGTCGTTAGATCTATGCAAAAGGCTACATTCATGTAAAAAGTATGCATCAGTAACATCTGTATTTTGTATGTACCGTGTAGTAGTAATATGTACTGTGTAATGTGTATGCTGTGTATGCAATACTATGCATTGCTATTATATGAAATGTCTCTAGAATGCACATTATTAAAATGATACTATTGGAAGTCCCATTGTTGAAAAGAGGTCAAACTATATTCCAATATATAAAGTACTGGTGGCATTCATAATTCTATGCAAAGTCTCAATTTGCAACTATGTAATACTAAAGAAATAATTTTTATTTTAAACATTCATTAACCAGAAATACAATTTATAATAAGTTTTTATTAATATTAAAATTAAATATCTGGGTTTTGTATTAATATTTTTATTAGGCCCAGGCCAGGCCCAGCCCGGCCCTCTCACACTAGGCCCAGGCCCGACCCAAGCCCGATGTGTTTAATATTTTTTCAGTCCAGGCTCAGCCCAGGCCCACAATATGTAGGCCCAGGCCCAGCACATAACATTTTGTAGAGGCCCGGCCCAGGCCGGGATTGGACCCAAAGTCCGGCCCGTGCAGGGCACTAAAACAGACACATTTGCATTTGAAAATGTCACATTTGCGTTTAAATGCAGTGTCGTCTCCTGCTCCGTATTTGAATCAAAAACAGTTGCATTTGATTAAAAAACTTTTGCATTTGTATTTGGTAAAAACTTTTGCTTTTGCATTTGATTAAAAAACATTTGCATTTGCACCAGATTAAAGAACATTTGCATTTGAATCAGACATTTCATGCCTTGGAAATTTCTTACTTGGCTGCAAGTTGCCAGCCCCAAAGGTTTAGACAGATTTGCAGAAGCCATGTTTAGCAGTCAACTTATCTCCCTACCAATGGACATGTTATTGTAGAAGGCCCTTCAATTCCTGCCTGCCTGCCACCCCAGTTGGTACTGTTTGTGGGCTCACCTAAGCTAAACTTTTCTATGAAATGCAATCTGTGAAGTGCAGGCAGTATTTTGAAATCCATGGCCACAATTATCACAAATATTTTTTTAATTTACAATCTACATTTTGTATTTACAATCTCAATTTAAAACAATATTTATCATGTAATCATCTTAGCAATGAATACATTCAATAACTTGGATTGCTTTGCTTATTCTCACCCAGAAAGTGATCATTCTCAAGCAGACAGTAACACTAAGCCTGCCAAATTTCGCTGTAGTACCCCTAATCATCATATACCATACGACACCATACACATAACACAGTTTTGTCAATGAATGACATTATATGTTCATTAATATTTGTATTTCATTTGAGTAATTCTGTCACTATTACCTTTCTTCCCACCAGACGATAAGTTTCTGCTACAGACAGTAAAGCCCAAGTATTTCATACTGAGCAAATATGCCAGACCATTCAGATCTTATCTCACCTTCTTTCTGAATGGACAAGGTTTATTTGCAGAGATGGGGGCAACTAAGGGCAGCTGCCTGCTCATTCCCTTTATGGGGGAAAGAAGCTTCCCCACTTGAAAATAAATCCATTGTTTATCCAAGACTACTGTTCAATCTAAATGTTTCCCTAATTAAATACGTCACCTGTCCTTTGAGTGTAATATTTTATTGATTACTGAAACATTAGTAATTTAATGATAAATCATCTGTTTTATTTAACTACATTTACAGAAGTTGATGTAAACTGGTGTGTACTTTGTTGCATATTTCAGTCATAAAAACACTTGCATTTGCATTTCAATTATTTCAAACACGACCCGAAATCATGACCTTATTCAGATTATGAAACTATATCTAGATAAAATATTTGTAAATGTTTTAGTTGGCCGTTCTCTTTATGTTGGGGCAAGGTTTAGCACTGTATTGGCTAGAAAATGATGAAATCAAAAAGTGGATTCATCACTTTTGTGACTATATATATATATATATACATATAGATATATATATATACATACATATATTATATATAAAATAACACTAAAATGGACAATTGGAAGTCTTTATAAGAGTGCGTTTTAGTGGGTTTATCCTAGGGGTGAACTTGCAGCGTGGCACTTAGACGGATGTGACCTAACACAGAGACAATTTTGGTGGGGGGCAACTAAATATCATTGGCACTGGATAGAACAACGTAAGATCCGAGCAATAGCTCCGATATAAGGGTTTACTCAGCTCTCCGAATGTCTAACCAATGCCAGTTATAAGTGCTGAAATTTGATCCAGGTACTGGGAGCATGCAGTTGGTATATTAACATTTTGATTAGTTGCGTAATTGCTCGTCCGATGGAGTAAACCCAGCAAAGAAAAACAATCGTACCAGTCACATTTCAATGATAGTTTGACGAAAGACTGCCATTTCTCACAAAACAGTATTATAGGACCAAACTGCCATGTTTAACTTTTCTGCCTTCGCCATGGCCACTGACACAGACCTGAGCTGGTGTATGAGGGCCTGGGTGCTTTAAATCTGAATATCCATGTGAAGCGGACTTTGCCAGCAGGCCTGTTATTGGTTCTCCAAGTCGTACCCTGAAGTAAAGTTGAATCTGATCGTGCCTTTTTGATGGCTTATAAGACTGACATTGAGCACCGCTCAGAGTTGGCCAAGGAGACCTTTGTTATCTAGTTCCCAGGAAAAATTAACTGCAACTCAGAATTACTTACCTTCGGAGTAAGTCTTACATAAAACAAAAACTGCCACCGTTACAATAATTTGCTTATGTTAATATAAATACTTCGTTTCTTTTGTTCGCAATAATGGATTGTTATCATATGTGAAGGAGTGGAACAATTGGTCGCACATATGCGAGGGTGCCATTGCAGGTGCGAGGCAACAGGGCCTTCGCAGGGTCGGCTTCGATTAGTTAATAATCTCATTTGTTTTGATTATCACATGTATGTTCCCGGCCGATGCTTTTCAGCTGCCTTGTCTTGCCACATTTTTAACCTTGTGAGCGAACATCACCGAAAAAAATCGACCCACAGTATCAACTAAGCCGATTTTCGGCCTGTCTTGCCGCACCTATAAAACTATCCGTCACCATGGCCGAATATCGATCAGCGGTATAAATGCCAAAACCAGCCCCACCTCCCCCGCCATAACTCCCAACACAAACCCCACCCGACCTTCTAACCCACATCCACCACCCAACCGCCTCCCCTCCACCTACCCACATCATCCCCCACCCAACCTTCTCCCCAACCCTACCCTGACTCACATCCACCCATCCCACATCGTCCCCCACCCAACCTTCTCCATAACCTGACTCATACCCACCCACCCGTGCACACAACAACCCACACCCCAACCATCACTCAACCACAAACAACACCCAACCCCAACTCATGCAAGCACCGCCATTCTTGACGGTATGGTCACCACAGAGCAGCCGTTCTCTACGGAACAGTCACCAGGAGCTGCTCTCGACAGTCCAGCCACCGGGGAGCCAGTATCAACAGTAAGGCCACCGAGAGCCGTTCTCGACGGTCCATTCATCTGGGAATCGTTCTCAACAGTATGGTAACATGGGAGAGTGGAGGGTAGAAGATTCCAGACTGCTCTGGAAATTCTCGACGTGTCGGTTACCACGTCCGACACTTTGTGTCAACCTAGCAACCCATACAATGTTCAACTGTTATTACACTTTACACACCAAGACCGCATTACTTGCAGAATAAGAAAAAAACACCAGTTGTAAAACCATAACGGACATTTTAATACGAAACCATCAATTACTATACAAATGCAACATTACGTTTATTACAGTTAATAGCGCACATAGTCAAACGATGCTAGCTTATAATCAGCTCTCAAACCGGGTAACCTACCAAAAAAAATTATTCCGGTACTGAACCATACCCCATAAAAAAATTGCATGACAACCTAATCAAATGTATTAATAAAAACAAGCTGCTTTCTATTGAAAAGATACTCCTCATAGCAAAGTTGTATAGTGATCATAGTCCTGTGTCGATATCGTTATAAGCAAAACCCACAAACATACGTGGTACAGCTTCAGCAACATGAACTGTGACGCATTGCATTGTGTACCACTGCTGCCTATATACTACCCCTGCATACAAGCAGTATTTTAAGTAGACGCAATCATCGCTGACAAGATCTCCACCCACTGTGTCTAGCGAAATGATGCCGCCTACCAATTAGAGGAGTGTTGTATTATGGAACATACATTCTAATCTACATACAACTGTAAACGTCACCAAAAACCTGCCATATCAATGACCAGCCCATAAACAGACGTTATTTCTGTCTGGTCGGTCATGCTTTAGTAACTATGGGCAGCGTTATCAGTCGTCAATGTGGTTGCCAACAATTCCTTCCGGTGAGCCAGTTCTTGATCTGGTGCAGCTGCGACTTCGTGACCCGTTGTTTTGAGGTGCAGGAGACCGACTCTTTGAGTTGCGACGACCTGCACTAATGGAGCGACTCCGTGATCGACGCGGTGATCGACTGTGTGAGCGTGATCGTCGACGGTCACGACTGACTGACCTACGTCGACGTCGATCACGGCTGCGGGAGCGACTGCGTCGACGTTCACGGCTGCGAGACCGGCTACGGTTTGTCCTAGGGGGCAATATAAAGCCAACATAAATAAAAATGTTCATAACGCTGACATATGTTACAGTGAAACAAAGTTAATGACTTACTGCTCCGTTTATTTACACCTAAAACATATTACTCAGCTCACTGAACAATTGTCACTTTTACTTAGACTTCGTTGCGCAAAGAAAGGCAATTGACTGAAAATAGTATTGCTAAAAAATAGCTTGTCCACATTTAAATGTATCTCAGTGGTTTATACATGAATACGACATTAACCACACAATAAATGTGTCGGTATTGACAAAAGTTGCTTCAGGGTCCTATTTTATAATGCTGCATACCATTAGGATTTGCAAGTACTACATTATCAGCACAGTACAATACCGTTGTTCTTTTATTCTGACTGCTTTTAACTGTAAAGTAGCACAAGTAGTCTATAGAGACTACAGCGGATTAACAGCAGACAGCTCTTCAATTCCACGACAAGTTCAAGGCACCTGATATTTCGTTATGAACACCTGGTACCATCACAACTGTTAACAGTTTGTATCTTGCTCACATGCTTCCAGATGTTAAATGCAAATTAGATTTTGCAAGACTTGCAATTAATTTCAAGGAATTGACTAATGGGGTTACTGTAACAGCTGTCACCTCCTGCGCCTTGGTGAGCGAGATCTACCACGACCACCACGGTATCCTCCACCGCTTGCCTGCCAGTCATCTGGACAGTCACGTGCCCAATGACCCACTCGGTGGCATTTGTAGCATTCATCATAGCCCTGCAAGGCAGATTTGTCATAACAATGTCTAACATGTGCATGGCTTCACCTCTTAATATTTTGTTAACATAATAGAACATGTATTTCATCCGTAGTCTTGTTGGTAAACAGGTACTATTATTATCACAGTCATAGCAGCAATTGTAGATATTACAATATAATTCTAGATAATTTTTGTTTAACCATGTCCAGTAAACAGAGTTTGTTTGTACAAATACAAGAATTTCAACCAGTTTCAAATCTGTTTATACAAGAAATTTATACTTTTACATTTTACTTTACAATTTGCACATTCTATAAGAGTGAAGAAACAAACTTTGTAATGCATCAAATGTTAAGTCAAGCAGCTATGATGCATATGTAAAGAGCTTGATACAAGAGACAGCAAGAACTACAGCGAGAAACAAAAGATATATTTACAATGTGTACTCACCAACTGCGTACTCACCAACGAACGTCTCTGACTGCCCTTTGCCCACTCTACCACGATACTGTTGCCGCATATTTCCCGACCGTTCTCATACTTGATAGCATCCTAACCACAAATACACCCACAAACACTTAGAAACGAGATAATGCAACTGTACACCCAAAGATGCCACATGTACTAAAAACTTAAGTTACAGTTATTGTACTTCACACGTCCACCGTGCAGTTCTCAAATATAACTGTACTTATGGATTCATGCTGATACCGCTCTTGTTACTTTTCATATGTACTATTATAACACAGCTTCTAAACAGTGGCCATTTGCTATAATCCCTACTAATAAAAAGCTGCCTTGATTGTAGTCATCTGCTGTTGTTTTCACGCATCAAGCAAAGATCAAGAAACCCCAACAAAATCCTGCACAAGAACAATGGCAAAGCCACACCAAGTTAATTCACTGGTTGCATACTTTTTCAGGTGTTTTTTACACCAAATGTAGACACAACAATTTTTTTTAACATAATTATATGCTAAAAATCCAGTTGCTAAAATGTTTCATGTGTTGCTGAAATGTCATGATTGTTTTCTTAAATTTTACCAAACAGGCAGAATGAAACAATGCAAGAATCAACTTGGTGTAGCATACAGGAAATACACAATTATATTCACTGCAATCTTACACTGTCACAAAGCCAATTTTATTAATTTTTTTACTTGCACATGGACTTTAAAACCATGTCTGGAGAAATTTGCAACAATCTCGCTGAATTCCTCAATGACACGAACAATGGCAAGTGACATTATCATAGGCAGTGAGACATACTGAGACCTGCAATGGCAGCCGGCGCTGTCGTAGACGAGGCTATACACACAGCCCAGTGCTGAGGCAGTTGTCACGGTCGTGACAATGAGCATGATGTGGCATGGCCGGGAAACAACGGAACTGGCATGGCAATAGGTGTCAGGCATGGCAAAGTTTTCTCATGGCATTTGGTCATGGCATGGTGGTGGCTGCGGTTGGCATGGTAACCATGGAAACCTTTGGTGCCGGGCGGGAGCAACCTTTACCGTGGCCAGGCTAGGACTGCGTGGTTCAGGGATAAACAAGTAGGTTTGTTTAAGTATGCAATTCCAGTATTTTTAAAGATGCAGTATATAAAAATTACACATTATTACATTTCAGCAGACAGTATTCTAAAAATAACCAAATATTTGAATTCTAATTACAACAAAATGCAGTGTAACCAGGTAAAACTATATTGGAATGAGAGCAGACAAGTGACAGACAAAACAGATAGTTATTTTTAAGAACTTGGTACTATACTGGCACCAGTGTTTGGGATTATCCACTCAAGTTTTTATTATAACAAAAAAAATGTATATGCTTCAAATTTCCAACATGAAAACAAATCATGCAAACAGTAGATATATCTCTTTTGTTATCAACATTTCTTATTGTTTAATAATGATTATGGTAATGTAATCTTTCTGCACAAATTTAGACACAATCCTTTAGATATGCATATAACACCAAGGCTATGAAGACAATATAAAAATGTCAACTCTACCACCAGCATAACTTTAAAAGGAATAGTTCTTTACACTAACACTTGTCACGCAATTTAAATTCTGCTGAAATGTTTGTAACATTAAACAGTTCTGACAAGAGAAATCAATTTTATTTATTAACTACGACTTTACGCGACAAAAAATAAAATGTTGAATTTACTGGTCAGATCAACTGGTTATGTATCAGCTGAAACTTAACAAAACGCAACAATTGGTTTAAAATTATGTTTGAATATTTACACTTTATGCATAAAAAAATCACCAAATCATATATCACCTAAAAGTGAAATGCACCTTCTAGTTAACTGCTTTTATGCAGACTTAGGTTTTTCAAATGGAATACCTACCATGCATAACACGAATGCAATAACTGCTACATGCTCAATAGTTTTATAAATAGCTTGTTGCTACTACCCAAAACAATTCTGCAATAGTAGTAGCACCACATTTTTTAGCAAGTAGAATTTTTTATTTAAATGTGTTCTATATAACCGATTTATAAAGATCCATGCTCCACATCATCAACCATACATTTAAAAATAGCAATTACTATTCAAGGATTTTGCTGCAACAAACCAGCTTCAATTCAGAAATTTCTCACAAAGACAATAATCTTAGCCTCGTAAGTTAAAAACTACAATCCGCATTGTCCACTTCCAAAATATACCTTTTTACCCACTGTCAAAGCAATTACAATCTACCACTGTGATTTATTTGATCCTACCTTATGAAAACACCAACTCTCAAACCAACCAACTTCACAATCAAACAACAAACACCAATACAAGAATAACTCATGCCTACCTCTGCATCTTTCCGGTCCTCGTAATCAATGAAGGCGTACGCTGAAAACAAAAACTGTTCATTAATCAAGGAGTAAGGCAAAATAGAGAAAACCACTACAAAACATTGTTACTCTATGAGAAAACTTATGATCTGCTCGCTTTTGAAATATTACATTTTAAATGTCAAAAGTGCTGATAATGTGATTGTTAGTCAAGTAAATGCATCTTTCTAAATTGTAAATACATAATAAATCACCATCTTGAAATGAGCATTATAATCTTATAGTCAACTATATCCATATATTATTTGAAATTGTTCAGGGTTAGACATTTGTACTGACTTATCTAGACAGGTAATCAAATGTCATCAAGGCTTAGCAAAATTAACAGACTGTCTTGGAATTAATAAACTACAAGTTGGCGTCACAGAAGCTATTTTTGACGACAGATAATAGGCAGCTGTTTTAGTGTTTCCCTGTTGTATCAGATCTATGTGCATTTTGCGTTTGTCAATACTGACATCTATTGAGAGTGTAATGTACAGGATTTCACTTGCTTGTTTCTTTACTATCACGTTGACCTCCTCTGCTTGCGGACTTACCCATCTCGGCACCTAAAAACAGTAACAATAAGATTCTAAGTTCCGTAATGTTAAAACAATTTTCCAAGAAAACAAACTATGAAAATGTAAAATTTTTGTGCACAAGGGTAGGTTACCAGGTTATCAATATCCCTACATTTTCAGTACAACACAGCAATAAAGTTAATATATTGCATAAACTAGGGGCATAACAATGCAGTTAGGTAATGATAAAACACTCACTGCAATATCACGTATATTATGTTACTACAAGCACATTTTAGTCATCAAGGTCAACAACAACAAGATACTCCACACATGCATGCACGCACACACACACATACACAAGTACTATATTTAGCATGGAGACATAGAACAGTACTTTTTTAGAACAGAGCCTACTTAAGTGCATACATATCCATAACGAGGAATAGTTCCTTGGGCTATCATAAAACTACATCACCTTTGTCTAACAGTAGACTAAGCAAAATAAAACATTTTACTACTAGACTTAGCTTGTGGCTTTCATTTCAATAGTTTTTCCAAGTAATTCTCTTGATTACCATTGTGGCCATTTTCATTCCAAAACATAATATAATGAAAGAAAATGATGTAAATAAGTGATCATGTTTGTCAAAAACCACACCATTTACGGCCATTGTCATAATAACAGTAAAAAAAGTGTTGTTACACCAGGATGCAATATAATTAGGATGTTTAAATGTACATAAAATAGCATTATACTCTGCTTAATTCCAGCAAGATCATTATATTTTAATGGCATTTTTCAACATTTATCAAAAGATTGGTACACATTTGATTCATAGGCCTTTGAGTACATTTATTTTTCTGACCTAACCATGACAACATCCAACTTTTGCCACCACACTTCTGCATGCTGATATACAACATAGATATATCATAGCTTAAAAGAAGTAATACTAACATGCACAAATGATGAAACATTAGTGCCAAATTATTAGATATGAACTCAGTTGATTCAGCTATTATGTAAAAACTGTGATAATTTGACACCAATGTTACATCAATGATGCCACTGACGGGTGTCACGAGTGGGGCTCGGTAGCTCTGCCGTACCGTACAATCGAGAGCTCCTGTTGGTCTTGTCTACCTGTCGTCTATACCACAGGAAGTAAAAGATCCCACACAGTCACAAGAGGTAAATGTGCAACCTGTCGTGCAAAAACTGCTGCATTAGCCCAAAAATTGGGGTTTGGATTATAAAAACTGAGATGAAAAGTTCCAACTAAATGCAAGTTTCAAGGGTTGTTTCATTACAAAAAGCTACGTTGTCGAAGTTGTACTCACAGATAAATTAAACGGTTTGCGGTGTAAAGTTGCCATTTTTTTGGTTAGATCAGAAAAGGTGATAACTTATTTTGGCAGTTTTCTAGAATTCGGGCCAAAATCAATGTTGCCATTGCACAATGTATATTTATCTTAAGAATATGTAAATCGCTATACATGTTGTGCATGAAAAACACATTTAATCACCTTTTTCAGTGCTCAAATGGACACATTTAACTTGCTTAAGAACCTTTTTTCCCCTTTTATTCACAAGATGGTGCACAAAGCAAGTTAAATATGTGAATTTGTGCATCGAAAAGGTGACTAAATGTATTTTATACGGACGTTTAATAATTTGCATGTTCCGCAGATAAATGTGTATTGTGCATAGTTACTATACTTTGCGAGTTAATAAAGGCAAAATTGTGATGGGCCTGGAGAAAAAGTACCCTTATTTTTAGCAGATTTTACGACTGCAAGGACTGCCCAGTGCTGAGGCACTACAACGGCAACAAGTTGAGTGTTTTGCTTTGTGCACACAAGTCACAACTGCCGCAACAACAATGACTCATTATTACTATGACGGTCTATGTCTATTAACAAGCAACAACTTTCATCAAAAATTCGCGCAGTTAATTAATCGTACAATGAAATAGGTAAGTACATATTTTCAATAATTCATGTACCATATTTTATGTCGCATCTTATCATGCGACCGTAGGGTTCAAATATATCTTCTAAGTCGCGCGTTCGTGTATTTTTGTTAAGCCTCCCGACAAAAAGATTTCCTTCTGATCTGCGCGACATCTTGAAAAGGCCCCGGATGTAGCTTCCACAAAGAAATTTCGTTTCGTAATTAAAATGTTTGATGTAATAAAATATTGTCGGTTACGAAAACAAATAATTTTCGTTCATTACATTACAAAATGAAAATTTTCACATCTATATGAACTGTGTAATTGCAAATTGTACTGTGTACGTAACTACACGACGAATTCATAGCAAATAGTATGTGTCATCGCGCAAACGCAGTAGCAACCTTACACGTTATTGTTGAACTTAGTATACCGGTGTCAGTTATTAATGATTTACCGATTATAAACACGCATACAGCTTAGATATATTAAAGAAATGGGTAAGTACTTAGCCAACGTGGACAACTTAATGCATGTAGCTTGTTTACCAAAACAACAATAGCTGTGACGCTTCATAATCGCCGTCTAAATAGATGAAATCACCTAAAATAAATGGGTAATCATGAACTAGATTGGCCTAATTTATTTACGGCGCTTACGCTGCTAAACGACATTCTTAAATATTTTTCCTGTGCGAATGCATTAATTCAATCATTCCAAATACAAAAAGCATACATTCATTAAGAATATTGTGTTTTTTTGCGCACTATTGCGGCCCAAATAGTGCTGCAGATGGCATCCGCGGTGAGCGAAAATGTAAACCGGTGGCGCTCACAGAAGAAGACGCTGATGCGTCGCTGCTCTAATTGGACCGAAGAATTGCGCAAAAATGCGTTAAAAAATATGTGTTTTTTGTACGTGGAATGATTGGATGAATGCACTGACATATAACAGATGAGGTAAAAATGTTGTCCAGCGTCGTATATAATTTAGGGCAATCTAGTTCATGATTACCAAATAAATGGGTAATAAATGTACACATCATCTCTGTCTCACTCTCAGGCTCTATCAGAAATCGACTAAGTCTAACATTCTTCATCATTCCATCAATGCCTTACCGCTAATGTTTTGCTGCCCTATCAGTTTGTTGCCATTACATTTATGCAGCAATTCAGCTATAGTATGTAGTAGAATGTTGTTCAACGTTTCATTAACAATATTCTAGAGACTAGACTAGGCACTAGCCTACTGTCACTGATAGTATCTAAAGTGTCAGAAGACAGAACAGCGACTACCGGTAACCATCAACCTTGCTAAGTCAAATGGTAACATGTCAATTCAAATAAGTGACAAAAATTGGTCAAAATGGTGACAAATATACGTCAAAACAGCAACAACGACAAGTATTGTTGCCAGTCAGAATCATCTGAATGACGGCATATCCAAAACAGCGAAAAAACAAGCCAAAACCGTGAACTGGACTTCCATCTGATAAAAAACGTTGTATAAATCAAAGACTCTACACAGATGGCTTCATTGCATTAACTAACAGTTACTGAAATACACTGATTTTACCATAATTTTTATTTAAATGGGCACAGGGAGAGTACCCCCGGAAGGGCAACACTTGGAAAATTCATAAACAATATGGAAATTGGTTAACAAATTACATTCTAACATTACGCCGACATGATCATATAAACTATAGAAACAAGATATTATGATATGAATAATGTTTTTTTAGTTAAGTTATAATAAAAGGCACATAGCAACCAACATGTTTACATTCACTGCTCACTCCTGCAAGAGAGTCCAGACAGCTTCGATCATCTAACTCTATATTTTTTTTCTCAGTGTTAAGACAAATGTTGGAACTAGAGCTTTTTTAGTTGCTGCACCGACTATGTGGAACTCACTCCCTGTTAGTGTTAAGTCTAGGAAATATAACAACATTTCGCCGTAGACTAAACACCCACCTGTTTAAGCTTACTTATACTCCATAGCTCCCAGCGCATCAATCCAACTGTTTACAACTGGAACTCCTTATCGTTTATGAGCTGCTTAACTTCTTTTGTTTTGGTACGTTGCCGAACTTGGGTCTTCTGGGGATTTTAGTGCAATAGAAGTATTTTATATATATATATATATATATATATATATATTATTATTACTTTATGATAGTATTTATTGTTTGAGTTGAGCACCGTTGTCTCATGATAATGGTGATCCATGGGAGGTAACCGTACAGTTCTTGGTTGGTCATGTGATTGCGCCATGAAATTTAGTGTTTTCCACAACATTTTTGTGTAGGTGGCACTAGGTGTCATACAGAGCAGTGTTGGAGACCATGAATCGTATCCATAAATCAGGATCGATTCAACTGTTGTCCTGAAAATCTTCAGTTTGGTGAGTCTGGAGATCTCCAAACTATGTCAGGGGCATGGATTGCCACCTATGTTTTGGCTTTTTTACACTGGATGTCATGTTGTGAGTTTGTGTAGGAATCCATATCAAAACAGTGGCCTATACAACAGTAGTGCATCCAATACTAGAATACGCTTCAGCTTCATGGAATCCACATTGCCAAAAGAACATTAAAACTCTAGAATGAACCCAAAGGCAGTCAACAGTCAAATTTTGCAAGCACAAGTACTATATAGAGCCAGGAACTTTAACTAAACTTCTTACAGGGCTTAGGTGGGAAGCCCTCCAGAATATCTCCAATTAAACAGTGGAATGTTCTGCCTCTAAGCACTATTTTATGTAATTCATTAGATACATAACATTCCAAACCAGTTTCATTCAACACCTAATAAGCTAGCCGATTAGCCACCATGCGCACTGGTGGATATTATTTGTCAGTACATATACAGATAGGTGTCAATGCTTTACTGCATCTTCTAATGCTTTCTAATAGCCAATGATTTGGTTTAATTGGTTAAAACAATTAATTTTCTTAAAATGAGTTTAACTATTAGACATTATTTACATCTACCTGCTTTGTTTTGACCAAATAAAACCAGCAAATTATTTATATAAAGCATTAAAAGACAAGTTAGCAGCGACAACTAAGCTTTGCAAATGAGCTAGCAAAGCAATGGGAGACTTTCTAAAATGGCAGGTTATGCAAGTAATTCACACCAGGGGTGCACCATACCAGTCCTTCAGTCAATTTCCGGTTCTCAGTCGCCTACTTGTTTACCCTATCAGACATGCCGAACAAACATAAAGACACTTGCATCTGCTTTCGTCTCACGTGATGCCTACTTGCTGTTTTGATCAGTAAAAGAGCCATAAAAAGCAATATTTAATAACAGTATATGTCCTTTTTGTACGAATTATGTAAGGAATGCATTCAAGTACAAAAATGCAGGTAAAACTAGTGACATAAAGTCGTAATAATTTAGGCCAGTTAAGTAAACGATTAGTGCACAATATCAGTTATGCAAATACAGGTACATACCATACCATTTATCTGACTGGCTGTTGACGTCCCGCATCGCACTAATCCACGTTTAGCTGTGATCAGCTGTATAGGGACTATCAAATCAAACATGTCTAGCAGCGAGCAAATGCAAAGTGATATACATTAGTGGATGACTGGAAGCAACACAGAATCAACATCTAAAATTCTCGTCATACAGATCTACCGTAATATACTTACAACTTGCAGGATAAAAGTAAAGGATCACACCAATGTTGTATGACAGCAAATGATATGTTTTCTTTTTCAGGAGGGTTGTTCAGTTATTTTACGGGCCTATTTGGTTCCAAAGAAAGGCGAATCCTTATCCTTGGATTGGATGGAGCAGGAAAGACAACAATTCTTTACCGGTTACAAGTCGGCGAGGTGGTGACTACAATTCCTAGTAAGTTTAGCTTAGATGCAATCCGTTTGATGTGGTGACTCAAATAGTTTCATAAAAGTATCTTTACATTGAAGAAAAACAATCTTGCACAGTGATTGCTGTGAATTGATTTTATCCCACAAAAATGTCAATTTGTGTAACTTGTGTTTGAGTTAATATGTCTTTCAATCGGAAATTGTAAAGCATTTTGAATATTCTACTGGCCTAGTTACTACACTGTATATAGATGTGATATTATTTATAGTATGTAAGACCTATGACCACTTTACAGCAATTGGTTTCAACGTGGAGACTGTTCAGTACAAGAACCTCAAGTTCCAGGTGTGGGATCTCGGCGGACAGACAAGCATACGGTCAGTACTGAGACGTTGACAATGTGCTTAATCTTGTGCAAGTGTTTTAAAAAGATTATTTACTATTTTAAATAGTTTGTAATGAATTTACAAATAGAACTTACAGCATTTGTTTATTTGTTACGTGAACTTATTTCATCTCCCAGTAAGTTTTTGTTTCACAACCCTGTGCTATTGTTCCCTCAGTTTTTGTTGTTTCGTCTCACCGTCTTCTTGATCAGCTCCTTCCATGCAACATCAACAGTTGTTGTCTAATGTCCAGCTTGCCTCCGCTGTTACGTTTTAGCTGTTAGTGTAATATGATTTACTTTTATGGTTTTATGATGTGGTTTGTTTACTTGTTTTGCAGACCATATTGGAGATGTTACTATTCAAACACTGATGCCATCATCTACGTAGTGGACAGCATGGACCGAGACAGGATAGGTATCTCAAAGCAGGAGCTTGTATCCATGTTGGAGGTGCGTGATATTTCATTTAACATCTGTATCTGTGCTGTTCATGGTCTCAAGAAACTTACTTAATCCTCTTCGTGCGGGATCACACATAAGGTTGACACCAAAGAATGCCAATGTTGCCTGTCCATTGCAAGCTTCGTAACCTGGCCCCAACTCCACCCGAGAGCCTTCATCTCCCGCTCTACTGATCTCCTCCACGTCTCCTTGGGTCTCCCCCTCGCTCTCTTGCCATCAGGGGTCCAGCGCATGGCCAATCTTGGAATGGATGTCAGCGGCATTCTGCAGATGTGTCCGATCCATTTCCATCTGCGGCGTTTAACCTCGAGAGAGATGGGCTGCATACCTGTTCTTTCATGGAGATCCGTGTTGGAGATTTTGTTCGGCCAGTAGATTCGCAGTATCTTCCTGAGGCACTTGTTTTGGAAAACTTCCAGCATCTGGCATATGCCTTTGGTAACTTTCCATGATTCCGCCGCATATAGTAGCACACTTAGGACGTTGCTCTTGAACAGGCGGATCTTTGTTCTGTTGCTGATCTTGTTTGTCTTCCAGATATTCTTCAGTGCCACAAATGCCCCTCTTGCTTTTCTAATCCTTGCCTTAATCTCAGACTCCGAGTTTCCATCTGTTGACACCTTGGCCCCAAGGTAGGTGAACTCGGTCACCTCTTCAATATCCTTCCCTCCAATTGTGATGGGGTCTGCTGTTTGGCTGTTGTTTCGCAGTATCTTTGTTTTGTTTATGTTTATTTTATGTTTATCTGTAGCCATATCTTTTCGGCATTTCTTGCAAGTTCATTGCTTTTTCTTTGGATGTCACTATAGCGGTGCGACAGAAGAGATATGTTGTCTGCATAGTCTAGATCACCTAATGTTTCTGTGAAGGTCCATTTTATGCCGCTTTTGTCTCCTAGTGCTGTTTCCTTCATGACCCAGTCGATCCCGAGGCAGAAGAGGAAGGGGGATAGAATGCATCCTTGTTTCACTCCGGTCTTAATTTCAAAATCTTCTGTCAGGTATTGGCCGCAAATGACCTTGGTCCTGAAATCGCTATATAGCAGTTTGATTATGCTCACATTCTTGGGGGAGATTCCATAGTGCCGGAGTATACGCCAAAGCCTTTTAAAAATCGACAAAGTTTGCGTAGAATGGTGTGTTCCATTCCTGGCACTGCTCCAGGATCTGCCTTAAGGTAAAGATGTGGTCCCCACAGGATTTTCCTTTCCTAAAACCTGCCTGTTCTTTGCGTAACAGTGGGTCAAGGGCTTCTGAAATTCTGTCAAGGATCACCCTGCTGAAAACTTTGCTAGTGATAGACAACAGAGTGATCCCTCTCCAGTTTTTGCAAAGGCTAAGGTCTCCTTTCTTTGGTAGTTTGACGATCAGCCCCATCTTCCAGTTGCCTGGTGTTTCTTCCGTCTCCCATATTCCTTCAAAGATCTCTGTCAAGGCTCCCATGGTGACTTCTCCAGCTTTCAACATCTCTGCACTTACAAAGTCTGCACCCGGTGCTTTCCCAGACTTCATGGTCCTGATTGCTTTTCTCACTTCTTCAGCAGATGGTGGGTCTGTGTTGACCTTCAGGTCCTCTTTGCTTTCTGGAATTTCTGCTTGATTTCTTGGTGCTTCCATGTTGAGGATAGTCTCGAAGTGTGTTTTCCATCTCTGGGTCTGTTTTGCTTCACAGGTGACAACATTTCCATCTGCATGTTTCACTGGAATATCACTATTTTTAAAACCGCCAGTCAGCGTTTTGATTATCTTGTACAGTGTGGCCATGTTCTGTGTCTGTGCTGCTGCTTTTGCTTCATCTGCCAGATTTTCGATGAAGGCTCTCTTATCTGCTCTCGTCTTCCTTTTGACTTCTTTGTCCAGTTCTGAGTATCTACTCTGCAGCTGTTCCTTCAGTCATTGAGATTTGGCGTCGTTTAGCTTCTTTTTTGTTACTTTTCTTTCATCAATTGTTGTCCATGTGTCTGACTTGATCCATTCCTCCTTCTTTTTTCTTCTGTATCCTAAAAGTTTCTTGCTTGTTTCCATCAGTGCCTGATTGAAACTGTCGATGTTCAATTCTTGTTCCTCTTGGAGTATACGAAAGCGGATTGTTAAGTCCAGCTGGAAAGCTTTCTCTGTATTCGGGTTCTTTAACTTTCCTGTGTCAAATCGCCATTGTCTCTCTACTCTTCTTTGTGTCTTCCGTAGCTTCAAGGACAATGTTGCCACTACCAGCACATGGTCACTCCCCACATCAGCTCCCCGTCTGGCTCTAACGTCCTGAAGTGATCGTCTCCACTTCTGATTGACTATCACATGGTCAATCTGGCTGACAGTGTTGTTATCTGGGGACCTCCAGGTGGTTTTGTGAATGTTTCTGTGCTTGAATAGAGTTCCACCTATGACTAGGTTATTCTCAACACATAGGTCAGAGAGTCTCTCGCCGTTGTTATTTATGCATCCAAAACCCTCGGTGCCCATGGCCCTTTCTCTTCCTGTGTTTTCCTTTCCAACTCTTGCGTTTAGGTCTCCTACCACCATGAGTACATCATGCCGGGGTGTTGTCCGGATTTCCTCCTCCAACTGGTCATAGAACTCATCCTTGATCTCCTCCTCCGGGTCCTCTGTTGGTGCATAGCATGCGATCACTGTCAGCTTTGCAAACTTGGAATTGAATCTTGCCTTGAGTAGTCTGTCGTTGATTGGCTTCCACTCCAGCAGAGTTTTTTCCACCTTTCTCGTCACAATGATGGCAACTCCACCTCTGTGCTGGTTATCTGATCGGCCTGAATAAAGTATGGTGTGTCCCGAGGACAGGGTCCTCTTCCCTGAGTCTATCCATCTAGCCTCGCTCACACATAAAAGTTCCACTTTGTAATTTTCCATCTCCCGCAGTACTTGCTGAAGCTTTCCTGCTTGATACAGTGTTCTCACGTTCCAGGAGCCCACTCGTATCTTGTTTTTTGCTTGAGGAGTTCCGCTCTCGGGGTGTCAGCTCCCGACCGGGTTTGGCTGCCATCCTTCATGATTCCAGTTTCCTGGGTTACTTCACTCCTCGCACCATTGACGTATTGTTCTTTGGTATTGGTTTCTGTAGCTTGAATTTTTTCTTACATGGTGAGGGTGCTAACCTCACGCACAGCCCTCCTCCTTTCTCATCCGGGCTTGGGACCGGCAATGGCGGAGATGGTCTCAAGAAAACATTCTATAAATGCATCATACAAATACAAGAAGTCAATCTGTTTGTATTGTATCCCATATCCAAGATTGGCCAATTTCTATCTGTCCTCATTGCCCTAGTTTTTTCAGTTGTACAAACAATATATGACTATTTGGCTGTAGACACTAATTGAGTTTAATTACATAGTTGTGTTTTAATGAACAGAACAACTGACAGCCTTGCATGAGGTGGTTGTATTGTAATAAATACTTTTGTACACATTGCCTAGCCTGTCAATTGAACATAATCGAAACCGAAGCTAAGATGAAGTTTTTTAATAAAAAAATCAAATGCATCCAAAATACTGCAGCATTTGGCAATATATTGTATGTATAATTACATGTACATTAAAAAAAATTCTTAAATAGTTTGTACGAATTGGTCACATTTTGCAAGTGGTCGTTGTAAAAGGGTATGTAATCCGTCAATAAAAATGGTCAGAAAAGGAGAGTGGTCATTGATGAAGGGGGCTGTTTATCATTGGTTCTGTTGTACACCACTCTACAAAGAATGTACACATCTATAATTTTTTTGTTTTGTATGTGTTACTACAGGAAGATGAGCTGAAGAAATCTGTACTGGTGGTGTTTGCGAACAAGCAGGACATTGAAGGAGCGATGACCGTAACAGAAGTCGCCAACTCTCTTGGACTATCAATAATAAAGAACCGAAAATACCAGATCTTCAAGACATCAGCCATCAAGGGCGAAGGTCTGGATGAAGCAATGGAATGGTAAGCTGACTAGAACTTTGGTTGTATGTTAATGAAAATATTTTATATAATTTTATGTAATCTTGTCCACTGCCAGGTATATTATAGGTATATTAATGCTACCAACATGCTTACAAAAATAATAAAACTACTACAATGCCTAAATCCTTAGGGACCTGAGTTCAGGGGTGCAACAAACCAGAATTGGTAAGCATGAAGTCATAAATAGGGGCACACAAAAGTCATCATCAGAGCAAGGATATAGGGTAGAAATGCAATTTCGAAAACATCTTCAGATTTAAGTGCCTACACTTTGAAATGAAGGTACCAGCCAGTAAACTTTACTTCAGTCTTTTCTTAGACAATTTGTGACACTGCAAAAAAGTGTGATGTGCGTCACATAATTCATGTGGATCCCAGAAGACATTCAATATATTGAAGGAATTTGTTGAAAGGTGTTACATGTGTAGATTAGGTAAAGTATTATGTGTGATGCGTAAGGGAAGTTTGTGGGGGTCAGGCGTTCATAGGATCACGTGATGGGAATTACCACGCATCAAATCATGTTCCCTGCTCATGCAGTGTTTACACATTTGTTCCCTGGGCATGCAGTGTATACACATTTGTTCCCTGCTCATGCAGTGTATACACATTTGTTCCCAGGGCATGCAGTGTATACACATTTGTTCCCAGGGCATGCAGTGTATACACATTTGTTCCCTGCTCATGCAGTGTATACACATTTGTTCCCTGGGCATGCAGTGTATACACATTTGCCCCAAAACATTCAACTTAAACAACAATGTATAATTATTTTTTAAATGTGGTTCATTTAAACCCAATTGGGCAGTCAAGATGTTACAAAAGATTTGATGATAAAAATTACTTTTACCTTTAAATCAACTGCAAAAATAGTATTGTACAGTGTCACTGTATGATTGCTATATATTTTTCATGCAAATCTGCAGGTTGGCAAACACGCTACAGAATGCCAAGTGAAACGCAGGATCCACTGGTGGGCTCTAGGCTGGCAAACAGCCTGCACAAATGTGATTCTACAAACGACAGACTTTAATGTGAGCAGTTTGCCATTGCTGACTTTGAGAGGTCATCTCTTCACCACTGGTAACAACAGTGACGACAAGTTGTATTTGCAACATCTGCTTGTCTAGATTTTCAGTACCAATGTGGGTAGCAACAGTTTTTACCATGGCACAAGGAAATGAACATCTTGGTGAGCAGACAAAGCTGTGTGACTTTGCAACTGAAGTTTGTAATGAAATGTGCAGCAGTAATGTCAAAGGAAATTATTTGCCAAAGTGACAATCACTGTGCAGCAGGAAAGGGGGGTATTTTTGGGGTCCACGTATAGCATGGTTAAGTAACATGTGGATTATGGGTGAATGGTAGAACAAATGGCGGGAAGGCCTTTGTCAGTTTGTGTTGAAGTTATTTTAATGATGTTATGTATGTTGTCCAATGTAGATGCTCATGCTAGAAATATTAGCAGGTTTGGGTTGTTTGTTATGTGGAGGGGAAATGGTTCGATGCCAATTGAAATGTGAAGCATGTTTCTGCATTAAGCATTTTATATTGTCAAGATGAAAGTGTGGAGATGATTTGAGCACATTTTGTAATAGAAGTTGGGTTTAATTCAAATACGACACGTAATGTAACATGTAATACTTGGTTTGACGCAACAGATATTGTGTAGGTTTTGGATGTGGAATATATTTGGGGCTTCCTACCAGGTCTTCATTAGTTGGCTGTTGTTCAGGCCCCAGAGCTTGCCCGTTGAAGCCATTGTGATCTCCTATTAATGTAAATAACTTATAAATATATATTTATATGGAGATTCACACATTGCTTAATATTTACTGGGATGTGTAAGTAGGATTTGTGGTCATGCCATGGATACCCATGAGGGAACCAGATAGCCTGCAGCGGTTGGTAAACCAATATAACCAAACATTGGTCTGGTGTGGTAACCTAGTAATGCACCAATAAATATGTTAATTTATATATCCAAGCCAGCTGAAATTAAACTGCTCTTGTTGTGCACATTGAACTCCAGACACTGAATAACTGGACATGTAAGGAATTTGTTTTTTAGAATATTTCATAATTACTTAAACGATTTACTTGGTTAAACAGTTTACATGATATATTCAGTACATCTTCCTTAACCAACTGTTCTCTGAATTTCTGCAATACAAGATTAGTAATCAGAACATCACAAGAATTGTTGCTGCAAGTGATGGGAATTCCTCTCCGTGTATTTGCAATTGATTGCATAAAGCAGTAGCATTTACTTGAAGTTGTAGACATTCCAAGTTATGCCTAACAGTTTGTAGCACTGTACGTACATGTTGCAGATACACGGTATATTACACTGAAGAACACTTTCTAAGATGTGACATGAACACTCGCCAACATTAGATATGGGTTGGTGGCATTAAAATTTAAATATTTCAATGTTACATCATTTGCTTTTTATTGTCGTCAAAAACTCTGATGCAGATAGCCAGTTACTAGTTAGCGTATAATGGTGTAAATTGCTTAACTTTGAATTTCTGTCTTGTCAATTTCTATTTAAAGTTCCATATACTGCTCTGTAACCTTATCACTCCTGGGATTCATATTAACTGAATCTGGACCTAATTTATTCTGACAATCGTTATATCTATGATACAAAAAGAATATCATTCAGTTGTATTGCTTGACGTGAACTTTTAACTTCCTTTGTTCCCAAACAGACATAACAATCATACATCTAGCATCCCTTTAATAAACATAAGATGAAAGCTTGCGTGATCAACTTTATTCATATTTCAAGCAATATATAACATACAACAGCATGAATGTAAAATGAACATTTTGAGAAGAAATGTATTGTTAAATTACATTACAAAGAACATTCGTACATAAAAGTTATTTACTACAACTTCAGTAATGTTGCAGTGCCATATCTTAATTAAAATAATAATGGAATTCTAGTGATGAGATCATTCTACCTTCAATGGATCAGAGCAAGTTAAATATTTGAAATGACAATGAAACAATGTTACAATCGAGAATACTGATAAAATAATCTGTGACAAATATATTGGCACAAAATGATAATGATCAGTGATATACAAGGACAGCATTGAAAGAAGTTATTCACATTACAGCACCAGTCTGAATATTTGTATAATATATGTATTTGTGAGTAATTGTATTGTAAACCCACATACGTAAGTTGCCTATTTTGACTTGGGATTGCATGTAATTCCATGCTTTAGTAAAATTGTAAATGGATAATGTAGCAAAATGCATAATTATATAAATAATAAGCAACAAAGTCCATACACAATAACATTTAACAAACTTCATATTACTGAACTAACCTGAAACAACTGTAAATACATACATACAAGGCACACGCACAGTATGTGTAAAGCACCAGTATTTTATGACACGACATATGAACAGCAATATCTCGGAAAAACAATATACAATGTGTAAAGTTTAAACATAAACCTCATTACCAAGGGTCATGCCCTGTATATAACAAACAGTCACTGTATAATAATATGAAAAATGTAGCAGATAGCGCAAGCAGTGATTACGTTCATGTTGCACAAAGAAGATAAAGCCAACAATAGTAAATACAATAGAAATATTTATATATATATTTTATTTAATTATTTAATTTTATTTAATCATGTTACATGTATTTAAAGCCACCGAGAGAACATTCAGAGAGAGACAAATAACACAACACGATAAAAGCGCTGCAAGTGAGAAAATACTAATCGAGATCGGTCAGAATTAGTTAATGGAAAAATTGTGCTGAAAGGTCAATAAAATTAATAATGGATTGCAGAGAGGATGAAAATTAGGTCTATATCCTGGTAACTAATCTGCAAGTTCCCAACAGGGATGAGACATGCAGATGGATACAATCAAGATATAGCAAATGAGCCTTGCAATAATAATTTATTATTATAAAATATTAGGTAGATGGATCTCAATGAGAAGTGTTATTAGCATGAAAAAGCAAGTGGGAACAATACAGGTGGGAAAGATAATAGAAAAAGATAGTAGAAAAAGGAGATCCAAGAAAACCAATGTTTTCCAAGACACTGAGGAATGCTGGTGGTTGAATGTCACATCTCACCAGGTTTCTATGTAGCCTTTACAT
Organism: Lamellibrachia satsuma; assembly: GCA_033239005.1. NCBI lineage: Eukaryota > Metazoa > Annelida > Polychaeta > Sabellida > Siboglinidae > Lamellibrachia > Lamellibrachia satsuma. Next base: position 7,312,977 of record BSQZ01000027.1, read on the forward strand.
ACAGTGAAACACCACATTTTTTGAGCTTGTAATTGTTTGTGATATGTATTTTTGTTTTAGTCATTCGTACCTTTACTATATCATTGTACTCTTATGTACCTAGTAATATATTTTTTTAGACTCATGACACCCTAGGAAGATGTTTAAGGTTTACCAACTTGTTCAGTACAGGGCAGTAGCTCATGTGGGTACACTTGACATACCCAGTGTGTTCACCACCGTCTAATCAACAAATGACAGCATGTAGTTGTGAAGATACTGGGGCAGTGCCAAAGATGCCATGGCCGGTGGGCCATGGAACTGCAATACAGACAAAATGCGATAGCGACTGATCTGCTTCAGCGACCGAGGTTGTGACAGTTTTGCATCAATGAGTTTGAGATAGTCACCGCATTTGCCACAGTCACAGCCAGCTCGCGGATGCTGTTCGAGAACCTGGAGGAGGACATCAGCCAGCGCCATCTGTTGGACTCGATGATTGACCTGGTTACAGAGCACGGTGAACAAGTTACGATAACTGGGACTTTCACTGACATACTGCAGATGAGTTGTCCCAAACTTGAGCAATTGGTAGAGGAACGTGTGAGAAACACTAGAGGCTGCTCCATTGTATGGCGGGTTGCGACTGAGCACTGTTGCTGCACCATACTGGATCAGTGGCATTGCGAGGGTGTGAAGAACCTGCATTGTGCCTGATCTGTGTTTCTGTGGCGAGGCCTCAATGGTTGTCAGAACAGTGACGAGGACATCGAAGCAGGTGATGGATTGTTTGTCACCTTGACTTTTTGTGGTGTCATACTCTGTTTGGGCTCCATGCTGCAGCAATAATTCCATGATGCGGCTCAGTCCAATGGCTGTCGCCAGCGATACAATAAAGTCATCTGGAGTGGACCTTGCTGCACCAGTGCTGTAGGACAAGAGACACAAGAGGGGAGGAAGGCATTTGGCAGAGTGTTCGTTCGGGTCACAACAGCCATCTTCCAACAAGATCTTGGCGACATCGTAGTAACCACATAACACCTCTTCTCCGTGGTGTATACATTCTGGTGTTCCACTGGGATGTTCCAGGCCCCCCCAAAAAATTGATGGGTCATGTGCAAAAGACATGTGCTGGATGAAGTCCATCAGAGGTGTTGTAGCATAACCATTCAGATTCAACCCAGTCGGGGCATGTTCCAGAAGCAGCCTCGCTACAGTTGCAACATTCTCAAGACCACATTTTCTACTCGCATACGCAGCCTTTCGGTTGGATTCTACGTCTGTTGGGTTTTCTGCAATCGCTTGTTCAAATCTTGTGGCGTGTCCATCTTTGCTGAGTAACAAGTGAAGCGGAGACTTCCCTTCAACATCAGTGACGTTCATCTTAGCACATTGTTCCAACAGAAAGGTGACAGTTCGAATAAGGTCATCATCAGACGAGGTGAAACATTTCACAGAGTCGCCTGTTGTGTCGTCAACACCCACATGGTTGACAGCACAGACGATGTCATGGAGGGGTGTCCTGCCCATGATGTGACGTTCAGCATTGACGGAGGCGCCAAAATCCACACACAGTTCAGTCACCTGTCTCAAGCTGACCTGGTCATTTATGGGGAAAGGCATGGACCGGTAGAGGAGATGAAGGATATTTGTTCCCTCCTCCCAGAAGTGTTCAACAATCTGTATATCGGCACCGGACTGAAGCAGGAGATGGACAAATGCGAGACCATGCTTCATGACCATCAACAGTGGAGGCAGGCCGTCCGAATCAAACATGTTGACTTCGCGTGGGTAGAACTGGACGAGGTACTCCAGACAGCGGTAGGCACCAGTGCGACACGCCACATGCAGCAGGTAACTGTGCATCTCATCAGCTACCCATCTATCCCCTGCCCGGCTGTCGTCATCTTTTTCCACTTCGTCACCAACATTTCCCTTGCTGATAATTATCGCCAGAACATCAACTTGGTCACGGAGAATGCTGAAGAATGCTGGTGGGCGCTCGCCACATGTTGACAACAGTTCTGCAAGTTCGCTTGAGCAGCACGAAACAAGTAACTCTGTCTGGTAGCATTCTGGACAGTTACCAACACGAGAAATGTGCACATGTTTGGAGACGGTCACATCAGCACCCATACGAAGCAGCAGCTTGGCTATGTCAGTGTGACCAAGTAGACATGCGAGGTGGAGATAACCGAGGCCAGGGTGCCTGCAGGTCTCTTCAAGGCTGCATCTACCAGGTGTCAGGTTCACATCACAGCCATAGTCCTTGATCAGTCGCACTAGAGGTACACTGTTAAAGATGACTGCCTTGTGTAGCAGATTGTAGTGATCGTTGTCTTCTATCGACAGAATATCCTCCCCTGGAGGACAGTGCCAAAGATATTCCTTTACTACCTCCAGATTAATAACACCATCTTCGGTGAAAAGGTTGCGATAGATAGCTGTGAAGATCTTCACTGTTTCACTGCTTGGATGCCTCAGTATATTTACATCATCAATTGACAGTTCATCAGGTAGAGAAACGACATTGGGAGCTGAACTGTTAGATGTTGTCTGAGAATCGGAACCAGACGAGTCGACTATGCTAGAAAAGGTTAGTGATATACGTTGCACTGTTGCTTCCTTTTCTCGCACCACCCGATCAACGGCTGACTTTAGGCTAGTGTTCATTCGTCGCAGCCAAGGCACTTGTTGGAACATGGCTGCTCTCTTCAATTCTGTTCACTGCAAACATAGCAAACAAAGTAAAATCCAACATGTAGTATTCACAGATGTTTTGGTCTTAAAGAACACTCAAAATACTGGCTCACCTATTATTTGCTTAAACGTTAACCCAGTTTCAGACTATAGACTAACTTTTCAGAAACTGCAAGACCACTTATATGGACATTTATATATATAATACATTTTCTCTGTGGCACCTAGGAGTTGTACTATAATCATCCAATGTAATCAACAGAACCACCAAGACAGATTGAACAATTTGGAGCATCATAATTTTTCACCATGACAAAAATTAAGGAATTTAGAGGAATATTTTTATTACAAAGTCTGATGGTTTTTATCATAAAATCATGTTATACAGTATAAACTGTGTCTGTTCTAGCATCTTAACCGCTCAAATGTCTTAATTAACCACAGCTTGTTAATATAATTTGACCGTTATTTGAATAATTTGAATGTTTCGACCCGAATATTATGCTAACATTGCATGCTGAACAGCAAGGTCGATATTTGTAAACATATAACGGTCAACTTATAATTAAAAATTGTGGTTCATTCAAACCCATTTGAGAGGTCAAGATGTTAAAATATAAATAAACTCTGTAGTTTATACTTTAAAACATGATTTGATAATAACAACGATCAGGCTACATACCTACAAGGCTATTTAAAAGGACTTTTAGAGGAGTGTGACCAGTTTCTACCTGAAATAATCCTAGAAATGTTATAGTGGCTACTAAGTGGACTAAGTAAAATTTAGACAAACCTGCAGTGGCAATCTCTTGTGGAAGTCTTATATGCCACCCAGGACAGGAAGTGGCAAAATATTTTTTAAGGGATTGGGAAAATAAAGGAATTTGAAGGAGTTTCCTTTAAAATAAATAAACAGTTCAGTTTGACCACTGACATTTTATATATAATGAAAATGGGCTGGACATTTTGTAAGAACTCATGATGAATGACTGACCAGATTAACAACTAATTAAGTGGCAATCAATACATGGAAAGATAATTACAATGATAGTAGCATGATGAAGAGAAGCAAAAAACATAAAATGTGATGGGACAGGCATGACATTTGCCCTGCAGTTGGATGCACATTGCTGAAAAATAAAGGTCTATGTTTTTGTCTTCTCACGCTTTATTTTCATGTCCAGTTGGGCACAACTTGATCACCATGGGTAATACAGATGCATATACTGTGAAGTAACATAATTATATAGTTCACAACTAATTAATTTGTATACAGTAATTTTCAACATGCATCCTAGCTTCTTCACTAGTTATTGTAACCTGATCCTGCCAACACCACTTAGACCAATCTTATCAATCAATGGGTCCTAGCATCCCACCTTTTTAGGGGCCAACCTTCCATCTTAGGCTTAGTGCCAATTCCTCCCACTTCCCATTGATGAGGGGTGTAACAGGCTTCTCAACCTCCCTTGCAATCTCGAATCTGTTTGGGGGTATGGCACCTCCCACCATGTTAGGACCACCCTCCCACTTAATTAGTGCCATACCCCTCACTAATAACATGGACAGTAATTTTTTAATAGTAATAAATAAGTCATATTGATGGAAAATAGGCAAATAGCATCACAAAGACATAATTGACATGATGTGCTAGTGCTGTGGTGGCACTAGTCTAATGCCGTAATAGGGGAAGGCAGTGTTAGTTGAGCCATTTTTCATCCTTTTTGATATCTAGGGCACAATTATAGTAATAAGTAAAAATTGTTTTATTCACATAAACTATGATTATTAGTAGATAATTTTATACCAAGATAATTTATAATTGTATGCACAGATAATTATATGTAGCTGCTTCAAATAGGGTTGGTATGTTGGCTCAACTAACACTTGGCATGGGGTAAGTTGAGCCACAATGTAGCGTAAGTGTGGGTAAATGCTTTATTTGCACAATTTACATAGGCCTTGTATGAAAATGTCATAACAACTCAGCCAACACGTCTACCCAATGGGTACAACATATCTCTGACAAGTCTACATGCATAATTAATAAGTTGACACATTTAATTAATATAGATTTATAGGTCAATCGCAACCAGTGTAACTAACTGCTATTATGTTTCCTTGTAGCTATCCGATGTCCCAGTTTGTTTGGAAAAATTAATTCCTAGATGTATTTTGGGGTAATTAAAGAACACTCGTCTTCTTTCTTTAACCGCTGCTCAACTAACCCTCTCTTGGCCTTGGGTGGCTCAACTAGCCCCGTTTCGACAAATAAGCTTTTTTAATTAGTTTCTCATTAATGCGTGAAGTGATGTAAATAATCTTCTTCCCTGTATATAGTTACACCATTTGTGAGTGCACGGATAACAAAGTCTGGTCACATGCGTTATTGTTTACACACCATCATATATTAATCACAAATACCATAAGTTTTTAAAAACATAAAAAAACACAGGGTGCTGAAACTATACATACTCTGTAGGGTGTTCCACTCACATTTTCTGACCGTTGTGACAAATGGCACTTGTATGTCGATCATGTTCTAATAACATGTTCAATCACTGGGTGGTACCATGCAACTGTCATTGCTTAGCTTCCTGGGAAGCATAGGTGGCTCACCTAACCCAGTGGCTCAACTAACACTGCCTTTCCCTACTAATGGTAATGCCATGGCAATGGCCAATGCTGTGCCCGCGACTTACCCAAATGTACTATTATGCCGCAATGTGAAGCCAAATTTACCACTGGCCCTGCACAGCCACAGGCCGAAGCCGAAGTGGTCAAACTGACGGATAAAATTACAATTGGAGTTTATTCAACATAAATCAGTACAATGCAACACTGTATACAAACAATGACATCAGTACCATTTTTATTCTATCAAGATAATTATGGCAAGCACCGCTTTTCCAGACACCGGCTTCTCTCCCATGATTCTACACTGACTAATCTAGCCTACGCCTGGCTGCGCATCTCCGTTCAATTTATGTGGTAGACTCGTGGATTCCGTATTTTTGTTTACGTTCCTTTTGACAACCGCGGCATATCTTACCTTATAAACAAAGAAACTGGTGATGGCGCTTCTAATTCCCATAACAAAACAGGAAATACAGATAATTGAAGAACAATATTCATTATTTATAGCCACACAAGGGAATGTTTATTGCACCGACTGCTGGGTGAAGATATCTGCTAAAAGTGAAATGGCTATTCGACTGGCAGCTACTGCAGTATTTCTATGTAAGTTCTTTTATTTCAACTTTAATATTTGTGACGAATTTAAAGCGTCAAATCCGCTCAGTTTAGAATAATACATAATATATTGGTTTTTATCAGGCTGATAATGTTAAATGCAAGCTGACATGGGAACCTGTTTGTTTGGGGGCGAGTTGATTGCAATTCGTGTGGAAAGTATATTGTTATATCTGGTTGTGGTTAACCAATGTGGCCGCATACTATTTTGCCAAACATTTACATTTACGAATGCTTCTTAGTTTGAATTCAGAAACGCGTTAACTGTATTTTACTTGCAAGAATATTTGTCAAACGCTTTCCGACAAACAACGATTTTTAGAAATATTTCATAAACTGACGTAAGATATTTAATCAATACTGTAAAAATCTTATACATTCAGTGTTTATTCCATTTATTCCCAAGACAGGAGATACGATATTGGATAGGCAATATCAACATTTGCAGGAAACGGCAAAGATACATGATATCAAACTCCCCATTACTACTAGTGAGGCCACTCACCGTTTCACCACTGTCACAACTTAATTCAATGTGCAGATTCTGCACATCCTCATTTCATATGATAAACTACTACTTTTTGTCAAAAAAAATTTCGCTTTCGTATATACATACTGTCATACATCCTCTTCGACTTCGGATTACAGCTCTCATAGGCTAGTAGCCTTTTACTAGCTGGTCTTGACAATTGTTTGTGCGCATGGGTGGAAAGTCATTTTGTTCAAAACTAAGCACACCAGAATTTGTCTAGTCTTGATTTGAATGTATTTAATGAGGGTGCTGAAACTATACATACTCTGTGAGGGAGTTCCACCGGTTCACTACCCTATGCCTGAAGTAATTCCTTCGTTGTCTTGCAGTCACGCATTCCTTCATGAGCTTCAAGCTGTGTCCCCTGGTTACCGTACTGTTGTCCAACAAGTGGCATTCTATCAACTTCATAGATTCCATGGAGGTATTTGTAGGTTTCAATCATGTCTCCTCTTGCTCTTCTATAGAAGAGGCTTGGAAGCTTAAGCACTCTGAGCTTGTGACCATATTCGAGGTTCTTCAGTTCTGGGACTAGCTTTCAGTTGCACACAGTTGTGGATAGTGTTTCACTGTGTTTGTATATAAATGTTTCTAGAAATACAATAACGTTTGGTTTTTTAAATTATGTCACCTTACACAAGTGCCAGTGGTAATGACATAGTATTAAGCTCAGCCAACCAATATTTTATACCACTCGACAACTATTTATTTTGAATTTATAATCAAGTTGTGACAGTGCCAGTGGTGCTATACTGAGTGGCATCACTGTCGAGGAGTGTGATATAATTTATGAAGGCCTATAGTATATGACTGAATCTATACCAAAATGCTGATTATGAAGCATCACTATTTCTAACAACTGGAAACAGAATTTCTGAACTTTTGTTAGATTCTGAAGATGAAGACCTGATCATAACCAAACAGATCCTGCAATTGGAACCATGCTAACATATCGTAAGAATAGTTTTATACCCATGATATTTTGCGCATAGCTGAAATGAACTGAATGCTGAGCAGAAGAAGGGGAAGTTCAACTGCATCAACATCACACTCCTAGCTTCATATTGCTGTACATATACAGCCCTCATGTTATTGTTCATAATCTTATTGTGAAGCAAGTTTACATACAATTATCTACAAATCTAATTTAGTATCATGTGAAGATTTTGTCAGGCATATAAACTTAATGCAGCCATTTTTCTACCATTTACATGTAGAATTTCCATATGCATTGTCCAGCCAAAAATCATGGAAAATATGCAAACCAGTCCCCTGCATAATTTGTCAGAATTTTAGCATTTTTAAGTTGATAATAATATTGTTAAGATGGTGTCTGCTAACTTTGCCTTGTTTCATTATTGCAGAAATGGATGACACAGAAGAATTGGATTGGAAGAGTCTGCCAGCCCCAGACAAAGAAGTTGTAAAAAAAGAGATCAAGAAATGGTAATTACTGGTAGCTCACATACCATGGTAACATCTCTGTATTGTCTTACATGATAATTACATTAGACATTATTTCTTGGGACTTGATACTGTCCACCAACAGATGCCATATAGTTATTCTGATTGCAGTTGCTTGATCATCTATGTAGTTATTCTGACAACAGTTGCTCGGTCATCTGTGTAGTTAGTATGACTGCAATTGCTGGATCATCTATGTAGTTATTCTGACTGCAGTTGTTAGATCATATATAACGTGGGTCAGGTTTTTGACTTTGCCTCAATTGGGTAACAGGCATATCAACAAATATGTTTGGTCTATAGCCAAAATATTTTTGAAAACTTCAAAATTGTTTACTGTACAAATGTGGATTCATGATGATTTTGGTCTGTGGCTGCTACTGCTTTGATTCATGGATGGGAAACTGATTATTTTTCACAATTATTTGTCAGACCATGCATCATTGAAACATGTCTTAATCTTTTTTATTTGCCGATTTTGATCTGGTGCAGGTTTTTGGTAAACTACAAGCCATCGTCTAAAGCCTGCCTCAGTCGGGATGCTGTCTATGAACACTTTATCAGCTTCTGTCAACGGAAAAACCTACCAACTGGCAGCAAAACCACTCTGACGTTGGTACGTTATAGACACTGTTGATTGATTTATAATATGCATATTGTGCTACTACATGTAGTTAGAAATTATTCTTTCTTTGGTATTGTTTAGTAATGTTTACTCTTCTGAATATATGGTAATTATTACAATATCATAATAATAACACTGACATACAGTAGAACCCCTCAGAGCGACCACCCCTTGGAAACGGCCATCACGTCAGAATGACTGCTGTATTACAGTCTGTTTTTCTCACATTTGTATATCTGTCATCTGATCAACCTCTGTAACTCGGCCACCTCTTTAAATCAGGCCAGTTTATCTCAGTCACTTGGGTGGCTACTTTAGAGGAGTTGTGCTGTAATGTGTTGCATAAAAAAATATTTTGATGTGCAATAGAAACAGATCTCTATAAATATGTACTTATTAAAGGTATTAAAAACACTAAAACTGAGGTCTCTGAATGCACTGGGGCTGAAGTGAAGGTGATGATGGCTGAGTTTTTCCTTTGTGCAGATTATTGCAAAACTGTATTCTCATGTCTACCTTCGAAGAAAAGGACAACGAAACAAGAACAAGTAAGTTAAATTGTATAAATTGGTTGTGTTGGTGAAAAGGTTTGAAGGTCAGGTAGTCTCTAAGCAGATCCATGATTGATGTGATTTATAATGACTAAATGTTGCTATTTAATTTTTAGCAGAATATGCTTATTTACAGAGTTTGTCCAAATGTGTTTTAATGAGCTACAGTTTGTTAGTATAATTCGACCGTTATCTGATTAATTTGAATGTTTCATTGCATCTTTAACACCAGACTACAACATATTTGTGGGAATGCTGCTGTTGGATGTGTGTAGATACTAGCTGTATGTGTGTCCTGTGCAGATACTACTACTGTGGCATTGATATTGACCCAAAAAGCAGTGATTACAAGAGGGTTGCACAAGCAAGACTGATCAATGATGAACCAATCAAGGTTAGTGTTCTTGTGGAAGTGGGGTAACGTGGGGTGCAGTAATTAGGATAAAAAACAATCAAACCCAAATCTAGGACAGCATATCTATCTAAAACTAAAACAAATAATTTTAGTTTGTTTGACAAGTCCCACAGCAAGGCGTTGTTGTTTGCATGCTGTCAGACAGTGTTGGTGCAGCATTTACTGAATATTGCAGCACCCTATTGAATTATGCCATCTGTAAAGTGCAGATGTTATGACATGGAAGGGTCATATTTAATTCAAAGCATTTGAAGCTGTGTGTGTTTGTCAGCAGATGTTATGCAGTAATGTATCTATTATAGTTTTGTTCTTCTCGTCATCGTGTTAAAACATCATAATTGTATGAAATATAATACAATTTCAACACCACCTCATCGTATTCATTCAACTGCTGATGACTTGATATCAGGCTTTTTAACAAATGCATGTCAATGCATTTTAATGCAAATGCAAATGTTTCATTTGATTCAAATGTGCATGCCATTTTCCAGGAATGCATTCAAATGCAAATGTTTCGGTTACACATTTACAAATTTATTTGAATTAATAAATGTTTTGGCTTTATATTAATGTTTTGTTTTATTTGGAGAAAAAACAACTTAATGCACACAAACACAAGTCCCACTACATGAACAAGTCTGTAGAGTCACACATTGAGTCACACAGTTCCAGGCCTGCAGAGGTGGTGGAAATGGGAGGGAGGAATAGACAATGGACAGTTTACTGTGAGCTGTGGCAGGGAATGAAAGGTTAATCATTCTGATAGGCCAGAATGAAAGGTACCAAAGACAATAGACTGTCCATTTGTGGGGTCACTGGGATGATAACCAGGTGGATAATTACAGCTACCACTAATCACTCTCTCTGGCTGTAAATATTTAGGGATGGCATTGCTAATGTTTACTCCCCCTAATGAGCTGCCACCCCAACCCACACCAACAGTGCCAACACAACACAAGGGAGTTATTTGTCTGCATTGTTTCATTGAACTGGTAATCTCTGAAGCCATCAACTTATTAACCAGTTAGTCTTTTCATGTTATATGAATGACAGGTCAGCCATGAGCCATTGACCGTTGACCTACTAACAATAATAATTATTCAAAGAATTACGCATGCATTTGATTGCGCATTTGATTGCGCATTTGATTGTGCATTTAACAAATCAAATGTTTGTGGGTCGCATTAAAATGCAAGTGTTTAAGGTATGCATGCAAATGCATTTACAATTTCACGGAGGCATTCAAATGCTCAACATTCAAATGCACATTCAATTGCATTTGTTAGCAAGCCTGCTTGATATTATAAACCAATTTGAGACTGTCTAACCATTTGGTTTTAATGCACTGTTGAGCTGGGGTTCTCAAGGATTTTGGAGCAAGAGAAGTTTTTCTTATTGTACATTGTATTCATTATTATTCATTATGTTTTTCACAGATACCAAAAGCTGTGAAGGCAGGAAGCGGCGACTCCAATGGAGCTGGGGTGAATATGTTCTTCCTTGTACTGAACGTTTGCTAGTTGCATTTGTTATAATCTGTTGTTACAGAACAGCTCTCTATGGTAAAAACATATTGCTGCTGCCAGGAAATGTGGTTGTTGCATAGTTGAAAAAGTGCATGCTGAGAAATGTTTTATATTTCTGAAAGATCTGGTTTCAATATTAAAAATTGGGGTGCAGTATTAATTTGCACCCTAGCAACAAAACATAAAATGCATAGTTATTACTAAGTGTACTTGTTGACTTTTGTATTCAGTTAACTTTAGTGCTTTAATTCATACCTTGTAATCACTACTATTACTCTTGTTCAGAGTAATAGTAGTAATAGAATTACATATGGTAAAGGTACGTTCTTTTGTAGTGCAATAGCCAGTCCATAGGACCATTCAAACGCTTTACACTTCACCCCCTGGCAGACCTGTTCATTCCAACACCAATTCGACTACTCTGGGAGGCATTTTACCATGCAGCAGTTACTGCATGGAGACTATTTGTTCACATATACTACTGTCTATCATCAGGTACTTATTTATACAGTGAACTGAGGCAACACAGAGTGAACAAAATTGCCCAAGCTTTGAAACAGCAGAGGATTCAAGCCAAGGTTCAATTGAGAGTTGATGTTCTAACCACAACGCCACTGTGCCTCACAAGTGTTTGTCTGCTTTGTCATTATAGCTGTTATAGGTACAAAGTCTGATTGTGTTTATTGTAAAATCATGTTGTACAGTATAAACTTAATCTGTTCTGTTAACTTCACTGCCCAAAAGTGTTCTAGTGACCCACAATTTTGTTTACATTTATCTGTTTAATCAGAATTATCAGTTAAATTATATTTACAATAATGTGCACAGCTGTGTACATTAATACAAATTTGGGCAGTCATGATGTTACAATAGATATGCTTTATACTATTTAACATGATTTCATGACAGCAACGATGAGACCTACCATTAAGTTAGGCAATTATAGATGACAACAATGATGAGACCTTTTACCTTTAAGGTAAGCTATTATAAATGACAAAAACAATGGGAACTTGTACCTTTAAGGTAGGCTATTATAAATGACAACAACGATCAGACCTTATACCTTTAAGTTAGGCTATTATAAAATTATAAATGACAACAGTGATCAGACTTTGTACCTTTAAGTTAGGCGATAATAAATTACAACAACGATCAGACCTTGTACCTTTAAGTTAGGCTGTTATAAATGACATATTTGTTGTCATTTGTGTGCAGACATCGAGTTCAGTGACCAAGGAAAAAGAACAACCGAATTTGGGGAACATTTGGAGCAGTTTGTTACCAGCAGAGAAAAAGAAGTCTAGAGCAACAACGGAGCAATGGTGGGTTAACAGAAGGATTAGCTGGACTAATTTTATTTGGTTAATAAAGATTTAACAATTTTTACTGACTAATTTACGTTAGTCAGTTTCATAAATATAACACAAAACAAACCATGAATTATGTATTCCCAAAATAAAAAAATAATTATGGTGCAACAAAGATAACAGTACCTGGTAGTAGGCCCTAAATTATGGCATTTTCTACCAGAAAAAATGCTCTTTAAAAGCATTTATTAAACGTGTAAAAAATATGTTATTTATGTATAGTTAGTAGTTATATGTTTCACCTGTTGATAAATATTGATATAATAAATAACATACAATGTATTGGTTTTATTTTATGAAACACCACATTTAGTTTCTGCAAATTTGTGTATGTTAGGTCGCTAGCTTGACAAGTTATCACTTATATTCTAGTGACCCACCCTCAGTTTCACTCTGTATCGCTATATTTATTTGCCAGTTTGTCTGCATGTTCTAGGTTGAAGAAGGATTTTGAGGTGAGCCCCGCTATGTGTCTCCTCAGACACAATGTTTACAGTTGCTATGTAGAGTTCTGCAAGGGAAAGAACATCACGCCTGCACCCCAGGCAGTCTTTGGCAAAGTGAGTTATTGTCATATACCAATGATTCACAGTGATGGCATAAATAATGTACCATATGGTAAATTTACGCAAAATTCTTATATGGGAAACTATGTGGTAAAATTTACAAAGAATTCTTCTAAGGTAATGTGATCTCATGTCCTGTCAAGTTGTATGACTTCTGGTGACATGCATTATGAGTTGCGACATGCTAGCCCATTTGTGAAAATGTGTTATTTAGTTTTGATGAAATCAGGATAAACTATTATATTATTTTGTCTGGGCCCAATTGAAATTCAGCAAAATATAGCAAAAGTATATCCACCTATATATACTATAACATAAGGCTACTCATAGTTTTGCAAATTACCCGGCCTAATGATCAAAGATAATTCTTTCAATGATTTCAACACAAGTAGACATTCTCCTATTAAACTGTCTGCACGTATTACATATTCACACACTACAAATTTGAACATCAATGAACCTGATTTGCAAATTGAGGAGGGTGGTTTAAATGAACACTTTGACTGTGTACATGGTTATGTGCTTCAGATGCTACTGAAGAAGTTTCCAGGGATGATTGCGAGAAGACTTGGAGTTAGAGGAGATTCTAAGTGAGTTGTTTTTCTTTTTTGCAACTCGGCTCTTTAAAACCAAAGTGCAATATCTAATAGAAATGTATATATATATATATATATATATATATATACATCTATATATATACACATATATATATATGTGTGTGTATATATATATATATATATATATATATATATATATATATATATATATATATATATATATATATATATATATATATATATATATATATATATATATATATATTTATATATATATATATATATATATATATATACATCTATATATATACACATATATATATATGTGTGTGTATATATATATATATATATATATATATATATATATATATAGATATATATGTGTGTGTATTTATTCATAGAAAAATGTGTATGCTCTCTTCAAAGTATAGCAAAGAAGACCAAATAAAAGTACTTTTTAAAGAGCTTATTTAGCAATATATCTGGAAGTTTGAACACTTACCTCCCCATTATTCAGTATAGCATCAAAATTCAATCATATACAATAATTTATTGAGATGAAGTAATTAATTGAGTTTATATTTCAATGCCTCATTATTTACAACATGTTATTGTTTACCTTTTTGCTAATTTTTACCTGACAAATCCGTCATGCATACCTACTATAACAGACAAACTACACTCTGAGGTCCAGTCAGAATGAAATGGGTTAATTAAAAGGCATGGAATATGGAGATTGACAAGATAGTTACTAGGAAATTTAATAATAATAATTTGTACTTTTGTTTCCTACAAGTATACTTTTAATGTGAGCTAAACGAACATATATTTTATATTTACATACAAAAAGTGTGTGCCAAAGCTTGCTTTTAATAGCACAATAATCTACCACGTGTGCCCTGGTCCCTACACATTTGGTGGCTGTCAGATTAAACATAACATTTTGATCAGAGTCAGATACAATGTATTCAGAAGTCACATTTGATTTCCTTACAACCCGCACAACAGTAGCAATGGTGATCTGCTTGCAATTGTATCTTATACATTGTTTAAGACATCATTTTGAATAATGCATCACTTAACGTGGTATTGGAGATGGATTTTATGTATGGATTTTAACTGATATCTGCACCCATTTTGTTCAGATATTACTACATGGGAATTGACGTTTGCGAGGACAGCAAGTTTCATGCAAAGTTCGATGCGGAAAAGGTGTTGTGCTCGAGTGCAAAACCAAAGATCAGCCGAGCTTTCAATGGCCCTCCGATCACTCGCAGACTGACACTGAGGCATGCGAGCAAGAACCATTCATCGTAAAGATCTTGTGATGCTCCTCAGCATAACTGCCACTAAAACTTAAGATTGGTGCATTATACCAGCTAACTAGTTGAAGAGTTAATTAGTTCTTAGCTGTGTATGTGCATACGTGCGTGTGTGATAACAAGGAGAAACTGCAGAAGACATTGCTAGGATGCAATGATGTGACATTCCCAGAAAGCATGTCTATTTTGTGTAAAGTTATGTATGTCTTATTATTTGTTTTCAAACAGGAATATGTTAAATGCATACAGCTCCCCCTCCACCATAACAGGCTATTTTGAGTGACATGACTTTCTGCATTATGTATCGTAGGTAGTGGTTTGTTGATCTTTGTAAGCTTTATTCTGTGTAATCTTATTATGCATTATTTTTTTGGCATTAAGTTTGAATTGGTAAACATAGCATGTTGGTAAGAAATTTAGACGTTAATTATTATCTTTTACCAAGTTTATCATAGATATTTGATCTAATTAGATGTTAGATTTCCCATCTTGTTAACATAGTATTTGCTGTGTGATGGCATTAATGCTATTAAATTTCTGATTGTGAAAATATGAAGTATTAAGTTTGTCTTCCAGAATTTGGCCTGTATATCATGTGGTGTGACTACAGATATTGGTTTTAATGATGTGTAATTTATTTGTTTAGGCATTAGTAAATAAAAATATTTAAATGATAATAAACAAAATTAACTATTTAGTATGTGCTGCAAATGCAACCAACTGCTTAGCTACTAACAACCAACTGCTATCATATGCAGTGGTGAACAAAAATACAATTTGCATTCTATGTTGAGTGACTACATTTCCTTAGCCTAAAATATGCATTTGCATATCCATGCACACGTGCTGTTATGCCCCACTATCCCAGAGTAATTAGGTCATATCTACAAAAAGGTTACATTTTGCTAAATGTATTTATTTGTTATTGGAATTATACATTAGTAACTGGCAGTTATCAACTACTACACATATTAGTTATCAAGGCCAAATCATTCCATTTTGGCATAACTATTTCATTAGCATTATAATGCCTGCTTTAGGGGTATGGCCATGCCCCACTTTCCTCTACACTGAGAAAGTTTTCAGCCTGTGTCAAACACCTGGCAGCTGATACCTCGCTTTTGAATTCATTCTGATGTTCTTGATCCCATGGTAGATTTGACATCATTCTCAATAACACAATAGTGACAATGGCTATGTACAATACTATGTATTTTTTCCAGTCAATTGTCATCTGCCACTTTTGCCCTGCATTGTCATGCATTATTATAAAGTCCCCACTCCCTACCAGGCTCATTCAGAACATTTGTCCAGCCTCCCTTCCTAGCATCACTTGTAGTCGTACGCTTTTTTTTGTGGTGTGCCACCTATCTAAAATAGACGCCAGGATTTAGGTTCGAGTTGATTTCGGGGCGAATTTGTCGTGCGTCGAGTTACCCGACTATAGGCTGTAAAACATCGATTTCCGGTTTATTCTTATAAAAGTTATAAGCTTCCGGTTGCAAGATCGTAGATCGTCCTACGCTGAGGTATATATTTACTTGCTTTATGGAGGTATTCCATTGTGCTCAGGTTGATTTTTATGACCAGTGCTAGGTGGATATAACAAATATAGTTACATTACGACCAAATGCCGTCGGGCGATGCCGAATTATAATTTTAATCATGAATTTCGTTATGTTGTGCGACTTAGTGAATAGGCACTTCAACAAAATCCGCTGAGTGGCTCGCGCGGCATGCCAAAAAATCGTGTCAGTTTATCTGCGCCGATTCTCGGCACCCGGTTTCTCCTTTTGTTTTTCATCCTGTATTATCGGCTGCTTCCGTTCCTTTCCGTGACTTACAGCGGCAGATTGGACAATAGTAAGTTCCTTTTCATGATCGTCTGTTTTTGATTAAAATTTAACCAAAATTAAGGTGAAATACATCGATTACGGATTAGACGTCATAGTCATAGTATTTCTTGTGTAAGTTTAGCAGGCAAAGACATTTATGATTCCATCCATATGTTCGTGACTTCTGGAGGACTTAGTTAGTCTGTGTACGAAATATTTTCCCACTACGCGGATGCAAAAATGTGTTTTAGAGCTTCCCTAGTTTGTGAAATTTCATTCGATTTTGATTTCTGGAGTTGGAGACCGATCGATCGAAACTGAGCAATAAACACGTCTTTCGTGTCGGTATGCATTCCTATATGTATATCACTAAATAACCATGTAAAAGTGTGAAATTATTACCTTTTTGTCAGAACGCATGTGCTTGTCAACATTTGTATATAACCGGATGTTGTTGTGAGCGAGATTACCAAACGGGATTCCCGTAGATCTATATAAGGTCACGCTAAGAATTGCTGTCTGCTGGCCATAGAGTTACATCATTAATCATGCCCCTATAAACTACTAACTTACTAACGGGTGTTTTATTTATGTCTGTGCTTCTGGCCTCATTCTACACGAAATCGCGTTTGATCATCCAAAGGCAACATCACGTGCACAGTATGGCGGCTAATTGTGAAATGTTTTCTATGTCACCAATAAAAGTACTCATAAGTAATTATTTGGAGCACATTTCTTCAGTTTCTTGACGCCCAAGGGTCAGTTGTATGTCACAGAACACACATGTGAAACGGTTAGTGCGTATTGGTTTTAAAACTTGAGTTATTAGTTCCATAGCCATTTGGCTACGGAAAGCCCAAATCAGCGAGTTGACAAATGCCGGTCAGGAACTCCGCCCCTAGGCTAGCTCAAGAGTGGGGCAGATGACTCTGCCTAGTGCTGAGTTAGTAGAATAATAAAATTATTATGTAATTTTTCAATGGCAGTTTGGCATAAAAAAGATGTTGACCTGTTGCGTTTGCACATTAATTAGCCAATGTTTACTTATTAATTACATCAATGGGGTTATGAAATGACTGTGTGCTGTATATTTTATGACCCTGTTTAATGAATTTGTTAACCCTGAACAAATATACAAATATCTGCATAATCATCAGGGTTCAAATTTAGCAGGGGCCCCCTGACCCCTAGATTTACTGTCGGGTCCCCAAAAATTCCAACTCTTGGAGCCCGGCTGGCTCCCAGAATTTTGCGTTATAAATACAACGATATCGTTGCATCTCAAAGACACAAAACATGCAATTTCATATTTTACGAGGAACTACTGCTACTGACGTATCCTACTTCATTTCTCCACCCTAGCCAACACAAACGAACATCTGGAAGCTCCATCCGTCGTTATCCAAACACACGTTGTACAAGACCACGCAATTAGTAAAAAAACACAATTTTAATATCGATCCGTTTCTGTGGAGCGTTAATCTTTGTCATCACAGTATTCGCCAGGGGGTGTTCGTACGCTACTGGTTGACAGATTATGAACTAGCCCGGCCAAGACTTGAAAATTGCGGGAAAGCATATTTGATTTCTTCGATCATAATGGCCAATATTCTCAAGTATATGACTGGCGGGGACGACATTTTGAAAAGGCAGGCAGCAGAAGAAGACAACAAAACTAAATCAAAACGTTTTAAAGGTAAAATAATTTTTCAAAACATTTATGAAAAACGCTATGCAGATGTAACAGGCGACACCTAGCGGATAACGCCTGATGTATATTTTGTAGTCTGAGAGATCGGCACAAGATCGAAATGTTAACGTTATATTAATTATAAGGTTTCAGATAGACCTGCTGCAGATGGAACTTTTTAGCAAGGAATTATAACCTCAATCTAGTTGTGTACGTTCCAGTTTCATACGACACCTAGGCTAATATATATATATATATATATATATAAAAAAATCAGTTCAGGGATGCTTTGACTAAAATTATTTTAAAAACGTAATTTTAATATGGATGCGTTGTGTACAAAATAAACAAATTTATTGAACAAACTTACATTATGGCTTTGTTATGCAACTATTTCTTGGCCCCCACTTTTGGCAAAGGACCCCTACATTTTGGAAAGTAGGGGCCCTGCTGGCCCCCACTAATTTTAGGCTAAATTCTAACCCTGAGCATGGAACTTATGGCCTTTTATCAAAAGGTGTCGCCTGTTGAGTTTATACATTAATTAGCCAATATTGACTTATTAATTGAGTTATGAAATGAGTGTGTGATGTATATTTATAGCCTTGGTTAATGAGTTTGTAAACCCTGAACAAGTTATACAAATATCTTTATAATCATGGAAGTTATGGCCTTTTATAAAAAAGGTATTGGCCCGTTGAGTTTGCGCATTAATTAGCCAATATTGACTTATTAATTGCATCAATTGAGTTATGGAATGAGTGTGTGATGTATATTTATGATCCTGGTTAATGAGTTTGCAAACCCTGAACAAATTATACAAATATCTTCATAATCATGTAAGTTATGGACATGTGTCAGTCAGTTGAGTTCACACACTAATTAGCCAATATTAACTTATTAATTGCATTAACTGAGTTACTCTTAATGATACATGACTGGATTATGCATATTTATGACCCTACTTAATGTGCTTGCAACTCCTGAAAAAATTATTAAAATATAGGCAAAAATTAAAAAGGTATGCCATTTTAATCATACATATATTGAAAGAAAACACAAAAATGAGAGTCTTTATTCTGTATACGTATACCATTTTTTTTCTAATTTTTACCATATTAAAATTGCAGTATCTTTGGATTTAATAGAGATATATTAATAAAATAAGCGGTTTTTGGTTCCTTTACATTTCGCCTTTCGTTTAAATCAATTGCCAATGTTCTATCATGATATCTAATTCTTCTTTGAAGTGCCTACTTAGAAATGACCATGAATCAGGCCAGGCACAAACCTGTACCTGTAACTAGGGATGTCGGACCAATTTTTTTATATTGTATTAATTTGTTTCATCTTTTCCATCAAAGTGCTAGTTAAAAGAAGTAGAAAGGTACTTGTTTCATGTTTCTAAGTGAAATATTAAAAAAGTTACAGCTGTTTAGTTACAAATTTTGCTTTAAAAAATTACGGTTTTCTGTTGGTTACATTTTTCAAATAAATAACCATAAAAGCACATTTTGGAATGTCTTGAATATTAGCCTGTCTATATAGAATCCTAAATAACAGTTTCTTCCTGAAGAAGAAATGATTACTCTTGCCAAAAAACTAGTTAATGACAGAGTGAAATTGTTATTTCAGAACCGTCACATAAATTATATTTAACGTTAGTTCTTAAATACAGTAACGTTAATGTACAGACAAAACTTTGTAATTCATTATGAGAGATAACAAAAAGTATTTTTACTAGCAGTAATAACTAATATTAATAGAATGATTTTAAATATATATATATTTAATAATTATACCAACAATCATGTTTAATTATATAGAGCCAAATTTATACAATAATCCAATTTGGTGTTATATATATAGTACAAAATAGTGGTATTATACACATTATATTAATTAGCATTGTAATAATAATGGCAATATCAACAATGCGTCAATAGTGAAGTCAAATTTTTTTCAGTTGGCCCAGTTCCCTTTTGAACCGGATTCACTAAGTTTGAACTGAACCCACAAAATGTATAAAATATATCACAGTTATGATATTGAATAAAATCATCATCAAACTAAATCCAAATAGCACTGAAATGTTTATTGTGAATGATAATATGAGCAGATAGCATGATATGTATACAGTGCATTGCGTGCACCATGCATTTTGACAAAATGCCAAGATGGCGTCGATTTTACAGACGGGTCCAGAAAACAGGCCTTGTGCATGTTTGTGCAACTGCGCATTGGGTCAACATGGGAATCAGGTTGTCGTAGACATATGTCATTACCTACCGGAACATGAACGAAGCTGAACGCAACTACCGAAATGCTTCAAAAACAACTTTGATAGTAAGCCAATTTAAATGCCAAATTAGTATAACTTTTCATAGACAGATTACAATGATATTGAGAATTTCGAATTCATCTTTTATACCACTTGCTTTGTCATTATTTAAGATGGACGCCCTCAATATCACAATGCCGTAATCAGGTGAGAAAGGAAGGCCCTGTCTGCAAGATCCAAGATGGCCGCAGCCGAAAATAAATAAAAATTACAACAATTTTGAAAAAATTTATTACTGCTCTTATACACTGCCAAAAAACATGTTTTCAACACAGCTGCACATATTAACATTTTGGCAGTATGATTATATATATATAAAATCTAACGTAACTTGCATATTAATAATATATGAGCAATAAACTGCGACCCCTGACCACCAAGTTAGCGGAAGGTAAGTCAAATCGGTCTGACGTCGCTACTATAGCTCTCCCTCTGTGCGGCAGACCTCCCTCTCAATATTAAACATATCATGCAGTGTATACTGGTCGGGGATAATCTGCTATGCTTAATAGAATATGCTCTTTTTTAAAAAAAAAATGTGAAAGGGTTTAATATTCTTAATAACATTTATTCATCTATTGAGTGCAAATAAATTGTTAGAAAAGCTTTTTCTTTGCACGGAGCGGTGGTCTAATGGTTAGAGCACTCACCTGTCAATCGAGAGGACGTTGGCTTGATTCCACCTCCGCCATTTCGAAGCATGGGAAATTTCGTTCACCCCGCTTTGTCTGTATCATGTTGTTGAATAAACTTTCGCTTCACTACCTTTGCCAATAAATGTTTAATGCATGTAGTAGTTGACTAGTTTTGTATTAGAAATACTATGCCTAAACATGCATCCTGAATTGGCCTGATTATTGGTGGCCAAAACGAGTCAATAATTGGTCAGTTATAACTAGAATAACCACTCAATCATTGACCTTAAAAAGTAAAAATAAATCCAGTTCCTGCCAACCACCAACTGGTATCCATGTCCCTTTAAGAACTGCAACTACAGTGTATGGTAGTGTTGTAGTGTTATACACCGTTTAATTCTTTTTTATGTGATGATTATTAATAGCAACATACACATAATATTTTTATCAAGTAAGTTGTTCGTAGTGAACATTTATCTCAGACAAAATGTTGCACTTATTAACCTACTAGAACTGCACATAGCAGACGTAATATACATTATTATAATATATCAAAATAAAGTATGTAGCTGTGCTGCTGTGAACTGCTGAAACAGTTTCTTCAAACTTACAGCATGAGCTTATGCTAACATAAATTCACTTCACTAACACTATATACCCTCATCTTCAACACAGTGGAGGTACTATAATTTTGTATTATAAAAAACATTTGGCAAAGTGTTTTTTTGCAAGACAAACACATGCTTTTTAAAATACCATAAAATATAAGAGACTGCACCACTCAGTATGGGTACGTACAAAACTACCAATGAAAACATTATGAGTGTGGGTGCCTAACAGGGTAACAGGAAGGCAAAGTATGCAACATGACAGTTTTTCATCACATCAACAAGCATCAATGATAGGAATCATGGTTCAGAAGGTTATTGATCACCAAAGAAACGGAATGACTCTTGCAAGGTGTTTTGTATTTTTCCTGCAACGAACTTTGGAAGTGACTGTTTTGATCCACCAAGTCCATCATTGTTGCAACAAGTCTTGCTATTGAAGTCGACCAGATATGCAGACATCTGTAGTTGAATTTTTATTATTCACGAAGGTATGTGCATTGCATTAATACAGGGGGTACAGGCCCTCAATGCTGAGGTTAACTTTTAATCAGTAAAGGGAATATGGTAAAAGCAGTGACAGTTCCTGTATTTTAATGCACTTCATGCAGGGCCCATTTGTGTATGTGGCACGTGTGAAACATTGGTTAGTTGACTGTCTTTGATTATTATTTTTAGAAGCGGTTTGTGTGTGTGCTTTATTTCTGCTTCTGTTGCATCTTGTACGCTCCTGCGCGGCACTTATAATTCTATTTCATCCCTTCTTGCTGTTGTACTAATTATCTTGATTAAGAGCACAGATAAATTGACTTGTTAGAAGGTTATAACCCTCAAAAACATTAGGAGTAAGGAGGTATAAATTTTGCACAATAATGCATGTCTGACTGCAATGACGTGTCATTAAACAGTGTATTTTTTTGCAGACAGTTTCTGTCTACATAATTTTGCATAACTAGCTCTGTACTGAACAACAATACGAATGCATTGTCCAAAATTGTTTACCAATCTTTGCATTTCTTGGAACGTTTACTATGATGACATCTGGAGTATACCAAACAGCATTTTGCACAATAAATTTGTAGTGTTGTCCAATGTATGTCTGTACGTAGATCGTAGGAATATGATTTTGTAATTTTGTGTGTGCATAATTTGTTATTTCATTAATTTCACATGTATAAAAACATTCAAATTGCTGTTTTACAAATTATTGTTGCTACTAAGTTGCTACCATGTGGTTAGTTAAGTAAGGAGGTGTGCTATTGATTAAAAGGCATTTTTTCATATGTTTACATTTTTATTTACACAGAAAAGTTGAGAAAAAAGCATTGCTTGTTTTTGAAGTAGAAGTTTGATAGCCTGTCCCAAAATATTTGTACGTAATATGCAAACTCCCTTGATTTCAAAATGAACACTTGTAGATGCAGTAGTTTAATTTAAGCCTGGATGGCCAGAATATATAGCATGTTTTTCCAGCAATTAAAATTGTGATTTCAATTCAACAAAATATTGAAAACTATTTTACTATTATTACCTACCTTTTGTGTGTTTAACTGCCAGGTTACTTTGAGTGCCAAAAAACATGACACTAAAGTATTTAAAAGGTCTTTGTTGGGCTAGTTAATAGCATGCTTCCTTTAAGCTATTATACACCTGAGCCAACCAAATAAAAACCAGTGAATGTTCATTGAATGTATAAAATATATAATGGTTATTCATAATCGTAGAATTAGTCATTAAGGCATTCTCTTATGGGAACTATTTGTTTATGCATTTTTGTCTTGCCTTAGATAGTAACCAAGATGTTTCGACTGATTGCAGTTGTAGAGATGTAGCTGTTCAGTATTCACCCATTCCAATGATCTTGTTAAACTGTACTCAGGTTGGCACAAAACGAGATTTGATAATAGATTTTAAATTAATTGTATTATATTTTATTTAGCTCCAACAGGTTCCAAGATCCAGTAATAGGACTGAAAACAAAATATAAGAACAATACATATAATAAAAACAGACCAATAAGTATAATAAGGAATGGGAATATAAAACCACACACTTCCAACATTACTAACATATCAGGCTAAGACATTAGCATCATACATGGAAATGTTTCTGAATTACAGATCTGAAAGTATTGGCTCCTATTAATATGTCACAATTGGATTCAGTTAAATACAATGTGTTGAATACATCAATTTAAAACTGAGTATTTCCTAATGTTGATTCTGCTGTTGGAAATAAAAAAAATTTGTAGAGATCTTGAAGGACAATGGTATTGGATATTTGTTACCAGATAGGACGAATCTAGATGAAAGTGCGCACCCTTATGTAGAAAGATCAGATCTGCAACTTGCCTACGATGTTGAAGGGATGGTAGTCTAAAATGATGGCAAAGCGCGGTGGAGTACTGTATTTTTTATTTGTAACAGATACTTAATGAATTTTGTTTAACTTGTTCAATTTGGTCGATAAAAGTACGTTGCCATAGATTCCAAATAACTCTACAGTACTTCAACTGGCTTCTGACTAGAGATATATATTCAAGTATCGCAAAGCTTATACATCAGCCCTGTAAATTTTAATCATTTAATTCAACATGCATGTACATGATTGGTGTTATATACTATTATTTTAATTTTGCCAGCAATAAACTTCATTTGAACCAAACTATTTCTGTGTTTATTGTTTATTTTACAAAAAAAAAATTTTGTAGTCCGGTAAGGGCGATGACAATGCCAGCATGTGGATGAACTGCAGGGACATTCTAAATGAAATCATGATAAACATAGTCACATAGTGTGATCATCTTACGAGCATAAGAAACATGTCATTTTTGTTTTCAACAAGGCTTTAAGTTTTTTGCCAACATCACAGGCTCAAAATCCCCTGAACCAGTAGCCTACAATTGTTTCCTTAACTTGATTTTTTTTACTGAGAAAATATGCTGCCTGTTGTCTTTTTCAGATATCATAGTCATGGGAGAATGCCACTATGGGGGTAGGGATGGTAAGGGGGGTAACCTTCTCGGGAGGTACTGGGACTCGGTGGTATCATAGTCATTAATCAGAAGTAGCATCTACTGAATATGAACTGAAGTGTTCAATATATTTGTCACATTAGTGAAAACAAGAATATATGATTTGAAAAAAACTGAACATGCAATTATTGCTGTTACATTTTCTCACTTTGTTTTTCCCGTTTACTTTGCACAATGTGGTAAATCCTTTCTAATCTTCAGTGATGTGTGGTCTCAAACTGGATTTGGTCAGGATACTACAGCTTTGAGATTTTTTTTATTATTTACTACATGCTGCATGGTCGTGAACTGAATATTTCCATTTGATTTTGTTTCACTTGTTTTGTGTTACCATGCATGCATCCTTACTTTGTTAGACACCATTAGTACATGGGTCACTTTCCATTGTAAAAAAATTTTCCTACAACCTCATATACTTGCAGAACAGAATATAATTTATGCAATAACCAATGCAAGTCCGATGTAGAAAATTGAAATGGGCCAAATGAATGGCGTTTGTATTACAAAGTGGACTGCTTATCACGCAGCCAATTTGGGAAGAACATTAACAGGAATGTGAGCTCCTCGAAGCAAACCAGACAGGAACTGAACACATGTAATAATTTCTACATTTAAAGTGGTGTGGGCCCCTCGTTCCTTTACCATTCCAATTTTTTGCTAATTGCTTTCTGTGTATATTCATTTTAAATATAAAATGTTGGGAACAAATTAATTTAAATGTTTTATGTAAATGTGACAAAAATCTAACAATCCATTCCGAGAGTTTTCTCAATCGGAGTTCCTGACTTTCAACTTGATGTGTTTTTAGTTGCCACTCAGATAACTTTAGTGACAGAAACTTAATTGTGTTTGACTGTGAACAACAAAGGCAACCGTTATTATTATTATAGAAGGTAATTTGTGGGAATGGAATATACATGCACATATAAATATACATGCACATATAAATATACATGCACATATAAATATACATGCACATATAAATATACATGCACATATAAGTAGGAGGCCTGGGTTAGTTGTAACGAAAACAGCCTATTTCAGGTTTGCAGTTCGGACTGTTACCCGATTGAACATTTTTAAATGTCAACGAAATAACATAATTGCTTAGGATGGAGGTCACTAGTCTATAGTGAGGGGTCACAATTCAATGGGCACATTGCTTTCAAAAGTCTCCTATTCGTGCAAACATGTTTTAGTTAATGTTGTAAAATTATTTAAGACGAGCGAGGATTTTGCATTGCACCATTAACTGCTTGTGTTATTGTGTTAATAATACACTTTCCAACTGTGTTATTGCACATGCTTATGCATGTGCCTGCTAGATATGAATGGGGGGATTTATATATTATAGGGCATTGGTAAATACTGAACGGTTGCTGACAATTTTTATCTAAAATACATTCTTTAGTTAAGATGATGTGATTTGCATGTTATAATATTATAAATTTAAATGTGTTTTTTAAATACAGTGAACTCTGCTTTACATAATCACAGATAACCGAATCAGCTGTTATCAAAAGTATGCAGTATTATAGCACAAATACCAGGCTTTCCTGGAGAAAAACAGGTGTTGACTACAGATCAGTGTTTTTGACACAAAAACTACATTGTATGGGTAAACACTCAATACATTTGTTTTTTTTTAATTTGCTTAAATGAATCAGTTGCTTAATATAATCAAATTGCTCTGGCCCAATGTCAGAGGCAAGATAGTTATGTAAAAAGGAGTTCACTAATAAATTTCATAAATGTGTTGTCATGCATGTGTGCTCACTGCTTTGTTGGTTGCAGTGTGTGACTCAGCCCAGCTGAAGATATGCAGACGTTCCGTGAGGCGAAGGGGCTGCTGACTGACATGTATGCATGCTTCAGACTGCAGTCGACGCGCATGCACGTCACTCTCCTGCCCAAGTACATCAATAACATCAAGGCCGGCATCACCGAGCAACTCAATGTGCAGGTTGGACTCTACTCGCAAAAGTGAGTTTTCACACAGAGGACACTGGTATTCTTTGGTTGGGTTCACACAGGGCTACTCTGGTACACATATCTTTGGTTGGGTTTACACAGGGCTACTCTGGTACACATATCTTTGGTTGGGTTTACACAGGGCTACTCTGGTACACATATCTTTGGTTGGGTTTACACAGGACTACTCTGGTACACATATCTTTGGTTGGGTTTACACAGGGCTATTCTGGTACACATATCTTGGGTTTGGTTTACACAGGGCTATGGTACACATATCTTTGGTTGGGTTCACACAGGGCTACTATGGTACGCATATCTTTGGTTGGGTTCACACAGGACTACTCTGGTACACATATCTTTGGTTGGGTTTACACAGGGCTACTCTGGTACACACATCTTGTGCAGTTAACAATTAACACACTTTGGAGAACTCCATTAGGGTTGCCTTCAACAGACGTTATCATTGTAAGCTATTAATCCTATTATTCACGATTGCAAATTACCATTTTAGTGATACGAAAAGATGTCATATTAATCAGAAATACACCACAGCTTGTGTTTAAATAGTGTTATATTATCTGTATTTGTTTTTTTCTTCAGAATTACACTGTTGTCATTAAAAAAGTAAATACTTTTTCTGCAGTGTGCATTAAACTGAATAAGTCTGATTACCGACCTGTATTGAACCCAAAAACAGACGGCATCCCTGATTTTCACAGATTTGTCAGTAGTATTTTGTATTATTTTTTCAGTATCTAGATTTTATTAAGCTGGCCGGATCCCTGTGTGCTCTGATTGTTGGATTTTTTCCTTTGCTAAATGTTTTTATGATGCCTTTTGCAGCTCAGATACCAGAATCTTTCATATTTGTTGTACACTTATATATGTCTTATAATGGTTTACTTGGTGGCCTGGAACTAATGATGTAAATTAAGTAAATCAGTAAAGATGGAGGATAGTAGTCAGCACATGGTACAGAATCCTTCTGCCCCACTTTTACACAACTGATTGACCCCCTTGCAATCTTTGGTAACAATTCTCCAGTGAACAGTGGAGCATAACACTTCCAGCATTGAATTCCAAAGGTGCTTCTGCTCTAAAAGTGTATCAATGAGATTGAAAACATTAATATTTTGCTACACAGATTAATGTACCAGTTTTGGTTTCTCTCTCTGCAGACTTGGTGGCGTGATCATTGCCTACAACAACATTAGACTGTTGAACAGCCGTGGCCACATCATAGATGACCAGCCATACTTGCACTTTGACGTCCAGGTGGACTACATCATCTTCCAGCCAACAGTGGGTGGCATCCTCAAGGGGTGTGTAAATCACGTCGGTAAAGGCCATGTTGGTTGTCTTGTCCACGGCTGCTTCAACGCATCGATACCTCAGCCATGGGACAGTAGCGACACCTGGCCAGGATACAACCTTGTCAACGAACAGGAGTTCCTTTTTGAGGTTGACAAGACCTACACACAGAATGGTATTCTCTCAATGAGGGGCAAGCTAATAGATGGCAGGTTCGTTCACAGTTTAAAGGTCCTTCCACAATTAAATTTTTTTTTCTTGTCTCATTTTACAATTATTCCACACGCTAAAATCTAACCTATCTAGTATCCACTATGGCAGTGTCATTTAACCTGCAGTAATTACCCCCCCAGGGGGTAATGCAAGCTTTTAAATTTATTGATATTTCAGTAATTAATTCATCATGACTATGCTCTTGTACCAGAGGGGGTAATTACAGTTTTGTTGGCTAGTTCAAGGGGTAGCAGTGCCAAAAAGGTTAAATAACACTAAATAACATGGTAGCTCTTTTGTGCAACTAATTATTAAATTTTGATGAAATCATCAAACAATCAAGTAAATTATGTTTGACTGGATCCAATCAAAATTCGGCAAAAATGGGCAAAGTGGTCTTGTCCAATATGATGTGACATGGTATTGCCAGTATAACAATAAAAGTAAATTCTATTGATGATTTTAATAAAGGTACGCACTCTTATTAAACTGATTGTGCATATTACTTAAAACTATTCATATGCTATAGATTTGAACATCAGTGAACCTGTTTCGTGATGGGCTAAATCAAATGAGGGAATTTTAATTTACTTTGCCTCAGAATAATTGTTATTGTTATGTCAATGTTGTTCTGTTTTAGCATATCGCCACCCACAAAGGCCCACAAAGGAACGAAGAGGAAACGGGTGTCAGAGTGTGTTGATCCTTCTTCTAAACAGCAGTGCAACTCATCCATGTCACAGTCGACAGATACTTCTAGAGACATGAATGAGAAAGAGTGCTGTGAAACAATGGCACCACCAAGTGCGAAGAAAAAGAAGAAGCGCAAACACAGCAAGGACACGGACTTGAGCAGTGATTCTGGGATTGATTTCTTGCCCTCTCCGGAGGGTGTCATGAATGCTTCTCACTCAAAACACAAAAAGCATAGAAAGTCAAAAGTGACAAATAACAATATGGTCAAAGATGAATGTTTTAAAGACAATGATGAAAGCATCACAGAAGAAAGTTGTGTTGCCAACTCACATGAACAGTCCTCATTGGCCAGTGGTTCATACTCCAGGGTGCAGGAATCTGGTGGTGGTGGTTCACACCAGTCGACACTGAGCAAAACCAGCATGCAAACTCTTGAATCAGTGTCAGCAAAGAAGAAACACAAAAAGTCAAAGAGAATTAAAAGTGAACCTGAATAACAGTTGTACAGTGAGCCCACCAAAATGTATTTGTAAAAAGACAAATTAGAAGGATACCAAAACACATACTAAAGTTGGAACAGAACATTTTCAAGATGTAGTAAGGAGAGGTCTATTATTAAAAAGGAGAGGTCTATTATAAAACAAGTTTGTGTTGACCTTAAGATAAGATACATTTTTCTTTTTTTCACAGCCACTAATTACCATTGTACACCTGACATTTTGTTGTATGCATTTTCTCAATGTGTTTGGTAAATCATTGGTGCTGATCACCAAACATAAATTATAATACATAATATTATTTTATACATATATACAGAAATAAAGCAATATAACACCAGTTTGCATAATTAAGCAATTAATCAAACTTACTGGGTATATTAGGTATCTAGGTAATCTTATAATTTGAGGTTGACGGTCCCAAAGGTACCCATAGTAAGTACCTGTTTTTGTAGTGAACATTGAGCGTACATAAGTGTCCTTGTTCACCCAAGCAGCAGTTGTAAAACAATAATTTAAATTCCAGTTTACTGAAATACTGCCCAGATATACAGAAGAATATCTAGTTTCACACTTTTCATATGAAAACGCTGTAAGAAATAAATATAATTTAGACCTGGTTCCGATACACCTCAAATTAGATGTGTGATTGCAACACAAGATGAGTTATGTTTGTGCCATGTTGTCCTGCGTTATTCGGAGAGAGTTGTTTGTATGGCTTGTTTTGGTATTGGCTATCTAGTAGTATCTTGTTACGGCTACTCCGGGTATATGACTCCTGCATTCATAGCTTTTATCGAGTGGCGTTTTTTATCAATACAAATAAAAGCAAACATGAATGTATACCAGAATGTGTCTTTGGAAATTTTATCGAGTTGCAGCCACGCAACCGTATTGACAGTGCGGCAGAATTAATCCGTATTGAACATGTGTCATGCACATGTTGTACACTTTATCATTACTCCATCCCAGGCGCCTAACTATCTGTGAACACGTTTAGTTTTCTGTTCTGTGTATACCGTTAAGTCAGTCGTCTAACGACAGCAAGGTAAGCTATATTGCCACGCTTCATAAAAGTCATCCTGTTATATACCTGCATCACATGCTCACTTATAATAGCATGTAGACAAAGGGAATGAAGCCTACAAAGGAATGTGTTCCAAGTGCCATTGTTTTGCAGCGTTCTGTGGTAACCTGTTAGAGTGAACCTGGTCGTCAGTGATACAGTGGCCTCGCGATGTAAGGAACAACCTCTTGAAATTCAAGTTCAGCCCTGCACTGTGTTATGTACCTATGCATATAAGGCACATAATACATGTATATGGAACAGTTTGGTCAAAACAAGTCCGCAGCAGTGATGTTTGACGATGAAAGCCAATTTCAACCAATTCACAAAAAAAGATATGGAGGAGAATGAATTGGACAGAAACAGTAAGTAATGGAGAGGTTCTCGGCACAAAGTTTGAATTCATGTGACAGTCTTGATGACAGTGTTCCTAATACAGTGCTGAACTGGCCTTGTTCACCGGATGAAAAACGAGATATACTTTTAACACAGTGTTCTGCAGTGGAGAGCGATTATGCTACACAGACATGCTGACGTATGCAAAGCCACCAAGACCCTGCATATTCATGTTAACAGGGAAATCACCGATTACTATATCAGACATAGTCTGACAATTCATATCTGCTGTAGACTACTGATAATATATATATATTTATATATATTTATCCATATCGACTACTACTATATATGTGCGTGCGTGCGTGATGTAGGCCTAAACCTGCATGTTAGATTATAATCACATGCACGCTCCTTTCTTGAGCTTGTTGCACGCCTGCTCAACTCTTCTGGTTATCAGTTGTACCGAAGAGCGTGTGTACTCGGGTCATAGGAGAAAGCCCAAAGTGTGAGCTACTATTTGTATCCACGCTACATCGAGAAAGGTTTTTGCCAGTTGTCCTGAGAAGGCCCTGGCCTCTGATGTATGTTTGTTTCTTTAGAAAATGTATCCACAAATACTTGTACTTCATTTATGTCACATAATTCTATATTTCGCGGTTGCGGAAGAGGAAGTAGTATTATACTTCGTAAGAATGCGTAACGTTCCGATTATGTGTAGTGTTGGTTGTGATTTAAACATGGCGTCCGCATGCAGTCGTCTGCCTTGGGTGCGGTGAAAAGGACGCGGGAACGAAACAGTAGCAGCCATTACAAGAACGGCGCGACCAGGGGAACTATGTCGACGACTTCGCCGAGACCACCGGACGGCGGCTGGGGATGGGTGGTTGTGTTTGCCTCCTTCATCTGTGCCAGCGTTGTCGATGGCGTGTGTAATTCGTTCGGCCTCTTCCTGCCTCATTTCATGACCTACTTCGGCGAGAGTCGCGCAAAGACTTCACTTGCTGGTTCACTCATGGCGGGCGGCTTTCTTTCGGTTGGTGAGTGAGACTAATTTTTTACGCCATAGCTTTCGGACATGGACATAAATATTATATTTAGTAAATATATGTCCATGGTTCGGACGCCTAGTGCGCTATACCCGTATTTAGTTTTGTGTCGAGTTTCTGCCGGTGCTGATGAAAACACGTCACACAAAAAACGTGTTATTGTGACGTGTTGTTTCCATTGCCAAACCATAATTATTTGTTATTCAATTCAATAATATTATATGGCTATTATATGTGTATGTAAAAAAGCAACGGAATGTGCGATTTGTGCTATCGTTTTGTTTTTCCTAGGACATATCCATGATAATAATAAACAATCACATCATTTACATTGACTCTTTGCTGTGACGTGATGGCTGACAAACACTGTACAACATTTCTTCAATAATTCATGTTCGTATAAATATAAGTATATGTAATATGCCAACCGAATAAAGCAGTCGAAAGGAAAGGACATTTAATGTACCCGTACAGCCGTTTTTCACTACTCACCCTCCTAATAAATTGTCCATTTACGACAACGTGATTAAACCCTACATCTTTGTAATTGTTTTGTAGCATTTAGTAACTCCCCTTTCGCTGCGGAACAATTGGACATATTCTCGACTGGTTATGTTTCAGGACCCTTGGCCAGCGCCATTATCCACGTGTTCGGCTGCCGGGCGTCAGTGATGTCGGGGGCCGTACTGACGACAGCCGCATTAGTCTTCTCTCGCTTCTCGCCCAACATCAATGTATTCATCTTCGTCTATGGTGTCGCTGGAGGCAAGTGGTTTCCATTACGAGTTACCAATGTGAACCGGCTCACACTAGAATCACTAACGAAGATCTTTGGCTTGAGTTAATCGTAATCGTTTGTCTGTCCGTCTGAACGTATTTGACTTAGATCAGGAGTCTTCACTTCTGTCCATATGTCTAGTATGTTTGTCTACCCCAACGGATTCGTGTATATTATTTGTGTTGTTTATTAAAAACACGACATTTTGTACTATAGGGCCACCTGTCGTGACATTATTTTAGTAGGCCTACTACTTTCTGCATTCATTTTTGCGCACGAACAGTTTATAAGTAATTCTAAAATGGCTGCAAAGTTGTAACGAACTCGATTGCTGATGGATGATTTTGAATTAGACTGGCTTTAAATCCATCCCTGGTAACGTATAAGCTCCCAGTATTAGTTAATTAATACCAGAATGGTAGGAACATAAGC
The DNA here is from genome assembly GCA_033239005.1 of Lamellibrachia satsuma. Taxonomy (NCBI): domain Eukaryota; kingdom Metazoa; phylum Annelida; class Polychaeta; order Sabellida; family Siboglinidae; genus Lamellibrachia; species Lamellibrachia satsuma. The sequence continues at coordinate 7,346,331 of BSQZ01000027.1, forward strand.
GTAGTCGTTGGCGTCATCCCTCCAAACGTTGCCCTGTTTCGGCGCAGGTTTCGGTCTTGGCTTCATCTACCTGCCGGCGATGGTGATGGTCGGCTACTACTTCGACCGACATCGGGCCCTAGCTCTCGGCATCACGTGCTCGGGCGGGGGAGCGGGGCTGCTCGCAATCGCCCCCGTCAGCGCCTACCTTCTCTCTGAGTTTGACTGGAAGAACTCTTGCCTGTTGATGGCCGCCTTCCCACTGCAGGTACGGCAAGCTGAATCCCGTTGAATTCGTTTGGGTCCGGCGGTGGGTAGCCAAACATGTATGGTTTCTGTTATTGTTTACAATTGTAATTATTAAATTTTTCGCAAAACGATCACATTGTTAATTGATTTAACTTCACCAGTACGCGGCCACCCCCCAGGGAAGTGCCTCATGTGTTCACTGGTAACTTATATTTTATATAACGATACCGGGCCTAGTAACTGCAACATGACTAGCATTGCTTGTAGTGTCTCGTCATGGGAACATTGATGCGTCCCATCGACATAGGGCGCGATCAATCGACTGAGTCTTTAGTTGCCGATAACGGCAGCAGCCACGACATCGACACAAAACCTGGTGATGACAAGCCCACGACCAACGGCGTTCCCCTGCCGCCGCCGTGGCTTCAGTGTACGAGTTGCCACGACGTGAGGAAACAAGCCAACGTTGGTCAAAGTTTCACGGCCACAGCCGGACGCAACGGCTTCACGTCGCATACGCCAATCACTCATCACATGGATGGCATGACGAATGCCAGCCATGCACCAGGTGAGCACGCGTTCGCGTCGTGCCACGAGTTCCACGCGGCGTCGAGCCACTCAAAGAGCACCATCAACCTGGCGAAACAAACCCACCGCTGCCACCAAGGTACGCGCCACGGCGCCTCTGGCGACCACCGCTCCAAGTCATGTGGCGAGCTGGCTGCGGTAACCACTAGGCGGCTAAGAGCGGAAGGCTTCCGCGGCAGCGTCGACTCCACCAATCCGCTCCACCGCCAGGACGTGCTGTTCGGTGGAAGTTTGGCGGTGCTCACCCTCGTCGACTTCCATCCGGTCCGGCGCGCGCTGTCCGCGCCGCGTGAGCTGAGCGAGCGCGAGCCGCGGTGCGCGTGCCCGTCGCTCGCTGACCTCCTCGACCCATCGGTGCTCGGCAACGCCTACTTCGCCATCATCGCCGTCGCCAGCGTCTTCATCCAACTCGGCTACTACGTGCCGTTCGTCTACCTCGCCGACTACGCCGCGTCTCTCGGCACCGACCCAAGCAGCGCCGCCAGCCTTCTTATTATCATCGGTGCGTGTCTCGTCGTTTCGGCCGTTAAGCGGGTAATTTCCTGTACGGTGGCCTCTCTACATAACGAGTCCCTGTGTAAGGAACATCTGCTTAAAAGTAAATTCCTGTTTGCACTGTTTTATGTACCCAAGGAAATAAGGAACATAAAGAACAGCGAATCAGTTGTTTTTATTAAAATACATGCTGCTGTAGAATTATAATCCGAAACTAGTTCTAGTTATTTGACAATGTTGTGATAAATACAAAAACATCTTAACAACATTACGTATTTTATTTATATGTAGGGCCTACATAAGTCTATAAATGATGAGGTGTAGTAAGAACCTGTATTGAATTAAGTACTTTACTATAGCACGCTAGCGTAAGCAATAAATAAAGGGTAAATAATATTTGATAAAAAAGTGCAGTTATTTATAATTACATGATTTCAATTAGTCTTAGGTCAAATCATTGTGGCTCATCTTTGAACTTAAAAATAGTGAATGAAGTTAACAAAGCACGTTTAGACAAAGTTCGAGTTAGTTGTTTCTTTGATGGTTTAAAGGGGCACTGAAGCAATTTTGTGTTGTGCCGTATATTTAAATATATATTATCTAACTATGCATTAATGGTGACAGATACCTGCTAATGTGTGAGATAAACTGAAAAACTGATTTTGTTCGAGACAAAAATCGACAAAATACATCACTGCGTATCGCCATCTTGTTGTCGAAACGAGTGGTTTGAGTCGCGTATATCTAATCAATGTAAATTTTCGATTTTTTGCGATTTATTTCGTAAATAGGCATTCTGGAGCGAAAAAAAAGATATGGGTCTCTGTTATATATACAAGTGTTTACACACGTCAACAAAATAGCGTTTTTGTTCGTTCCAAATAAAAAAAGTTAAAGAAATTACAACAGAACACGCAAAAAAATCGTCGAAAACGCCACACTTCTCGAACACACGAGACGCTAACCAACGAGAATATGCGATAACGGAATACCGGAACTATTTTTTACTTGTTGACAAGATGGATGCATCGCTTGTGACAGTTTTACCAGATCTGCTATTAGCGATTAGTGGTTTACTGAACTTCCGTAATAGTTTAGTCTATCTTTGGAGAAATGGAAACCACAGACGAAGGGTCTAGTTCGACAGGTCACACGGAAACAACGGTTGACAGTCGTAAAGTGTCACCGAGTGTGCGAGTCACGCTCCAGACTCCAGGTCGGCTTCGCCTTTGTTGACGTTGGATTCAGGAAAAATTACAACAGCGCTTTGACTGTCAACGATTCCTGACTAGGTAATGTGATGTGGTGAACCTGTGGAAATTACGTCCTGATGTCTGCGCACGTTTACGATGAGTCATCATGCTGCGCCGAGGAAGCTAACATGCCCTAGGGCTAGGGCTAGGCTATGGCTATGCAGCACCGAGTGCCCGACCGCGTTGGTGCTTCCATCACCGTACGAAGGCGAAGACGATGTCGATGATTTTGTACTGATATGCACAAACAGAGCGGTGCTAGATGTTGGCCTGCTGTCATTGCATGATTTGCGTGCCGACTCATTGATTCGCCCTATAGCTAGCAGGTCAGTAATTCAATTGTTATCGAATCGTTGCCATTTTAATAATCATATTTTTTCTGCATATTTCTTTTACCTAGCCCGAGGGCGAGGTCCGAACTACAATGGCAATGCAAGCAGGCTTTTCTCTTTATTTTGTATCTAATCTAATGAACTGTACCGTGACTGTATTTTAATATTGTGTTTGATTTTGTGTTGAATAACATTGATGACAATAATAACATGAGGGTTTATTTAATTCATTATGTGAATATATATATATTCTTAGATGTTACCATAATTGTGATTGTAATAATGATTGTAATCATGACTACATTAGTAATTGTGATTGCAATAATTACTGTAATCATGATTACATTAATATTCGTACTTGTAATCACCCCTCTCTTTATAGCACACCACAACACCTTGTTGTTTGGTGCAATGTAATCATTTAAATAACAATAATTAACTACTGACAGTATTTAATGTTCACAGTTTTGCAACTATTATGGTAATTATGGAATTAGTGCTATCAACTAACCCTGACAAATTATATTTCAGGCTCAGGAAAGGCAAGACAAGTAATCCCATCCTGCAATGTGGGAAGGATCTGTGATGTCTATTCTGAACCGAATTGAATTGATGGAAAGTTTAGCTATGGAGATTGACCTGACACAGGTGAGTGTACTGATAGTCTGATATAGAAAAATTGTGAGGCACCCACAGTATGCAGCAAGTCGAAAAACAACCTGGAAAACTACAAAAATTCCCACTAAAATATTAATAACTGAATGATGTGAATGCCTCCTTATCCATATCCCACTTCTGTCAACAAAAATGTTACCTGCAGCATCTTGCACACACAATTTCATTTATATTGAGACCAACATAAAATATACCAAAAGTTTATTCACATAGAAAAACAATTACCAAAGAAATAAGGCTAACTAGAACGACTGAAACCATTGACTAAAAACAGTGACTTCTACCACAGGGAAATACAACCTGGAACATGGATATCACAGTTACACACATCATTATTATGCCACAACATATCAAATATACTGGTAGTTTAGCTTAGGAAATAATTAATCTTTATAAAGCCAAGGCATTTAACTGTTTGACTAAAAATAGTGACTTCTACCACAGGGAAATACAACCTGGAACATGGATATCGCAGTTACACACATCATTATTATGCCACAACATATCAAATATACTGGTAGTTTAGCTTAGGAAATAATTAATCTTTATAAAGCCAAGGCATTTAACTGTCTCACCATCATCATCTGTACCAATGGCAATAGACTACTTGTTTTGATTGGACAGTAAATGTACACCAATCATGTGTAACAATATTACTTGTTCTGACTGACAGTAAACGTACACCAATCATGCATACCAATACACTACTTGTTCCTACCAACAGTAAATGTACACCAATGATCTCATTCTGGAATCTGCACCATTTCACTACGTCTTCTGACAGTAAATGTACACCAATCATGTGTATCCAATATACTACTTGTTCTCACTGAATCTACTACTTGTTCCTACCGACAGCAAATGTAAACCAAGCGTCTCATTCTCTACCAACTACACTACTTGTACTGACAATAAATGTACACCAATCATATGTATCAATACACTACTTGTTCTGACTGATAGTACTTGCACACCAACCATCTGTTCCAATAAACTACTGGCACTAAATATACACCAATACACTACTTATTCTGACTGATAGTACACATACACCTAACATATTCAATTCACCTTTCACTTATCCAGGGGTAGAAATCAGCACCCTTTCCTCTGACAGACACCCCAGTATCCGAAAGACCTTGGCTGATAGATCAGACATGAGTACAACCTGTGTCACAGTTTATGGCTGTTTGGTGTGTGGCAGGTGCAGAAAAGTGACATAAGTTTTTCTCACGAATGACAAACTTCTTCTCTTTCTCATAGGTGTCGGAGCTGCTTGAGTCACCCTCGGTTATGTCGCTGTTATCACATAGTGTGCATCATCTGCACCAATGTCTTTGTTCTCACTGAATCTGATGGAAGCGTCACATAGGAGTAGTTCATTGGTGCAATAATGTCATCCGTGACTACAGCAGTATTCGCGAAGTGTCGCACTTGAAATATCATTACCGGATCGATTTGCATTTCAGCATCAGTTGTATGTGGTGCCACAGCAGTAGTAGCAGTGATGGCACTAAAGGTGACATCCGTAATGTAAAGATTGACGGCATCACCCGTAGCGCTGGATGCTTCAAAACTAGTATCTGTACTTGTACGAACCAATGGTGAATCCTTCATCTGAAAAGATTACACATACGGTGACTTGAAAATTTTACAAAATTCATCTTTTGCATAATAAAAGTGAATCACAATGTGAGAAACTTTCCCTTGTATATATTATTTTTAGAATATAAGAGTGCCAGTGTCATATAGAATGTATAAAGTAATCAACCACAGGGAAAAGCAGCCATGTTAATTCAACCAATGGGTCTTTCACTGATCTCTTAATGTTTTTAATGAATCTGTTTGGTCAGTTTGATGAATGCCACTGGTAACATAACCAAACGCATGTAACCAAAATTGTAGCATCTTAGCTCAAATGTGCATTATATTATCTAATCAACATTCCACTGTTTTCAATGGGCCAGGGAGGTCAAAATTCTATAAGGGGTCCAAATTCCATAACAAAATATGGACCAATAGGTTCACTTTCTATGGGGTTCCTTATTTTATATCTGACACTCGAGTTAGATAACATAATGCATGAATATTGTTATTGGACCAAATGCAGATCTATGTTTGTGACATCTTTATCTTATAAATGCTGCACGCACACACACATACCTGCCCACACGTATATATATATATATATATATATATATATATATATATATATATATATATATATATATATATATCTATATGTGTATATATGTATATATATAATTATTAGGTATTATACTGAAAGCATCTGCTAGATAGTATGGTGCATGGACAAAAGCCCCACAGACATAAGCTTGTTTCAATTCAATTATACTGTTCATGACTGTTGCTGTAGTACACAGAGACAAGATATTGTCATGAATATACTTCAGGCATGTGGTCAATTCCATTCGGAATTGGAACTGGCCCTCAATTCCAGTTCCGAATTGGAATTGACTTAAATTTTTTTTTAATTGGAATTTTTTTCAAAAATTAATTTTTGGGAATTGGAATTGATTTTGTTGGAATTATTGACTTGATACTATTAATATTTACCCTTATATTTATTTATATTACTTTTAAAATCATATTTGTCTGCTATTAGCATGTCACCCTGAATCTGGTAACAGCCAGGAAGTTGTCAACATTACAGCATAGACACTGTCTACTCTGGTATTGAAACATTGTGACCAAGAACAATATAATCAAGCATTTGCATCAAAAGAGATATGCCCTTATCAGATATCTGTCAATTCTATTTTTAAACATATTCACACTACTAGCATTAACACAATCATTTGGCAGTTTGTTCCATTCATTTATCACCCTCTGTGAGAAAGAGTAGTTTCTCATGTCCAACCTACACTGCTCCTTAACTAATGCTGCTTTGTGTCCTCTGGTTCTACTGCCTTCTTTAAGTTTGAAGAACATATTCCTATCAACATCCTCATAATCGTTTACTATCTTAAACACTTCTATTTGGTCTCCTTTTAGTCTCCTGGTCTCTAGTGTTGTCAAACCACATTGTAATAAGCGACTTTCGTAACTAAGGTCTCTTAATTCTGGAATCATTTTAGTTGCTCTTCGTTGTATTCTTTCTAGCTTATCTATGTCTTTTTTTTACGATATGGCCTTCATGCTTGAATACAATATTCCAAATGTGGTCTAACTATTGCTTTGTACAGGAGTACAATTAGATGTTTCTCCTTATACGTGATAGTTCTCCTAATTAGCCCTAGAAATTGATTTCCTTTCGAAGCAGCAATCCCACATTGCTCTGAAACTTTCATGTCAGCATTAAATGTTACTCCTAAATCCTTTTCTTGTGTGGTTCTACCTAGTACAGCATCCCTCGTTTTATATTCCTCGTCCATATTTCCATGTCCTATGTGTATACATTTACACTTCCCAAAATTGAATAACATTTGCCATTTTTCTGACCATTTAACAATTTTTTCTAGATCATCCTGTAAACTTTGTTTATCTGTATCATTAGTAACCTTTCTGAATATTTTTGTGTCATCTGCAAATTTGAGTGCTTTGCTAGATATGTCATCCTCCAAATCATTTTATATATATATATATATATATATATATATATATATATATATATATATATATATATATATATATATATATATATATATATATATATATATTAAAAACAGTATAGGGCCTAATACTGATCCCTGTGGTACCCCTCTCAAAACAGATTTCCAGTTTGAAATCTCACCATATTCTATTACTCTCTGTCTTCTGTGTGTAAGCCACTTTTCTATCCAGTTGATTACATAATTGCCTATACCATGGGCTTTTAGTTTAAGTAACAATCTTTGATGTGGCACTTTATCGAAAGCTTTCTGAAAATCTAAGTAGACAACTGGTGACCCGTCATCTACCCACTTTGTAATTTCTTCTAGAAAACATAAGAAATTGGTTAGATATGACCTTGCTTTTAGGAAGCCTACCCCACTTGAATGCAGCCCCTTGTTTATCCAAGCCTAATGTTCAGCCCACAAGTTTCCCATAATAAACATGTCACTGGTCATCTGTACAATGCTGTTACATGTGGCTGTAGGGTTTGCCCTTTGTAGTAATTAAAAATGTCCCCATGGAGAATACATGTTGGAGATTAGGATGTTGAAGACTCAAACTTTCCAGTAAATTTATGATACCACCACTGATAGCGATATAAATCTGACTCCTAGCATATTTGTCCCCCCCCCGGACATCTGCCCCTTTTTTCTATGATAGTTGACAAGTGAAAATCAGTTTGCAGTTTTATCATTATTGCTACAATAACATAACATTCAATGACAAGTCAAAGTCACTTTAGCCTAATGCAATGGCCTATCCCCTGGAGTGTGTATGAGATGTTCTTGTCACCAGTTGTCTTCCAGGTATCATTGATAGTTAGATCTGTGGTGGAAGATGGGTTCTTGGGGTGATGCTTCCACAAACAGTGGTGGACAGTAACGAGTCAGAGATCAGCTGGTTTGGAGTGCCCCTGGTATTAGCTGCCTTAGTTTTCAGGTCCTCACCGACCTTGGCAGCTTCTATCGGTGCCATGTCACCATCATGGTTGCAGGCAGTCTTGTTGATCGCATTCTGGATCTGGAGATCAGATCAGTGACCACAGCACCCTTGCATGATCAGGATCGACGCTGGCTTCACTCCCATTGAAGAGTAATCTTGTTGGTCCCCCTTCTTGGTGTAGGAATGACACTCAAAACATAGCTTCTGACCTCCTCAGATGCTAGTAGTAATTTCCATAGTGAAGTTATAAGTGAATTCTGACAACTCTGGCTTGTGCATCCAGTTTTATAGGAAAATGGAGTCACTCCAACTCTCCATGGTAAATGCAATTCAAAAGAAACCTTGTTGAGATGGCTTCTTTCAAATATCCTCAATTGTCCTAACAGGTCCAGGTCCTAATGTCACTGGCTTCTTCCACAGTTGCAATAAAGATAATCCTTTGATTACAGGATCACCTCCAACTATATAAAGTAATTTACTTGGCTGATCTGGCACAAAGAACATTAATTGCAATTAGGGTAATATATATCTTGAATTCATGTTCAGAAATAAAAAATAAGTTAAAAAAACATTTCTTAAAAAACTTACAAATAATCCAGAGGCTACGGACAGGGGGCAAATGTCCAGATTTTGAATAAGGCAAGGGGCTAATGTCTGGGGGGGCAAGTGACAAAGGGGCAAATGTCCGGGAGGGGGGCAAATGACCTGGACTTGATATATATATATGTGTGTGTGTGTGTGTGTGTGTGTGTGTGTATTTAACGAACAATAATTTTGTAATCATATCTAATTAAATATGATTGTGCACACGTGACAAATAAAACTGTGTTAAAACGAATTGGATTTGAATTTTTCTTTAGCCTAGGATTTTAACAGTTGGAATTCATTTTTTGCAAGGCGGAATTAGAAATGATTTTTTGGAATTGACAAAACAGAATTGTCCCCCATGCCTGATAGACTTCCTTCATATGTATATAGCTTGTACTAATACTATTGTGGGTTGCCGATAGTTGCCCCCTCCCCCCACGATATTCATTACAGTGTTATTAGTCGACTCAGAATAAAATGTAATTAATACATCTCTTTATGAACTTCCGGTTATTACATGTGGGGTTTAATCTGATCAATAAAGCAAATTAATTTTATATAATTTTGCCTTATTGTCAAGTCACAAGAATTCAGACAGAAATTGTAAAGTGTCATTATAGAAAGCAGACATGTAATCTGACAGTGTTCAACTGGGTAGATGACGATGCCTTAGTTAATTTCCTCTCCAGCTAGACATTGCATGGGTGAAATACATTTTATTAAATATTTAAATACTTTTAAAAAGTTTGTGTAACTGCATTTGCACATAATCACAATGAAAGTATTTGTATATTTAAATATTTCCATAAAGAATTTGAAATGTAAACAGCAACAGCAGGCTTCTGTTGCGCTATAGTCTATACTGTCTTTTGGTGTGTTTCTCCCATGCATCTACCCCCTTAGGCTTAGCCTTACGCTTGCTGCTTGGTCTCTAGGCATTTAAAACACTGGAGTATGAGACTTATTATGACTGTCAATAAATAATATCAAATTATTTTCTTGAATAATTTTGCCTAGTACATACGCCATGGCCCATGTTATAAAGCTGCAGTATATCCTGTAGCACTTATTGAGTTATTGTTATTGTTTTGAGTACGGCCACGTATTGACGGTACGTCTGATCACGTCGAAAATAAATCGGCGGATAGGAAAACACTCGTAATTATATCAAACTATTAACAGTTACTCGCACTTTATTGTATTCATACATTTCGATTTACTGTGGGTTATATATATGCTGACGTTGAAGCACAGCTGTGCTTATTGGGGTGGAACTATATTGTAATCGTAGTGATAAGTCACAATGGTAACGGTAATCCAATTTACTAACCTGGTTTCGGCTCGTCGCTTCCTGCGCATCGCTCTGCCCTTTGATATCTGACGTTTCCTTGTCGCAGAATAGTCTGTAGATGCATGGTCATATGCGGAAAAAAAATCTAAGATGGAACGGTGTCTTTGACCAAGAATGACATCTTGATGCTCTCCGTCTGTCCATGCTCATCACAGTCGGAAAAGTGGTCACTCGCAGTGCCTGCGGCTGGCGGACACGGCAATTTCCGCATTTGCAACCACCTTTTCCGCTGCAAATTCTTCCTCGGAAGTCGATCAAAAGTTTTTTCCTTGCATTTGTAGTACTAGTTGATATATCCAGGAGCCATCCAGTGTACACCAGTTTTCTTTTTATTCGATTTTCCATGCGTTTCGGCCGTTTTTCCGAGAGGTTTTTACTATGTGAACGCCGTGCCAGGAGCTCGTACCATTCTGCTGCTGAACCCCCCGCAGAGCAATATGGCGCCGCCCAGCGAAGATAATGGCAAAGTTTAAAAGGATATTACAAAATTACCGTGGCGTTGGGTGATATATACTGTAAATGGTATGTTATTATGTTTGGGCTATGGTTGTTCGAGTGCTTCACCCCCCCTTTAAAACCAGGTGTTTTAAAGTTGTCTTTTTGTCTTGAATTATGACACCAAATATTGCGGACTTTTCCAGGCGTCACAAACACGGTCGGCCGGGTGTCGGCAGGAGCTCTTGCGAATGTGTCTGGAGTTAATATTCTACATCTGAACAATATTTCACTAGTCATCACTGGCGTCGCCACTGCTCTCTGCGGCGCCCTCTGCCGGAACTTTACGCATTTGGCTATATATGCGGCCGTGTTTGGATTCTTTGTAGGTGGGTACCAGTTCTGTGTTAGGTTGTGCAAGTTTATTACTGTCATATTCTCAACCACCATTTCATCTATGTTTATCTGTATAGATATGCCACGAGGTGGCACTACTAATAGCCGATCTGAAGAACCTTGGATCCAAATCTTACTCGCTAGGTGGCGCGCCAGTTTGTTCTCGTGCCAACTTCGACGCGATTTCTGGACGATGTTTGAAGTCTGAATCCTAAATAATATATACCGGGTATTGTATACAACTTCAACTCGTCAATTTTGTTAAAATATATTAATGTACCGTCATTAATCACGACTAATCAACTTTTTAATGGATTGGTGGATTTTTTTATATTTACAAACATAATTAAGCGAGCGATTTGTTTGCACTGCACTTTTACTCTACTGCATTATAATTAGGTTAACAGCAACACTCTCTTGGAAAGGGCCAAACAGCTTCCGCAGGGGAAGAACATCAGAATGAGCAAATTTGGGTAACACACTAAGAAACGCCACCCAGTATCACCAGGCAATCACTCACACGGAACCCCCCAAAGGAAAAGAAAAGGAGGATGGTCTATAAACACCTGGCGGCGAGACCTTGAAGCAGGAATTAGGAAGATGGGCTACACCGGGAACGAATTCATAAAATGGCACAAAACAGGATCCAGTGGAGAACTGGTATTGATGGCTCCCAGTTAGCAAACATGCCTAAGTAAGAAGTAAGCAATAAAATCGCCCCGTCATGTTCACGACAGTTTAACCGACAATAGGCATGGTATTAATATATTTTCTGTTTTTGTAGTGTTTGCAAAAATTGTGCACATTATCATACCACTGTACTTTTGTAAATTGTGCATAGAATCAAATCACTGTACTTTTGTTCGTTTCCAGCTGCCTTTGTGCCGCTGTCGACTATGTTTCTCATCAAGTATTTGCGGATTACGAAACTCACGAAAGCCGTCGGGTTATTGTCTTTAGTACGCGGATTGTCGTCGGCGGCTGGACCACCAATTGCAGGTACGTACGTATGTTCCTTCACTAGCTGCACAGCTGCCACAAATTAAGGACATCGTACAGTTGGATATTTTCCATGATTCCTATCTACGATGGTTCGACTGATATATTGACGTCGATGTTGAATTAAATCGTCGCGCTTGTCGTGCCACCGGAGGCATTCCCTAATTTGGTGCAAATGACTTGCTTACAACCTCACATAACGTATACTGAAGTGTTATGACAAAGCAACTGACGTATCAAAAGCAGATACACAGCAAATGATTACTGACTGACTTTATGATTGACGATGATTTTTTATATACATTTGGTATATAAATATTCTTAGTAATGAATAAGGCGAACTTGGTGCTCATGAATGGAATATCTCCTTACTACATATAAACCAACTCATAAACGGACTTAAAATAGTAGCCTAACTGGTGAGGGATATGCCAGGGTGAACGGGGAAATGTGTACTCATAACCCATATGTTACAGGGGCGATACGGGATGCATCGACATCCTACTCATCGACGTTCTACTTCGCCGGTGCACTGTTCGTAGCCGCCGGTCTGGTCCACTACCTCCTGCCGCTGGTCGAGCGGTGGCTGCCCAGTACGTCGCCACCGCTCGAGGCCGACGAGTTTTCGGTCGACGTCTCCGAGGACGAGGGAGACCACCCGGACGGCGGGCGGGTATAACGCCCACTTCCTCTGGGTCATTGGCAAACTCTCCATAGGTGCTTTCTATAACTGGCCGACTTTTGGCCAGAAACACTCGATGTGGTGCTTACTCCACCTCCAGGCTGGCTAACTCTCTCGTGCATGCGTTCGATGGAAGACCACCGTCTTTGATATCGACTTCAGTGGGGGCAAGTAATGCGCCACTTAGCCGTGCACCACTCGCACCCCGTGTCGTCGCCCATGGTCGCTAGTATATCTTCCATTGACTGCTGCAGCCTAGATCGCACTTCCTAATGGGCCGGGAAGACGTACAGACAAAGGGAGTGGGAATATTTCATGGCTTGAAATTAGGAAATTCTAATATACGATTTGGATATGTGTAATATGTTATATTTGTTAGGTTTGTTTGGAGTAATAACATTTTAAATAGCTATGATATGCTGACGTTTCTGGTATTTTGAGGGAACATCGAAAGAAACCTGTGCATTTCGATTAGTGAAGTTGACTCCAGTCCCTTTGTATGTCAGACTCGTCATTTTGAGGTTTGTTTGCCAGAAGACCGCCGTGACACGCCCGGCTGTACATCTCCCGAAGCTACACCATAAACAACGACCTATTACACTGCTGTCGACTGTACTGCACCTTTGCCAAGTCATGTATGTGTTTGCTGTGAAATACGCACAACCAAGTAACGTGTTTAATGTATTTGGTGAATCTACCCATTAACTATTTATGAATGATGCACAACAAAATAACACGTTTTGTGTGTTTGATAATATGACCAACTGTACAATAATTATTGATGAATAATTATAAAACGCGTTTATAAGTGTTTCAATTGTTATTTCTACGGTTTCGTTTATTAATAATGTCGATATACTGAGACGGCGGACAACCCAAAGTCGTGTAGGAGCTGTTTGGGCAATATATCATTGCTGCTAACAGCGCCACCTGTTGAACAAAGCATTCCGATTTGAAACTGCCCGAGAACACTTGGCTATTTAAAAAACCCTGTGAACTAAATATATTTAATTCTACTGCAATGCAATGGGTAGCGAAATACTCTATCGCTTTGCATTTGTCTTTGGCTGTGTCACCCCCGCCGCTGGAGTTGTTTCATCATAACAACCAGTTTATCAGTTTGTCAACATGTCACCAAACATGCATGCATCCCCAATGCCGACAACAACAATACGACTGAAGCACGTAGACACTATATAGCCATGCTAGTTACGTTCTAGCTCAGCCACGATGAACATATTAATTTTGTTCAAGTGTATTTCTCACGGAATCCTTGCTGGTAGTTGCAAGAGAACCCCCGTTCCTAGCAGTACCAGATAGTATACGAAGATATCATATTTCTTTGCATTAATGCATGCGAGGGCAGTATATGACTAAAGTATATGACTAAAGCGTCACATCACAATTCGACGAATGCAACGAGAAAAACTATGCCAACTTTCAAGATTTTCCCAGTGAAGCTACTGCGAAGTAGTAGTGCGACACCAAATGGACACCAAATACACGAATCCAGTCCAGACGGAATCGGATTCACACAATGTTGATCACGACCGACCACATTATCTTACGCAACTATGTGTCGCCGAATACGTATTGTAGAAAGCACAGAACACTGCCAACAGGCCATTGTTTACTGTATAAATCAGGGACATTCCGCTAGTCATTTAATTTGCGCACCAGTCCTTCGTATTTGCCCCAGCTTCCCTTGCCGCGTTGCTGCAATGGATGAATTTATGAAAATTCAGTGTTACATGAATTTGACCATTGAAGATGACTTTTTTCTCCTTATCAGAAATGGTTGGTCTGCAGGTTTGAATACGTTAAGTATTGATTAGTAAATCAGTAGCGACTGTGCTGAATAGGTTGTGCTTTTTATTAAATTCAGACACCATGCATACGAATTAAGTGGTATTTAACATTAAAGGCAGGAGCAATTTATATAAGAGATAGTTTTAGTGTAGTTTTATTACAATCGGTTTCTTACTAAATAACTACTTACTGAATAAATGCTGCTGCTTTGCGTAACACGTAACAGCGTAGGCCAACACGACGTATTTCGAAAAATTCACAAAGTTCCAGTATAACTTCAGTAACACTAATATGTCCATTTTCCTAATGTTCTCTTTATTTTTATATGTTACGTAATACGTGTTGTTTTTCATTATCCTTGTTTATTGCTCAACCTCGAAATTTCCAGCCAACGAAAGTGGAGTAATGAGCCCGATGTCCGCCAGGTGAAAAAGCGACGCGCCTATCATTTCCCGGTAAATGTTACGACCCATACTGGAATGATGAGCACAATCGCAAAGGCGAGGACCATCAGTATCCAATTGTCGAACGGTGCCAGTTTCGTGTAAGTGTGAAAGCTGTTGGTATCCAAGTGGCGATATTTTCGCCCGTCTGGGTTCGAATATACCCGTATCTCCTCTTCGTCCTCGTCTCGCCCACGGGGCCTCTACAGAAGGAAGCGATGGGCGTTCATAACCAGTGTTGCGCAACATGCATAAATTCTGTATTCTGCATTACATCTGCCCAAGCCTGTGCATCTCAACCGCCATTTCTGTCCTAGTTCAGAAAATGGCATCAGCTCAGAATTGGTTGTTGACGGAGAGTGCAAATTGTGCTGACTGTTTGCCACCATACATGCGTGTATGGTGGCAAACATAGGGCCTACATACTTGCACGCATCAGTACATACGGTTGCGATCTGTAGCTCCTCGTCGTCTGAGAGGTTATGATCCTCGAACTGCGAAGACTGGTTGTGCACCATCCTGGTCGGAGACCTTGAACCTAACAACGCACACACGGTGTATAATAACAACGCACAAACGGTGTATAAAAACAAGGCACGAACGATGTATAATAACAAAGCACAAACGGTGTATAAAAACAAGGCACAAACGATGTATAATAACAAAGCACAAACGATGTATAATCACACACACACACACACACACACACACACACACACACACACACACACACACACACACACACACACACACACACACACACACACACACACACACACACACACACACACACACACACACACACACACCACACCACACCACACCACACACACACACGCACACACACATATATGTATGCGATGCTGATGCGCCCCGTTGTCAATATATGTATATATGTGTGCGTTTACATACATGTGTATATGTATTGATATATATATATATATATATACAGTATATGTATTGATATATATATATATATATATATATATATATATATATATATATATATATATATATATATATATATATATATATATATATATATATATATATATATATATATATATATATATCAATACATATACATATGTATTTAAACGCACACATATATACATATACACACCCGCACAAACACACAATACACACAAACACTGAATTATAATTTAATCAATGAATGACGACATCCGACATTGAACTGTTTAACGTGACTTCTGCGCGTACGAACCTTGCAATCTTGTTGGCTTAATTGTGTAGGTGTAGGTGTCGTCGCAGTCGTCGGAGTCGCCGGAGTCTTCTTCGTATCCATTTCCCTCGGCGACGTCTCGATACTGTGTTGCACATAACGTGTTCTGTGTAAACACAATTTACGTGTGCATGCGTGCGGGCGGGCGGGCGGGCGTGCGTGCGTGCGTGCGTGCGTGCGTGCGTGCGTGCGTGTGTATAATTTGAATACATGAAGAACTAACTAATAATTAATATGGGAAATTAAAATAAACTTGTCCCGAATTGATCGCTTGTCTAAGCCTCAAATCAACATAAATTGCCAATATGGAATGCTAGGGAACTGAAATGATCAGGATAAACAGTTATTGGGTACGAATTTGATCCAACTTTGTTTACTGTTATATACAAAAGCACGCCTGTGGTAATGCAGCTCAAGAGCGCGCGTTCTTGGCCGGCTGTGCCGTGCGCGCTCTTGTCCTACATGTAAACCACCATCATAAACTTTACAACAACATTTTGCAAGAGCAAATTGGATTTCCCTGTTTAAGTCAGTTGTTTAGATTATAAATAAGCTACGAGTTTACCTAGTCTGATTTAATACCCACAAAAGCATCACAGCGTGAACAAATAACTTCGCGTGTAGAAAAAGTTCAACAAACGTGTCGAAACACTTCATATACTTCTCGTAATCCCAAAATGATCTGCACGCTTTTCGAATTTCTGGTGCGCGGGATGTCAGTGTTGCCAAGCAATATAATAACACTTTGATGGCGCTAACTGGTGTGTAATATATCGGTTTCGCTCTCTTACCCGCACATACCCTACTGTACTACACATATATGTTACATTAGTTTGTATCCAACGTCCTTTACAAGGTTAGACAAATGGTCGCCATATTTAATATTACATTATGTCGTCTGAGCACGAGCTGTTAAATCTGGTAGGCTATACCTAGATAGCATGACGTGACAACGAACTGTTAAATATGTTAAATAGATAGCATGACGTGATAACGAACTGTTAAATCTGGTACGCTATACCTAGATAGCATGACGTGACAACGAACTGTTAAATCTGGTAGGCTATACCTAGATAGCATGAGGTGATAATGAACTGTTAAATCTGGTAGGCTATACCTAGATAGCATGAGGTGATAATGAACTGTTAAATCTGGTAGGCTATACCTAGATAGCATGACGTGATAACGAACTGTTAAATATGTTAAATATATAGCATGACGTGATAACGAACTGTTAAATCTGGTACGCTATACCTAGATAGCATGACGTGACAACGAACTGTTAAATCTGGTAGGCTATATCTAGATAGCATGATGTGATAACGAACTGTTAAATCTGGTAGGCTTTACCTAGATAGCATGAGGTGTTAATGTACTGTTAAATCTGGTAGGCTATACCTAGATAGCATGACGTGATAACGAACTGTTAAATCTGTTAAATATATAGCATGACGTGATAACGAACTGTTAAATCTGGTACGCTATACCTAGATAGCATGACGTGACAACGAACTGTTAAATCTGGTAGGCTATACCTAGATAGCATGAGGTGATAACGAACTGTTAAATCTGGTACGCTATACCTAGATAGCATGACGTGACAACGAACTGTTAAATCTGGTAGGCTATACCTAGATAGCATGACGTGATAACGAACTGTTAAATCTGTTAAATATATAGCATGACGTGATAACGAACTGTTAAATCTGGTACGCTATACCTAGATAGCATGACGTGACAACGAACTGTTAAATCTGGTAGGCTATACCTAGATAGCATCAGGTGATAATGAACTGTTAAATCGTAGGCTATACCTAGATAGCATGAGGTGATAATGAACTGTTAAATCTGGTAGGCTATACCTAGATAGCATGAGGTGATAATGAACTGTTAAATCTGGTAGGCTATACCTAGATAGCATGACGTGATAACGAACTGTTAAATATATAGCATGACGTGATAACGAACTGTTAAATCTGGTACGCTATACCTAGATAGCATGACGTGACAACGAACTGTTAAATCTGGTAGGCTATACCTAGATAGCATGAGGTGATAATGAACTGTTAAATCTGGTAGGCTATACCTAGATAGCATGAGGTGATAATGAACTGTTAAATCTGGTAGGCTATACCTAGATAGCATGACGTGATAACGAACTGTTAAATCTGTTAAATATATAGCATGACGTGATAACGAACTGTTAAATCTGGTAGGCTATACCTAGATAGCATGAGGTGATAATGAACTGTTAAATCTGGTAGGCTATCCCTAGATAACATGACGTGATAATGAACTGTTAAATCTGGTAGGCTATACCTAGACAGCATGACGTGATAATGAACTGTTAAATCTGGTAGGCTATACCTAGACAGCATGACGTGTTAATGAACTGTTAAATCTGGTAGGCTATACCTAGACAGCATGACGCGATAATGAAGTGGCACAATAATTAACAAGAGTAAACCTTCGTCTTACATACCTCCCTGTCATTGTTGCGACGTCTTTCATGTGTAACGTAGGGAAAGATGTGGCTAGCTGGCCTACCAGGAGGGTGACACACAGGACGTCCCAATCTCACATTGATTTTACTTGGGAAATTCGGCTGGACGTTGTCGTACGATGAACGGTTGTACGGTGTCTGGGTGCCGTGTGTCGGGCTACACAGAA
The DNA here is from genome assembly GCA_033239005.1 of Lamellibrachia satsuma. Classification (NCBI taxonomy): domain Eukaryota; kingdom Metazoa; phylum Annelida; class Polychaeta; order Sabellida; family Siboglinidae; genus Lamellibrachia; species Lamellibrachia satsuma. The sequence continues at coordinate 7,365,075 of BSQZ01000027.1, forward strand.
CACACGGCTGTCGTATGTCAAGTGAAACGTAGTTCCGTCTGTTGCGGGTGTTAGACCCTAATAGGGAGGTTCAGATCGCCAAACTTGTAACATATACATATACATATATATTTTTAAATATATATATATATATATATATATATATATATATATATATATATATATATATATAATTTATAGATTATATATATATATATATATATATATATATATAATTTATAATATATATATATATATATATATATATATATATATATATATATATATATATATATATATATATATATATATATATATATATATATATATATATATATATATATATATATATATATGAATCATCTCAAGCACTTGCATTTGCATTTGATTCATCTCAAATATTTGCTTTTGCATAATTTCAAGCACTTTCATTTGCATTTGAATAATTTAAAACACTTGCAATTGTATATGCGTTTGAATTATAAAAAAAATTGCAGTTAAATACAATCATGCATGGGTGCATTTGCATTTTAATCAGATCAAACATTTGCATTTAAATGCACTTACTTGCATTTAATGTAACATTGTTAAAATCTCTCTCCCGAATTAAAATGAAATGTCCCGCTTTTCTGTAAAATCGTGATTAAATCCAATTGTCCCACAAGAAAGATTTATCGTTTCCGCCGAGCTATTTCGAAATGCCGGGAGTTGAAAAACGTTATTTTGTAGTACTCTGTCCGAAACAATTTCGCCACCATTTTGTTTTACCGTAATTTCTATTTCATTTGGACCAAATAGGGAGATCTGCCGATTTTCGTTAACACGTCATAAAATATCTTCCGAAAGCCAACTTGGACGCGATTTAATTAGGCCTGTATACCAACCTCCCTTAAAATGTATCGGGGGACAAAGTACCCGTTTCATCCGAGGAGAGTCACACTGACGGTCACAAACGAAAGACTACGGCTATCTGTGCCGTAGACAAATCGGATCGTATTAAAGGCATATGTCACCTTCTGACCGAAACATCAACCAATTATCGTTCACTAGACCCGGCGCAGCTCGACCGTCATAACCAAATCGCGTATGGCTGTCATGACTGCTGACCTTACGACCATCTTACGACTGACCGCCGCACACTATTTACAAATGCAGATCGTATGAAATTCTAAACCTAGCGTACTATGCAATAGTGCAAACCACGACCGCTAGCTCTCTCTGTCGCGGAAAATAACACGGGCGCGAATCCAAGGGTCTTGGGGAGGGCGCCCGTCCCCCAGTTTTGCTTGGAAAAAATGTGTGCTTTACTCTTATATGATAATTAACTTAGTCTAACAGCTGAGAGCAAATCATTTCCAGCCACAACATGAATCAGGCACTTTCCAAGTCATGCAAGGTTCCTGAAGTATAAAACATGATGTCCACCCTGCAGACCCTTGCTATGTTCTTCAAATAATCACCCAAAAGACAACGACGACTAGAACAATGAAGAGAAAAGATTAATGTCCGGAGGAAGCGGAAAGGTTTGAAGAAAGTGGAAAGGTTTGAAGGAAGCGGAAAGGTTTGAAGGAAGTGGGTGCTGGAAAGATGACATTACAGGATGCGTGTAACGACGCACTACACTGGAGGAGTTTCATGAAATGTATGAAGCCATCCTTAATTCCCTGAGCAATAAATGGAGTTCAAAAACAATAACTGCTCAATCTCAGGCTTTGTATTCATCGCTGCATGCCTGAGTACACACTAAGCCTCAGCAAGCTGCTCCAGGGTTCTACGCAGGATGTTCTCTGGGCCTACGAAGGAGCCACCCTGGTAAAGGACATCTTTATAGACAGCAGACAAATGCAGATGCGGAGTACAGTGAGGTCTACAATATGACGGAAGATGTGGCCAACACTGCTTGGAAAGTGATCTCGGTACAAAGACGCCGTGGGAGGCAGACCATGAGAAATAACGTGGAGGGCGACACCCCAGAAATATATTGGCGACGCTTAGTATTCCTACCATTTCTAGACCTTCTTCAAGAAGTGGAGACGAAATTCAGTTCGATCATATGGAAAGCTGTGCCTGAAGCTCCTATCCAGTAATGTGGACAAGCTAACAGATGCCAACATAACCGACCTACCAGAACGCTGTTGCCATGACCTGCCATCCCTAACGTCCGTACAAGATGAAGTCACGCTGTAGTAGAAGAAATGGGATTCGTCAGAAGAAACAAAGACCAATAATTTACAGGAAACAATGAGTGCAACATCCAGCTCCATGTTCCCAAATATCTTCCGTGTGTTTCACTTGCTGGTGCTAATATCGATCACAAGTGCTGGAGTGGAGCAGGCACATTCTGCATTCAAACTGGTGAAAACCGTAACGCGGAGCACCGCGCACCAGTGTCGCCTCAGTGCGTCGGTGCTACTTGATGTACACAAGGACATCAAAATCGACATCCAAGCAATTATTGACAAGTACAAATGGAAGAATCCAACAAGGATGCTTTTCATTAATCCACTGAGCGTCCATTAAACTGCTACTGAATGGTGCACAATAACCATAAATGCATACATACTATACACTAATGCGTTAAACGTTTCGACGTGTTCCTTTAATTAATATGATGATAACATTATCCACGGTGGTTTACAAATCATCCACCTGGGCAAACTTGTACCACGTAATGGTCCGGAAAAACACCATATCAAGGGTAGTAAATACATTCCCCGAACCCCTTTGCATGGGTAACTAGTAGCTTATGTATGGTTCAGGGCCTCTACAACGTGGTGTATTTTGATCATTAGACACCGACCGAGCGAAGCTACAATCAATCGCTCAAGTGGAGATCCAGAGGCTTCCAACCATAAACAGAACAACACTCGTGCTAGCGAACGGCGTCCAGTAATTAAGACTTTGCAACAGACACGATCATCCTATCGAAATCATCTTTGTGACAGTTACCTGGTGGATTGCCGGAACAAATATCAATAACCATAAACTAAAATGTATCGCAGATTACTGTCATTAGCATCGCGTTTCCTGTTATTGCATTGTACCATCAGCGTTGTGCGCAGAACCAACTAACGAACCAACGAAAACGGATGAGAATACATACCGCCAACGCCCTTGAAAAAGTTAACTTAATTGAAGTAATACATTCTGTAATTTGCCAGTTTACGTTTTGACGTAATGATCATCAGAAATAACGTTCATAGTGACGGCTATAATAGGAGAGGGACAAATTAGGCTATTTTCGAAGCGGGCGTGTTTAACAAACTAAACGTATCAGATGGCGTGATTCACACGATGTTGCCGAAAATTGGATTGTGGTGTACGGTCGCCTTGTGGAGTGATTTTGTTAGGACATTCCACCCTCGACGAGAGCGAACAGATCTTGTTGACGTCTTTCCGCGTCAGCACCTAAGTGAGACGATTATCTAGCCAATCGAGGCGCTAACAAGGTATCATGTCGGCCGCACGTGGCCTGCGCAGTGGCACGCCGAGTGTGTGTGCGTGTGCGTGTGCGTGTGCGTGTGCGTGTGCGCGTATAGATATAATATATATATATATATATATATATATATATATATATATATATATATATATATATATATATATATATATATATATATATATATGTATATATATACGTATATGTATACGTATATGTATACGTATATGTATACATATATGTATATATATATATATATATATATATATATATATATATATATATATATATATAGATACATATATACATATATATATATATATATATATACATATATATATATATATATATATATATATATATATATATATATATATATATATATATATATATATATATATATATATATATATATTTAATTAAAAATAATATATACATACACATATGTGCACAACGATATATACGCGCGCACGTACACACGCACGCACGCACGCACGCACGCACACACACACACACACACACAATGTATTACTCTTATTACGCTTTGAAAGTAACCCGAATATATGAGCCAAGTTCCGACGAGAAACACTGGGCGGCGCTAGATGGTGAAACACGTAGGTGGCAGGGCTTTGACATATGACGAGGCTGTGACGCGTATCTTGACGAGCACACGAAGAAGTTAATTATTCACAGTCTGGTCTTTGTCGCGCATATATACATATATATAAATATACATCGGTGAGCAGAAATAGCAGACTCGACGCAGCAACACACTTCTAAAAAATACTTTGTGTCTTGCATTGGAGGAGTGGTGTGTGAAGGGAGGGGCGTGTTCTTAGGCGAAGCTGATAGGTTTCGGTGTTCGTCATTACCGCCAGTTGACATCAAAGTGCGTCCGGAGCGCCGTGGAAGCTGGCACACACGAAGACATGCACCAACGAGGTGGCTGCTGACGACGGACGCTTCATCTGACATTGCACAAGAGGAGAAGATCTTTCAAGTGGGTACCTCAGATACGTGTGTTCTTATCGTGTAAGCGCTCGTACATGTTTGCTCTTTCAAAAGTGAACGTATTTTAATTCGTCAGTAAACATGTAGATTACGTGTCTTTCAGTATGCATTAGAACAGTTCGGCTATCTTATTCCTTTTATGAAGTCTCGCCAACTCGACTTTGGTCGGTCATTTCGCTATTTAGTTCCCTCAGTATGTTGTCCCTGGTAGACGTAGGACTACGTGTTGGTGTTTTGTCTTCCTTTATGCGTGGTCGGCAAATCCAGTTCTTGGACAGCACGTTTTGGCTTTTGTCAGTGGAAACTCATTTCTTTCTCTGGCATTGTTCTACTTAATTTAGTGATGAAGACATCATTTTGTTCTCTTTCATTCCGAAACGACGAAACGCAACTCGTTGCTTTCCATATAAGCCCGACTAATGCCGTATCTGTCAACATATTGTCATTTCGCACAGTGTCATTTTGTTTATTATGAAACTGCGTTGAGTCATCTTAGAGGCAGCAGTCATTGACAAACCCTGTTCTGGATCTTAATTAAAAGATTTGACATTATTTTGGACACGTTGTCCTATTTAATTCGATAACGAAGACACATCAGTCATGGCAGTATTATATTCCCTTCAGAAATGAAGGAAAACAACTTGGTCGCTTTTTATTTCATCCGTACTATAATATGTCACAATTGTCAACCTTGTGTAATTTCGTGCAATGTGTTTATCATGAAACTATGGTGTGTAATATCAGAGGGAACATTCACAGTCGAATGCTGTCGTGGGTTTTACTAACAATATTTTTGATTACTTTGGATGCAAAAACGCACCAATGCCTTTCCCAATTTCCGGCACTGGCACACAAGCCAAGAATTGCAGCTAGAAAGCACAGTGCCACAACATGTGGCCTCCCTTGCCGACTAACATCTAAGGCAGGATGAACTAACTCCTTGAGGGTTTGCATGATCTAGAAGACCACGAGGAAATTCACTTGTAACATGTAGTGTACAGGATATCTAACCCGTTTCTTCGTACACGGAATGTCGTTAATGGTATGTGGCGACGATTGTATATTCAGTGAACGGGCTCGACCAACATACAATTCTGTACATTTCGCAAAACGTTATCACTGTAGAAGAATCACAAAGACGAGTATACAGAAAACCTGTTGTACCTCGAAGAAAGCAGACTCCATAAAAAAGTATCTTCGTCGTTCCAAGTTAAATGCAGAAGTGCAAGGGTCTAACTAAAAAGCAAGCTCACGTGTTCGTTTCTTTCAGACACAATGAAGATCGCCATCTGCTCGCTGTTCGTACTCGTCTGTTTTGATACACACATCGCTGGTTTCTCAATACGAGTGAGTCTGCCTCTAGCGCTCCTGTTTCCACTGTGCGTAGTTGGGAGGTACAAGCTACTGCGCCGTGTCTTTATCCGCCTCTCTTGCAAAAATGTTGTCCCCGTTTCAATGCCGGCCGAAACCCCACCAATTCTATCTAATCGGTCAAAGACAGAATATAATAATGACGAATAATCAACTGCCCAACATAGGCGTAGCTTTTATCCATATCGTGGATACGAATTCTTGCTCTTTGTTGTCATTGTCTGGATTGTTGCTAAATATTTCTCAACTCAACTCTTAGATATTTAATAAAAATAGTTAAACCAAGTACAACAGGATCATAACATGTTTCGCCAGCTCCGCCATGAATAGCCAAGTATTAAATATATTGCGTTCGTTGACAGGTTCTGCTACACCACTACATGTTTGTTTTCTGCGCGTATATGTTCATGCATGTTTGCCGTAAGCGTGCTTGTGGAACACAGAACCGTGTCCAAGAAAGTCCGATAATAACAATAAACGTAATTTAACAATAGGAACCACCAAAGGCCCGAAACAAATGGTGAAGAAGACTCTACCTACTAAATCACGCACGACCATTTATTGTAGATAGCCAGTATATATTAACAATGACGATATCATTGATAACCTTAATTCTGTATTTCGTTTCGGCAGCATTCAAAAGGAGATGCAGGTACGTACCGGGTATATACTATATTATGAACTTACGTTTGCATGACAAGTAAGCATAGACACGTGTGTTTGCATAATACTTACACTTACGTTTTGTGTTAAAGTGAACGCCATCTGGGTCACTTTAGGCCAAAATCCTTCGGCTACGACATGTAGACCCTAGATAATTAAATGCATTGTTCTGTATAAAATAAACGACATGGTGGCAATTAAATATAATGTTCTGTATAAAATAAATATGTAGGTTCTAGATGGAATATGAAACAATCAACGTCGGAGTTGAGAGTTCAATCGTGTAAATGCGTCTAGTCGTGTGTGCTCATCTGAGTTATCTCGTTTTAGAATCATTTTGCGACATGTCAAGCACATCTAATATCAAATATTCCACGCCAGCTCTAGTATCCACAACTCCGTGCCAGCTCTAGTATCAAATACTCCATGCCAGCTCTAGTATCAATTACTCCATGCCAGCTCTAGTATCAACTACTCCATGCCAGCTCTTGTATCAACTACTCCGTGCCAGCTCTAGTATCCACTACTCCATGCCAGCTCTAGTATCAACTACTCCATGCCAGCTCTAGTATCAACTACTCCATGCCAGCTCTTGTATCAACTACTCCGTGCCAGCTCTAGTATCCACTACTCCATGCCAGCTCTAGTATCAACTACTCCGTGCCAGCTGTAGTATCAACTACTCCGTACCAGCTCTAGTATCCACTACTACATGCCAGCTTTAGTATCAACTACTTCATGCCAGCTCTAGTATCCACTACTCCGTGCCAGCTCTAGTATCAACTACTTCGTGCCAGCTCTAGTATCAACTACTCCGTACCAGCTCTAGTATCCACTACTCCATGCCAGCTTTAGTATCAACTACTTCATGCCAGCTCTAGTATCCACTACTCCGTACCAGCTCTAGTATCAACTACTCCGTGCCAGCTTTAGTATCAACTACTTCATGCCAGCTCTAGTATCCACTACTCCGTACCAGCTCTAGTATCAACTACTCCGTACCAGCTTTAGTATCCACTACTCCATGCCAGCTTTAGTATCAACTACTTCATGCCAGTTTTAGTATCAACTACTCCGTGCCAGCTCTAGTATCCACTACTCCATGCCAGCTTTAGTATCAACTACTTCATGCCAGCTCTAGTATCCACTACTCCGTACCAGCTCTAGTATCAACTACTCCGTACCAGCTCTAGTATCCACTACTCCATGCCAGCTTTAGTATCAACTACTTCATGCCAGCTCTAGTATCCACTACTCCGTACCAGCTCTAGTATCAACTACTCCGTACCAGCTCTAGTATCCACTACTCCATGCCAGCTTTAGTATCAACTACTTTATGCCAGCTTTAGTATCCACTACTCCGTGCCAGCTCTAGTATCCACTACTCCATGCCAGCTCTAGTATGCACTACTCCATGCCAGTTCATTTGTGTAGATGTTTTACTTTGATTTCGATGAAACCATCGGACAAACTATCCACCATCAAAGTAAATTATTTCAATGATTTTAGCAAAAGTACGCACTCTTCCATTAAACCGACTGCGCATATTACAATTCACGCATTACATATTACCATTCACGCATTACATATTACCATTCACGCATTACATATTACCATTCACGCATTACATATTACCATTCACGCATTACATATTTTTAACGTCAACGAACGCGATTCGCGATGGGCTAAATGAACTGATGATGGAGTTTTGACTAGTAAAAGGTTTAGACCTTTCCTTGAAACTACGTATCTTGATTCACAGTTCCTTTTTTTAAGTTTCATATTTGGGAAAATTTCGCGGGTAACATAGAGTAAACATGTTACCCGTGAGCACATATAAACAATAAACAAACAGTAGCGGCCACGTTTGCAGCAGAGAATGTCTTTCGACCTCCGGCTGGCCCCTCACGCGCGTACTTGGAAGATCAGACGACGCGGCGTCTGCGAGAGCGATATTCAAGTAGCCAATACGCTGGCACTCGAACGCGTCCACGCTCACGCCTCGCTGCGTGGTGATTGCAACTAATCCGTCAAACAGTTACCGTCATCGACCTCGTTGACTCGTTGTGGTCAAAAGGGCAGATCACATTTGAATGCTTGATCCAGCATTTATTGAAATGAAAATGGAAACGCTGAAAACTCATGAATTTCGCCCTTGGTGCAATTTCATAACTTTGTCATGTGACCGGCGGGAGGATGGATGTCAGCCCATGATCAGTATTTACTGTTTTTGATATCCACTATTTTGAGCCTTATCAGTTCTAACGACTAAAGTAAATTATTTCGATGATGTGACCAAAATACGCACTTTTTTATTAAAACAACGAACCGGATTCGTGATAGGCTAAATCAGTTGAGGACGGAGTTTTAATTGCAGTTAGGTGCCAATTTTTTCCACAGAGGAATTTATGTAGATTGGGTCTATGGGAAACAATGTCCAAAGTGAGTCTAAATATATCAAGAAGAATCTTGGCTGTGTATCTTGCGTCTTTTCAAGGACAACATAGATTTACGCATGCTGTTTTGAACATAAAGGCCGCGTACGAACCGTTACGCACGATTGTTGCATCGAGAATGAGAACCACGATTCATTCTAGGCACATTGAAGTCTTTGGTCTCAAGTGATCTAACATTTTCTCGCGCATGCGCTCACCGCGAACGAGAACGGCACGTCAAAATAGTGACCCGCAAAACAACACGTTAAAAAACGACGAATGAACGCTAAAAACGACGAATGAACACTAAAAACGACGAGCGTTGAGTGGCAGAGGATGATTCCAGCTTTTCAAGAGCACTGTCCCACTTTGTCATGAGCATATGTTGACACCTTTGGAATCTAGTTCACAGGACACTGACCTCCTGATCCCCAAACAGCACAGTCCAGCGTAGATCCTACGCACGTGTTAGTTTATTCAACGTATATCGGCCCGAATAACTCTCGTAGTTCTCAAGCAAAGTGACTGTGAAAATCACATTGTTTCGCATCCTTGTTCCGGAAATAGTTCATGACCTTTATTTCAAGTGGATTGGTTAACAGCGTTGAGGTTGATTGTAGGGCATCTTATAATCGTGTTGATGCGACGTATTTATTCGCGCGGGCGCAATTAAATGACGGCAGCCCACAAGTGCCGATTGTTAAGTCGGGGAGGGAGAAAGGCCTTCAAAACTTAATTAAAGGCAATAAAAGCAATCTTCGTTAAATCCAAAAATAAACATAATTATGACGACCAGTAACACTGTTTCTAATCTGTTCGTTGATAACTTGGTATGTCTAAATATGCACAGTACATATCTTGATAAACGTGAGTTATCGGCTCGCTGTTATAGGAAAACTCGCGTTATGCGGCGTAATAATAATGTTGCCAACACTTTGAGCTTATTGTATATCATATTGTGTATGCATGCGTGTGTATGGGGGGGGGCATGATAAGTCGTTGAATTAATGTGCTGCATGGCTTACACATCTTCAGAGTATAGCCTTCTGAATAAGTGATTCTTGTTTGCATAATGCATCGCTTGCGTTTACGTGTTAGAAATTGTTTTGTGCGTTATGCGAAATACATCGAGTACGTACTGTTGTGTAGTGCTTATTCGTGTTTATAATTATTTTATTATTATTTTAACACTACCGGTTTATACGTTTGTTGAAATGAATAGACTGAAACTTCAGCATTTCTTTGTAATTTCCTTGGTGGTGAAACTGTTTCCCGAACTTGTTATTCTATGGCAATAGTGTTCGTCCCGTCAGAATATCGCCGATATAAAACATAGCGAGTTAACGAACACCGGCACACCAGGACACTCTGACGTTTTGCAGAAAATTTATTCTGAAATTAATTGTTTGTATATATCTACGTTTTAATTTGTCACAATAAAAACGAGCTAATTTAACAGTTTAGTCGAAAATTACTGAAGACACTGCTTTTCTCAGCAAAAACCCCATATCTTAAGATTGCATCATAGCAACACTAACATTTGCAATAAACTATCATCCTTTAGCTACTTTTCTATACACTTAAAAGTTGTGGTAGGCCCTATTTGAAAGGATTTGGGTAAACAGTTTCTTTTACCTTGACGCAACGCTGTTAAAAATAAAAATAAATAATTAGTTGCCCAGACACCCTCGGCCCGTTGGCGCTTGACACGTGTTGGTGCCTGCCCTAAGGAAACCGTCGCAATTAAGCTGTATTGTTTTTTCATCGATACCATTTGACTGTGTCTTTTTTAATCCGCAGTCGACGAAATGCGGTCAAAACGCCCACAGGCAGAAACGACGTGGAAGACGGGTCCATCTCCAGGCGCATGGTTTTACAGTAAGTGCTACTTCTCATCCCACGTGTCAACCTTTCGGTGTGTGTAAATAGACAAGGCTCTGTTGGCGCTGGACTATGATACAATGCGGCAAATTGTAGTCCATGTCATGACATCACCGGATAAAATAAGTTTTGCTCGGAAGGCTTTCCTATTAGGTAATAGTGCAGTGTCGGTGCACTCATGACGTCATCAAAAGTTATAAATTGAACTGAACCAATCAGGACGATAGCGCAGATCGACACAATTTATGGACTAGAGAGTTCGGTGTATCGTTACACCCATAGCAATCAATCAGAGTATCGTAATTCCATATGATCCGCTGTAGCAATGATAGGTGCTTACTGATACGAAACACCATCGGTTCCTTGCACCAAACGTAACATACCGCGGACTTTACCTTGGCGCAACGTTCTTTTCGTTCTGCCCACCTGGCAGGCCCACTGGGGTGACTTACGCACAGTGCACGAAAAGAGTTGTCATGACACCTGGGGCTGCAACCTCTGCATGCACTCCATTCACCAATATAATATGGTGGTATCAGTGAAACGCTAGATCCCTTCTGTTAAGATGCGATGTTAAGAATGCGGTCCATTTAAACGAAAAATAAGCCCTGGGCAAAATTCACCCAGACTGCTAAAGTCAGCCCGGTTTGTGGTTGTTAGGAAAACGTCGAACTGACGTGTAATAATTATGCATTGCAACACAGTTCAGCATCCGAAGAGTGGCCCTTACTGACAGTGACGACGATGACCAAACCAGCGTTGTCATGAGTAGTGGACTACTTACCGTCGGTGTCTTTCGTTATCGTTGTCGCAGTCGTTAAAGGCCGGACTGAGGCCGACATCGATCTCGAATTTCTTAATTTTGCATAGACGTACAGGGGAAGTACGTCTAGGATGTGGATCTTCGGGGCTTCGCCTTCCGGGACATCTACATTCGGGACTTCGCGTTCCGGGTCGTCGACCTCCAGGGCTTCCCCTTTTAGGACATTGACGTCCGCGAGCGCGTATCCCCGGGTTTCTCTGTTCGGGGCATCGACACTCGGGCGAACGCTTTGCGTATTTCTTTGCATCGCGGTTACGATGCCGGTCGGCGGATTCGTTAGCCCTTTCGACGTCTGTGAAGTAGGCAGAACACATTCGTCGTTCTTTCGGACGCTCCTGTGGATACAACACAGCAGCATGGGGAGAGCGGTGGCAACGCGTCAGTCATTTGTTTGCCACTCTAGACCGCATCGAGAAATTCCGACGTCGCACATTCCAATAAAATGAACGGTCCTTAATTTAAGTAAAACGAAGCCAGAACTTTCACTGTTATTTCTACACACGCCAAAGGTTTTGTGCTGTTTTACCTATTAAACAGAGTAACGACAAGCATTACTTTGCACCGGTTGCTAAAAAAGGATTCAGGAAACCTACGTAATGGGAGTTTCCATGGGGGTCCGCGCGGGGGGTGGGGGGCAAGGGGGGCACTTGCCCCCCATGATGTGGAATTTTTTCGGACGTACTGTATATTCGTGAGCTCAAAGTATATGTTTACTTTACTCCTTGATAATGATGTGTGGTTTTCCGTTTAATTCCAGCACATTCTTCGAGCTTAATATAAACAATTTTGAAGTTCTGAAGGATAGCTTTGTTGGTACGGTTCACCCATGAAACGCACCACACTCTCACGCTGACGATGGAAGGGAAATCAGTCGATATATGTACACTATGCAAAGAAAACCGAGACTGAATTTGTAGGGCATCTCACCACTGAGTCATCGGGGTCGGGGTCGGGGTCGGGGTCGGAGTCCGGGTCGGGGTCGGGGTCGGGGTCGGGGTCAAAGCAATAACGATCGCACATGGTCGTGGCGCTTGTGCTGCTGGTGTTGTTGCGTTGTTGGTCAGCTGCTGGTCGTTCGTATGGACGTTCCTACCGCTTCAGTAGCATGTCGGCAGGGCATCGCCCTTTAAATCATGGCACATTCCAACAATGAGCCTAGAAACAGGGTAGGGTGAAATGAGAAGAGAGTAAGACGAAGCTGGAGAGACGGTGTGAAGTTACATAAAAACGCCGGTAGGAACAGCAGAGAGTTGGAGACGGTGGCTGAAGAGAGCGATACCAACGGAGCCGAGCGGACAAGCTGAGAGAAGCCACATGTTAACAAGACATCCACAATCTCAACAAGGGAGACAAAAGGAAGACAACAGGAAGAAGTATGTCGTGCAAGATCATCTTGACAACACTCTAGCCCCACCCCTGTTTATACCCAGCTTCCTTATTTTGACAACGCGGCAGTAGTTTGTCAGTACGCAACACGGTACAATTGACTAGTTATGTGACTTGGCGCTCTGATTCCCCAAAATATATAGTTACATTATCATCGGTAGTAGTATTTCACTTATATGTGGGACAGTCAAACTCGTATAACTAATCGGCATATTTCACAATTGTGCTGCCGATTGGATTGCGCTTGTAATTGTGTGTCTCGGTCCGCTGGACACTTGTGAACACACACGTTCTGCTCTCAGAATCTCACTGCACAAAACTATAGATCTATCGTACATTTCTCCGTGCGTCTCAACCAGACGACAGTGAAAAAAATTATTAATCGCTAATAATGTTTATTTTTGCTTACTTCGTCGCATCGTGTGAGTAGCATGGGTCTAAAATTAGTGTTGAATATTCTTATTTAGTGTTTGTATTTATACCATTTGGCCTAACCATTTTGGAAGAAGTTGCGATTTCAAGGAAAATGTTGCACTTTTTAGTCATTGTTAGGACAACCGGTAATGGCGAATATATATACTATGTACCACATTGTACGGTTTGTGCATCATGGGGACCGTTAATTTGACAGCGTGCGACATTTTAGATAACATAACAAAGAGGTAAACTTACTTGCTAAGTTCTACGAACGCCATGTGGGTTTATTGGGAAATGCGTTGCAAAGATGGATATTGTATGTATACAGGCCATGTTTGGGAAAATTGGACTGATCGTACTGAACAATTAAATATTTTATTAAACTCCAATATCTTTATAATCTTCAGTTAGCTAGCATGATGTAGCACACACAGTGCATGTACGGCCATTAGATAGCTTGGAGAAAGAAGTCGTCGGTGCTGTGATGGCTAGATTGGTGTTGTATTTCACTGCGGCCACGACCATAAGACATGCCCTCCATGTCCTGTTTAAACATATTGCCACGCATCAATCCAACAAGTTTTGGTAGTGTGAAATTATATTGAGTATATTATATTATATTATATATCCTGTGCTGACTTGCTGGTGAGTCGGTTAGGCACTGGATGAGCTGAAGTAATTGTTCATTTATGTGCCCGATAAGTTTCTCTATGAAAACAAAAGCGGCTGCAGTAGGGCGACTCTTGTCTGGATTGATAATCACAAATCTATTGTGATTCAGTACTTAGTCTTCCTCTTTATAATGTACAAAAACTGGATACATTGTCACCTTTGTTGCAGAACATTCATTTATGACGTCTTGTCAAAAGAATCTGTATATTGAGTAAAGGGCACTAGGTTCATAAGGCAAGATGAAGGACACATTATAATGTGTTGTGGGCTTTGAGGAAACACTGAGCCATACTCACAATTCGTATGCTAAAACTGCCCTACCGAGTCACGATCTTACCCCGTGTGAACACGGAGTTCTTTGCTCAGAGAATCCACGTTCACACTAGGTAAGAAGTTAAAAAAAATTTTCAGGTCAACACCACTAAAGAGCAAACGTGTATGTTGCAGTACACGGCCACCAGAAAGAGGAGGTAAAGCGAGTTATGCCGAGACGACTGGTCGTGCCGCCGCACGCCCTTGCTCGAGCAATGACCGATCCGGCTCTATTCGCCAAGCTCGTCAAGCTCGTGCAGTTGCGAGGTAACAGATAAAATTAAACTATTATAAGCAATTCGACTAGACGGTCATCCAACATCGAGCTAATACTATAAGCGACAGATAAACGCTGTGAAGCGAAAAGACTAAAGTGGTATGCAGTGAGACCTCATAATTTGTAATACGATTAAAATATCATGACTTATGCACTTCGTAAGGGTAATTTTCGACCTCCATTTTGTACATGCTGGTGGTGCCCAATGGAAATTTGCAGTTGTTCATCTAATATCACATACATACTTTCTCGATCTCACTATGAATTCTTGATTTCGGTCATGTGACAAAAAATAAGAGCATTTTTTTAACATACATACATAATTATTATGCATATTGTAATAGTTTACACATTTAATAACTCGCTCTCTGCGTTCCAGATAAAGACAAGCACGGCGAATCTCTCTAACCAGAAGTGTGGCGCCACCAACGCAACGAGTATGCGCAGTGTGGGCCGGAGAAAGAAGACTTGAATAAAAGTTTAATTCGTTGTACATTGTGACATGGTAGTAACGTTACGACGCTCTGTGAAGGTTATGGGGCAGTCGCATGGAACACAACGGCCAACGTAATATTCACCGAACACGAACATGATATTTTTCAATAAAATTATTTGGAGCACATCTCCGGGTATGTCAACATTGGGGTCTACCAACCGTGCTACTCGACGACCTGCCAAGGTATAGTGTATCAATAAAATTAGTTCACTTTCAACTGCAGATTTAATCGATTTTATTCATATTTACGCACGCACACACGCACGCACGCACCCACACAAACGCACGCACGCACGCACACGCGCGGACGAGCGACATATCTGCCGTTTATTGGCACAACAATGTAATGCCAGTGACTCTCTGAACACATGCATCAAAGTCAAACTTCTACTCACGCAGATAGACAAAAATAGTTGAAACACAAAATCCCCTAGACCCTGTAGTCGTCGCCACTAGAACAGGAGTGACTGCGATGTATACTACACTGGCTAGTGAATAAACAATATAGTATCTGGGGTAGACCTATTCATTAATAATACAAATCTTATTTTATTTCGCGCAGTTACTTCATATATACGTAAGTGATTACTTAATGGGATTTTGTTATCAATACCATTATATATTTACGGTGATTTATAAACGTTCTTTGTAATTACTATCCTTATGATGATTGCAATTAATACCATGTATATATTGCAGTCATTATCATGACACATAATGATGATGTTTCCAACCTGGTCCAGTTCGACCGAGTTAGAGTGGCCGGTAATTGAATGAAATTGCGACTCACCTCAGCCCATTGTGCAGACGCGCAACATGATGACGTCATTTGAAAAAAAAAATCACGACGCACTTTTCATGCATTTGGTGTTTCAATACAACAATAAATATACAAACAGGATAATTGGCATGCACTCGTTGATATGTTCTAGTTTTCAAAGTGTTCGACGTATAAGGAGCAAACTACACACGCGCGCGCGCATGCGCGCACGCACGCACGCATGCACACACGGACACACACACACGTTTCCCGAGGCTATTATTAGGCTATTGTCACCGGTGACGTCATTTGATTTACCAACGGAGAAAGGCGGGCGGACAGACGTTTTCAGAGGGCGTGATGTAGCGTTTGGAAAATGAGTGTATTGTAATCCCAATAGGCCCTACCACTTTTCCCTATGGTTCAGATTTTTGAACGAAATATTCCGGTTTTTGTAAAAAACAATTCACGGTAAAGTCAATCTGTGTTGCTTTTCTAGGCACGTTATTTCTTTGGTGTCAAATTATTACACATTTTCTCGCGATTGCATTTAACCGCGATCGAAAACGGCAAATCAAAATGGCGAACATTATAAACCACACAAAAAAATCAAATAAAAAATCGACGAAAGTTGATTGGAGGGGGATATTTCCCGCTTTTCATAAGCATTTTTCCCGTTTTTTTCAGAATATTTTCCCGCTATTCCACCAGCAGTTTTAGCAAAGATTTAACAAGATGGCCATCCAAGGCAAAGATGGCAAGTGGACAAGGAAGCCACTGGTTTATCGAGAGTCCAACATTTTTCATCTATGTGTAACCCGCCCTCCTAAGATCCTCCTAATTTGTTCCATTCACTTAGTGTCCTTTGTGAGAACGAGTACTTCCTGATATCCAATCTACACTGATCCTTAGCTAATGTTAACTCATGTCCTCTAGTTGTACTTTCTTGATTTAGAAAAACATATTTCTATCAATATTTTATACCCATTCAATATTTTAGAAACTTCAATTTGATCTCCTGGTTTTCCTTATGTTAAATTTCTCCTAATCAACCCAATAATTTCATTACCATTTGAAGCTGCAATACCACACTGCTCTGAAACTTTCATATCTGCACTAAGTGTTACTCCTAAGTCCTTTTCTTTTACAGTAGTACCTAGAACCGTATCTCCCATTTTATAGTTTACATCCAAGTTCCCATGTCCTGCGTGTAGGCATTTACTTGTCCAGAAATTTAATAACACTTGCCATTTTTTAGGCCATTGAACTAATTTGCTAGATAGTTTTGTAAACAGTCTAGAAAGACACTTGTCAAAAGAAGCTATTAGAAAAATAGTGTTTAAGCAAACTATGTGGAGGATTTATAGACGTACCAGAAAGGATGAAGACTGTGCAAATTACAAAGAGGCACTTAACCTAGCTACAACTGAAATTAGAAAGTCTAAAAGAATCTTTTAAAAAAATTTACAGGTAATATCAAAAATTACAGCAAGAGTTTCTAAGCTTACGTAAAGAGTAAACAGAAATTTCGAGATAAGGTCGGACCACTGGAAAACAACAGTGGAAACATAATTTCAGACGGGTTTCAAATGGCAGAGGTCCTGAATGAGTATTTCAGCTCAGTCTTTACTACAGAAGATGAGTTCACTTCCAGTTAAATTTGAGGGCAGTAAATCAGAACATTTAGGGCAGTTATTTGTAACTCCTGAAATGGTAGCAAAGAAAATTAAGAAGAAGAAAGATAATAAATCACCGGGAGTTGATGGGATACCACCAAAACTACTTATGGAAATTGTTGAGCAAATTAGTATACCACTTGCAAAATTGTTTAACTTGTCACTAGAAGGAATAGTTCCTTCAGAATGGAAAGAAGCAAACATTGCGCCGCTATTTAAGAAGGGGTCGTGGAACAAGCCAGAAAATTACAGACCAGTGAGTTTAAAATCAGTTGTATGTAAATTACTCGAAACATTAATTATAGACCACATGGTGGAATTCCTTGTAAAACATAAATTAATAAATACATCTCAACATTGGTTCCTAAAAGCAAGGTCATGTCTAACCAATCTCTTATGTTTGTTTGGAAGAAATTACAAAGTGGGTAGACGACGGGTCACCAATGGATGTTGTCTACTTAGATTTTCAGAAAGCTTTCGATAAAGTGCCACATCAAAGATTGTTACCTAAACTAAAAGCCCATGGTAATGATGTAATCAACTGGATAGAAAAGAGAGGACGGTGGTCTAATGGTTAGAGCACCCGCCTGTCGATCGATAGGACGGTGGTTCGACTCCATCTCCGCCGTTTCGAAGCTTGGGCAATTTCGTTCACCCCACGTTACGTGTGTCTTTCGGTAGAGAGTGCAAGAAGAGTCCAAACTCCTGTGTTAGCTCAAGATTGGGCTGTTTGGAGTATAACTACTCGAGACTACTACGCAACGTTACGCGTAAATCTTGGTATTGACTTAACACAGGCACACGAGTTTTTAGAGAACCCATTTTGTCGCTGTATGTATTCTAGTGTTTCTTTGAGGCATCATGACATCACAATTAAATGTCAGTCTAATAACCATAATTTAATGACTTGGTCTGGGTTATACATATCAAGCAACCGGCGTATATTTGCATTCGCTACCGACTCCTGCAAGAAAAGAAATCCTAGGCAGCTCTGATCGTCTGGCTTTGGTCTACTTTTCGTTCCCATAGTTCAAACGTCGGAACTATGGCTTTCGTAGCGCACTTCATGTTAGCATTACGTCTTTAAGAAATGTAATAAGATTTTGGCATCACTTGAAGAACCAGTTTTCCCTCGCTTACCCTCCTGAGTGTACTCGTTCAACTGTTCACGACTCGATATTGTAAACAGATGTGAGACTGTTTACCGGTTTACATGAGCAATTAATTGCCCAGTAAGTCAGCCGATACGGTGTTGCGCGGTATCGCACCACAATTGGTCGTGTAAACGATATCGCGAGACCGTTTAGCGAGGCCAATTTGTGACCATGCATAGGTGTCAACATCTGTTCATGGAACAGCAGGGATAATTACGAAAAACGGCAAACATCTTCTTCCAGTCAAATGTCGTTGTTTTCAGTGTTTTACCGGTTGCCATTTTATGTGCCGTTCTCGCTCGTGGTGACACACGCACGAGAAAATGCGAAATCACTCGAGACCAAAGAAATAACACGTGCTTCGCGTGCAACAAATCTATCGGTTTTACCATTAATTTTGGTTCTTTTTAATTACAAGAAAGCAGAACATTTCGTTCAAAAAACGGGACCATGAAAAAACGGCGTTTCCCGCCCAAAAGCGGTAATATTGACATCTTTGCTACGATTGTGGAGTTGGGGGTGGTCCCAATTTGGCCGACAGCAGATGCGCTCAAATCGAAGGTGGCGCGAGTCAAGATCTAGGTCACAGTGTCTAGGCACGTCGCTCGTCTAAACATACATATAATTTAGCTCGTTGTCATGATGAGCACAAAAATATTATGGATGCAGTGTCGTCAAAAATGAAGAATCACAAACAACACAGACGAATATTACATTATGTTAGTGAATATATTACACAGCAAACTGCTTAAATGTACAATTATTTACATCATAATATTTAATAATGTCAGTAACAATACTACTACAGTAGCTATACGTCTATGATAAAGGCATCTTTTATTAATTAATTTAATATTATTTACACATTTGAGATATTCTGAAGCAAATAAAATATTCTGAGAAGCACCAATATACAATATTACAGACAACAATAGCAAACATTTTCAACTGGAAAATTAAATGCAATACATATTTATTTGCAGTTATATATTAAATCATCTCAGAGGACCTGCCTGGTTGAACAAAGACTAAAAAGCTTTAAAAGCAAAAACCAATGTATTTGATAGCTGACACATTTTGCATCCAAAAACCACGTGGAAAACAAAGTTAGTATTTCATACCTACATTAAAACCTTCTGATCACATCAAAAAGTCTTGGTTGTACAGTGTCTGGACATTATTCAGCACAATCGCCTAGGATAGAGTTTCTCAGGTGGACTGGGCGTGCCAACTGGGGGTTTGGGTGGTAATGGTGGCAGGGCAGCAAACCACATGGTGCAGCCATCATCAGAATCAGGTGATGTCACTTGATGAAGAATTGGAGGGTATTTCCTATGGTTCAGGTGTTGATAAAGGGTGTCTCCGAGACCAGTCGACAGTGAAACATTTGTTTGTCTTGAGGCAGATGTGTCTTGGGATTCAAGACTGTGATCAATATAGTCCAGGATATCCATGCTTTGAGGCTGTGGCTGGTGCTGCAAACATTAGCAACAATTAAATTAGGTAAATGAGTTCTTATTTAGCCTAAAATAACAATCTAATATCAAGTGATTCAATGTCATGGAATTATATTTCGATTCAGGTACACTGTAAAACAGTTGAAGTGAGAATTTTAGGAGTTACTTTTCTATAAAAAATTAATGGGTAACACTGTAAATGCAATAAAAAAATTATTATAAAAGAGATGCATAACTACGATAAAGCTATCCATAAAACTACACGTATATACTAAACACTTTAACATATAGTTTTAAGAATTAATTAGTTTATCTTAATAATATAATACATTAGTTAATTATGCTCATCTTAACATATAGTGAATTTCTAACAAAGTTATCTATCAAGTATTCAAGAGAATATCATACTCAATAACTAGATAGCCAATAAAACGAATATCAGCACAAAAGACAGATACCTTTTATTTGAAACAAGGTACAAAGCATAGCTGTATGTAACAGTGGATGTCTTGGTAATGTTACAGGGAAACAAGTCATGGTTTTGGGCACCTATAAGAATTACTAAAACACAATAATTTGTTACAACTACAATTAAGGATATCACACCAGTGGTTTACAAGGAAAACCTTGCATCTTAATTTTATGGGTCGAGACATACTGTTGTGTACTGTTGCATTCAAAGAGAGGTTGATATTAGACTATGAGAAACTTGGAACATCAATAGGAACAGTGGAAGAAGAATTTAAGGCATCAAATATGCTTTTGTTGGCATAGCAGAGGAGCTGTTTGGCAGAACATCTGGAAAAGGGGATCCTCATCAAGAAGAAAAAACAAACTTGGTGGACGGAAGCAGTACCGAAAGCAGTCGGAGAAGAGACAGATATGTAAGATGATAGACGTGATCAAGGAGAATGGGGACAACCAAATGCAACATTATAGCATCTGTATGGACAGAAGGCGGCTACGAGAGGCGAGGACAAAGAAAAGAGGGAAATGGAGGAAGAACTACACAGAAAGTTAGACGAGGATTGCAGAAAGAAGTTGATGTGTGTGTGCGTGCGTGCGTGCGTGCGTGCGTGTGATGGCACGAGAGAGGGATGAGGACACCAAGAATGTAAAAACTGAATCAGTAATCAAAGAAAACAATGGGAAGTTAGTCATGTACAGGAAAGATGTATTGCAGGTCGGGGAGGATTATTTTAAAGAACTGCTAAACCAAATGGAAAACAGCAAACAACTACTGAATGCAGTAGAGAGAGCAATGAATGAAAAGAGACCGAGCATATCGATGAAGTGCGAGTGGAGATGCTGGTGATGATTGGGCATGTTGGGGTGAAGTGGACAAGGCGATTGTTAAAAACCTGCATGAAAAAGGGAAAAATCCAGCCGGTCAACTGCCAGAGGTGGAGGTCAGGATGGTCGAAGGTACATATGAAGAAACAAAAGGTAGAGTAGTGTATGGACTGGGAATATTGGAGGAATTCAGGGTGGACGTCGACCTAAGGCATAAGGGAGTGCGCTGAGCCCACTGTTGTTCATACCAGTAGTGGAGGTGGTCAGCAGAAAAGTGAGTATGAGGGACATTCTCAGTAGCAGCAGACAGTGAGGCAGACCTTCAAGAACGGTTGGTAGAATGGAAGGAAATCTTTGGCAGACATGGACTGAGAGTAAGTCTAGAGAAGACGGAGGTGCTTAGGTTTGGGCAGCGGAAAAAAGATCAACATATAAGACTTGAAGGGAAGAAACTGAACCAACGAGACAGCTTTGTATATTTGGGTGGAGCGGTTTACAGGGGTGGTGGCATGGAGATGCAAATTTGCAGGAGAATACAAGCTGGGGCGAGTACATGGAGCAAAGTGGACGGGGTGATGGGAGATGGGCATATATCTCAGAAGCTAAAAGGGAAGGTGCTTTCTGCAGCTTAAGTGCATGCATAACACCAGCCTACCTATATGGCCTAGAGAACATGGCAATAACAGAAAAACAAGAAGAGAAACTGCAAGTTTGCAAGAATAACTGGGTGAGGAGAATTGCGGGAATGAAAAGAATGGACAAGCGGGGAATGGAGGAGCTGAGGGAGAAAGTTGGTAAGGAGCCGGCTAAAGTGGGCTGGGCATATGGAAAGAATGGAAGGGGTATGGTTGATGCACTTAGAGTTGAGGGTAGGAGAAGAGGAAGACCGAGACTGAGATGGGAGAAATGCATAAAGAGAAATTTGGCGGGAGTGGGAGGGGAGTGGAGAATGAAGGTGAGGGATGGGGGAGTGGAGAATGAAGGTGAGGGATGGGGGAGTGGAGAATGAAGGTGAGGGATGGGGGAGTGGAGACGGGTGGTGCAGATGGAAGTGAAACGGGACTATTGATGAAGGTAACAAAAATTTACGTCCGGCCTCACCCCGGACTACACGGATAAAGAGGAGAGCAACAAGAACCCTATATCATGAGTGTAGGTGGTCTAGCAAAATGTGCTCTCCAAATTAAAATATATTTGAATACACCTATTCCAATATTTGCCAATAGGATATGGCCATGCTGTTTGCGTTCAAATTCAAGTTATATAACATATCTTGGCCTTTGTTGACTAAACTAGTCCTCTTTATGACAAAATAGCACGTTTGTTCGAGACTTTGGGTTGGTTCTGCATATGCTGGCCTCCCTTAATATTTCATGCATGTCTAGGTTACCCCTATTTCATAGAACTGCGCATGCGTTTATCAGTCGTGCTGGTTAACATGTCAGGCTTCATTTCACCAGAGAAATGATCAGAATCTCCCACTTTTAGAACACATTCGTGAAATTCTTCATTTTAGTTGCATGTGGTTAGTTTTTCATTTCTCTTTTAGGTGCCTAGTCCCAAAACCATGACTTTTGTTTCGCTTTAACTGTTTCAACATTTGCATTTGAAGATTGATGGTTTGATTTGAAGATTGATGATTTGGCAGATTTTGTTAATGATATATGTTGCGACAAAATCTCTAAAACTACCATAACTACTGGATTATTTGTTTTTAATAGTAGTATACAGCGACTAAGTACCATTTGGATATAACAACAAATATGGTTAATTGGCTGCCATTCAACTCGCTGAGGGACATGTTTCAAAGATCTTCAAATATTAAGGAACATTTTAATTTTATTAAGAGAACCACATGGTCATGACATAGAACAGAAGCCACAAAGCCTGAGATTAACATTGCATTGTACTAATCTCAGTATACATATTTGATATTTATTTTCTTGTACATCAGATTTAGAAAGTAAAATTTAACAATTATTTTATTTGGAATGCTGCCCCGATAAATGTGGCAACATCCATAAATATTATCTTACTTTTCACCAAATATCTTCATTAATCAGAAACGTCCAACAACAACGGAGAGCTGATATAAAAGGCAAGTTCTCATGTAGCGCTGTATCCAGTCCTTGCGATCGCTCAAAGCACTTGAAGCTTCACCCCCTGGAGGAGCTGTTCATTCAAACATCAACTCTACTTCTCTGGGAAGCATTAAGCCATGCCTCACTGACAGCATGAAAACTACCCATTTATTTATATCAACCACCGTCTATAGCCAGGTAGTCATTTATAAGCCGAGTGAACAGAGGTAATGAGGAGTGAACACAATTGCTCAATCTTTGAAACGACAGCAAGAGAATTTAAACCCCGGCCTTCTCAAATAAGTCAGACATTCTGACCACCCTGCTACTGTGCCCCACCTGGGTACTCATGGTGTCCACTTGGGGGTGCTGCTGTAGCCAGATGTCATCGGGGTGATACCTGGTGCTGTAGAACTCACCAGGCAGTTGGCACACATAGCCAGGAGGGTGAATATACTGTGCAACCACCGCCTTCTGTTGACGGCACACAAGTGGAAGTGGTTTTATTTATTCAACATCCAAATTGTTATATTCACACTTTTAGATATACCAATACTGCAACAAATTGAGTCCGTACCTCAAAACTATTACACTCTGTTCCTGGTTTGAACATTTTGAAATGACTTCACAAAAATACTGATGCTGGCATAAAGCATGTGCATATATTTAAATTGTTATTAAAATAACAAATGAGTCAGTTACATGTTGCTTTTAAATGTCATTGAATGTAAATAAAATTTTATAATTATAAAACTAATTAACTATATCCACAAAAGGGTTGGAAAACTGGTTCTTTTTCAAAATATCTTGGTCACTGCATATCTAATAATTAGAAATTTGTCTAAACTTACAATTTATTTCATCCAAGATGTGCAATAAAACATAAGACTATTGAGTACTGTGATTGTGGACCCACAAAATTTACACATTCTTTATTAAAGCAAGAGATACTGTGTAATCTGTGATATATTTAGAATGCCAGTGGAATGCTTGTTTTTAAACATGCTCTAAATTGTCCTGCAGCAAAAACAAACACATAAAATCATGTTCCTTTGGCATGCAATAAACACTAAGATTAAACAGATAATGGTCAAAGTATATTTTCTATGTTGCTCATTAAAACATTTGGGTAGTCAAAATGATAGAATAGATATAATTTATACTATAAAACATGATTTTAAGATAAAAATGATCAAACTGTACCATTAAACATTTATGTAATCCAATGGCAATAGAAAGTGGAATAAAAGAGCACAAGTATTATTATAGTTACCATACATACCTGTGTGTTGTCAATGTTGTGGATGCAGGGGTCCATTGGGAGTGATTGACTGACCGTGTGAGATGCTGTAGGCACATAATGTACAATATTCGGACAAATTCCAGAGATGCATTGACCTTCAGTCAGGTCAATCTCCATCTGACTTGGATAATTATGTTCCACTTGGATTTGTGAGCAGCAGTTCCCGTTAAATGCATGCATGTGTGTTTGCAGCATATATGCATCACCATATTCCATTGACTTGCACATCTCTGTGTGGTCACCACAGGCATACATGTTTCTTTTTGACCTGGCCGGACGATTGACCCCCTGAATGAGACGACTGACCATGGCTTTGTCGTTGCAGTCCAGGAAGTGTTTTGCATTGGCAAGTACGTCCTGACTGATGCCTGGAGCCTGTACAGCCTCACATGCTGTACTTGTGCAGTCCATCAATGCAGTTGCAGACTTCCCTTTCACTGACCTATGCAGTGGTGCAATATCTGTGCAGTAAGAAACACAGTTGACAGGCATTCACCATTCTCAATTAGTATACTGCAAACAGCCCATTCTTGGACTAATGCAGCAGTTTTTCTACAACAGGTTACACATTTACCCCCTTTGCAGGATATTTTACTTCCCATGACATAAACACCAAGTAGAAGGGACAGGTAATTTGGGGGTGAACAAAATTGTTGAGGTTTCAAAACGGCAGCAGGAGGGCTGCAACCCCGGTCCACTTGATTGACTGTCTGGCGCTCTGACCATCACACTACTGCATCCCACCACCAAGCTGAGATGTCGACAATGAGCAGTTTCTTTGAATGTATAGAAATTCTGGTTTCTTGGCTTGTTAAATTATACATTGTTTACATCACAACAAACCTGGTTCACATGTCCGAAGATTTTGGCCGTGTCTCACATCATCATCACGTCTTCATCAATGCACTGGCTATGTCAAGGTGTGTTGTATGACCAGCATCATGTGACACAAACTGGAAGACTGGTCAGAGATATGAACCAAGTTTCTTGTGAGGTAAACCATGTCTAATGTGTAGTATTTTATCATCCAGTAGTGATAGTTTTCTCTGGTGAATTTACCCCAAAAAAACATGGAGTTTAACTCTCACATCCAACGAAATGATTTATCAGTTGTTTTACATAGTTACCGCTGATCCAATAACTCCTGACACTATATCACATACTGGCAAGATGAATTAAGAATTACCACTTCCTGGGTTAACTCTATTCAGTGAACAGGCAGAGCACTGACAATGATAACAGAGACATAGTAGACCCCCATACAGATTATGGCCAAGTTTACCTAAAAATAATAAAATTCCAAACATCTCATGGCAGAGCAACACAATTTCTTACAACTGTTTTCTTGATGTATCATCATTTTGCAATATTCTGAAGTAGAATGGCAGTTATGAAATTAACTGTGATAGTAAAAATAAATAGCTTAGTATAAACAATACCACTACACTTACCCCCCTCCATGGGCGGGGGTGGCATACAGTCTAACAAATTGCGCTTCACAGTGTCTGAATAGAGTGAACCTCGCAAACTTGAAATCCTTGCCACTGGTGTTCTACCAAGAGGTGTACATGCCACTGCACTGGTTGGCATACTGCAACCACAGAAAACAGCTCAAATGATTCCAGTAAATATAGCAATATATAACAACAGACTATTCAGAAGTTTGGTTCAAACATTCTTCCATTTCATTACAAAGTTTCACAAATATTAATAGCACAGTGATGTAACAACTTAGTTTTAGTATTTCAGCTACGTTAAATAATTTCTGACGATAGTACATTAACAACATAAAAACATATATACATGTAACAGACAGATATGTGTTACGAACTTAATTGTACTGTTTGAGAAGTATAGTGTGACTTACTTCTGTCTGATTAGCTTACAAAGTTCTTCTTTAGTCTCGTATAAATAATCTGTATGGAAAAACAGGTGCAGTCATCAAAATAATAAAGTATTGCTGTAATAAACTGTATTTATACTAGCATATTGTGCCAACTATTTACTTGATATTCCTGCAATTTTTTTTTTCGTGTTTTACTACTACCACATACACGCCATTTTTTTGTTGCTTCCATATATTTTTTAATCAATCTATTCTACACTCCCCATATCCAGTCCTGTTAATTTACCAAACTAAATAATCCTATTGCAACTTTACTAGGTTGTCACTCTTCTAATTTCATATGTGCAATGAATAATAACAAGTTTTATTTAGGCGAGTTTATTCTGTTTATGTTCAAGTGTATTTCAATTCATTATATATTTCAATATACAATTATTTGAATATCATATCATTGTTTGTGGATGTGTTTGTGTGTGTAAGCATGCTTGTATGTATATATGTCATGTCTCGTTTATCCATTGTTTCCCGACAATCCTTTTCCCCCTGGTAATCCACATGCTTTAATTTGTATGGGAACAATCTCTATATACTATATTAAATTTTGTTTCATTACTCCACATTTCAACCATCTGCAAGCTTCATTAAACCAGCCAATATCCTTGGGAACTAGTGTGCAGATAAACAAGACATCACATACATACATATTACAGTAGTAGTTGATGTAAATTGCACACTAAGAGACAAACTTATCATTCTTTACTTATATGGCTAATTATTGCTAATGTATATTTCTATAGACGCACGTTTGCCAGGAAACATTTGTCGAGGTTTGAGCCCTTCTAGAAGGCTGCTGGCTATGTCAGATAACGCAGGTGACTGCAACAAAACAAAGCTGGTTTGTGGTGAAGGATGCACAGCCATTTATAGCCAGATATAAGTGAAACTTCTCTCATAAACTACATAATATTTTACCTGCAGCAGCTACCTAGTCAGCCACTCAATGGCAACACTTAACATGTCTTTAAAGGTAACTGAAAAAAATTGTATGTAACACTATTATCATTATGTGCATATTATTAGTATGAAAATAACACATGGAATAATCTCAATTACCATCGACAATAGATCATGTTTTATCTCACCAAAGCTTGGCTATCTGACAGAATAAATATTTGGCTTACTGCTGGTAGTGAATTGCCTGAAGTCTCTGGTGATTTTGTCCTTGTCTCGTTTGTGTCCATGTCACATGGATTACATGCAGAATTATTGCTGAAACCATAAAAGTAAGTACTTGCACCATTCCATATCAATAAAAAAAAATAATTCATACTTTTAGGCCAAACCTTTTGCCGGGCACAAAATTAAGACATTTTCAACTTCCGATGGACAAGTTGATAGCAATTTTACTTGTCCAAAGGCAAATAAATTTTTCCAAGGATAGATGTCAGATTCTCAATGTGTCTCCAAAAATGCATAAACATATATATATATATATATATATATACACACACACACACACACATATATAGTAACATATTAAAACACAACTTTTTTATATTTTCAATTACAACGCTTCTCACCTATTTAAAGATATGGCACTCCTGCTTGATAAAGGAGTTGCATGCCTTATCTTTGACCTGTGTTCTTGGCTCAACTGACTGTGCTGGCTGTCTTTCTTCAAGTCTGTCTGACTGCAAGTTTAGGAACAAATGAAGTAAGCACACTTATATGGAAATAATCTTTTACTCATCATACTCAAAATTGTGTCGAATCAATTTGGTGTCTAAAGGCAGGCCAGGGCTGGGTTATATGGCTAGCTCCAATGAGCCGTGTAGCTTGGCATTACAAAAATGGGTAACAAAACTTGAATATTTTCACACTTCAAAATAGTATTTATATGCAAGGCGAGAATTTACTTTGCTATTATTGTTGCGGTCCACAACACGTGACACAGTCTGGAGTATGCAAAATGGTTTTATTCTAAAAACGTCATGTAAGCATGTGACAAGTTAACCCGTCCCTTTGTGTTGCAAACCTCACTGACGCTAGTCGTGTTTGCTGGGAGCAACACAATGGACGTTTTTCCTTCCACCAATGTGTTCCTTACTGTGCTGTCATGATTTTGTACTCATTGTATTGTATATATATATATATATATATATATATACATTTATCGCTCTATAGTGCATAACTTGTTTCTGATCAAATCAGCTTTGTGCATTAACACTTTCCATTCCTTTTATGGTTACCACATACATTCTTTGTTATGTTCAAAGGCATGTACAATATGTTGATATGTGTAACAATTTACATTGTGTTAACACTTTCCTTCCTGTACAATTTTTCCCATTTTTAGGTTTTAGTGTGTGTAATTTCAGTGTAAATACATACATGATGTGTTGATAAGTGTATCATTTTACAATGTGTCTTACTGCTTTCCTTTTCCCGTAAGGTTTTTACAATGTTTTACTACATACAATATGTATGCATTATTTCACTCTGTTAAAGCATTATATTTTTATGTAGTTGGACAAATGACCACCCCACTTTGCTACTTTTACATGTCATTGAATAACTGCTTAATCGACTTACATGTATTATTTTCCTCAATAAGCATTTTGTACTATTCAGCTACTTCTTATTAATACATGTATTTTATTTTCTGTTGGTTTCTGTCATTATGCATCAGAAAGGTATCAGCATTAAGCTTCAGCAGGGTATAAAAGTATATTTCCCACATGGCAGGAACAAATAGGAGTAAAAAATAACTGAAATAAGAAGGGCATAGCTACGTTGATCTATTTATTAAGCTGCCTCTGTTCAACAGTATGTAGATGTGCAATTCAATTTGTTCAAAACAAAAAGATTGTGGTTCATTAAAAATATCTGGGCAGTCAAGCTGTTAAAACAGATACAGTTTCTACTTTATACCATGATTCTACAATAAAAATATCTGAGTGTTGAAGCTGTTAAAACAGATACAGTTTATACTTTATTCCATGATTCTACAATAAAAACAATCAAACTGTGTAATTTTATCATAATTGTAGTACAGCACTGCCCAGATATCACAATTCATAAAATATATTTACCCCATTCTGGATTAAATCACTATTTCAATGTAGTAAATCTTGCAATGCCATGCAACATATAACACAATGTCTTGTTGTCCTGCTGTTTTTGCCTTTTATTCATATCCAAACCAGTTTAACTGATACATGTATATGGTTACCTCCAAGTATAAATTAACTAATTAATGCATGTTTTCTTATAAAACTATTACATATTTTTATAAAAACTACATTTATTTATAAAATTTCATTCTAATGCATTTATAAAGAAGTTACAACTTCTGTGGGGTCACCATTTAACGTAATACCTGACATCAATCTTGCTCAAGTCAACTGGTTGAGCTACTTCAGTACTTGATAAATCTAGAATCCTCTTCATCTCCAACTCTGTTTTTTCCTTTACAGATTCTGACATCACAAGCGGTGCTGAAAGTGAAAGTAATTAATTCGTTTTAAAATAAAAAAATGCACACATGCCATATTAGTTGCATGATGCAGACATGTAGTATTAAAATAAATCAGTAGTTCGCATTATCATTTAGAATGTAAAATTATGGAGAAAAAAAATGCGAACGTGGAGGCATGGACAATTTGGTGTTGTTATTACACACAAAGGGCACCTGAAAATAAATGTGGTTTGGTAAACAATAATTTTCCATCAGATAAATGCAACATAATATTATACATGTTTTCCTGGATACATCATCAGCACTTTTATGTAAAAAAAACAATTACCTCTTAAAATTTTCTCAGACTTCTTCACTTTATTGAACAATCCCAGTTGCCTCTACAATGAATGGAATTATAATCAATCTTCCAGATAAAGAAGTGTGTTCATGTGTACAGTGCAGGGCTCGACATTAAGGTTTTTGGTCACTTGCCTGGAGGGCATGACCTTGACATTCTACTTGCCCGACCAAATTTTTTACTTGCCATGAAAGCATGGATGAAATAAATGTATTAGCATGTGTTTGTACACAAATAAAAATAAAGTCACTGTGTGGTTCCACCAAATCTTTAATATAGCAACCATAAAACCAATGCAGATCAATAAAATTAATTCTGCAGTCCCTGCTAAACAAACAGCTAAGTCCCAGATGCATTTAGTTGTATATCAACTGTTTACGGAGTACTGTACTACATCAACCATTAAATCCGTTCACTTGTCTCAAAGTCACTTCATGCCACAGGTCCCAGCTCCTCAATTTCATCGTCCAGTTGTTGACGCTGGCAGACCTGGGGCAGATACACTGTGTACCTGTATCTTTTGTATCTAGATACATTTTTCGAAGTATCTGTATATGTATCTAGATACTTTTGTTCAAAATGAAAAGTATCTGTATATGTATCTAGATACAGTGGCAATGTATCTGAATTTTCAGATACTTTTCAGATACATTTCAGATACAATGCAGATTGCAGATTTAGCTGGAAATATTCCATTGGTGAATTGCAATTAGACAGAGAAGTCAGTAATTACTCACAGTCTAGGGTAGTTCAAGAATGTTGATGAAGGAATATTGCTTCATAATAATTATTATATAATTAGTAATTATATTTGTTTCATGTTTTTTAAAAGCAGTTAGCAAAGCCATTTGGATCACTCAAAGTCATTCATATGGAAATCTTGAGCAGACCATGAAGTGACACATGTCAAACATCAAATAACGTCATAGCAATTGAGTTTACTTTGATGCTTGCCATGTGAATCATACAAAAGGTGAGCTGTTCATGTCAGTGTCAGTATTACTAGTTGACACTGATCAAACCACCTCTCTGATATTGACTTGATAAATTTATTTAACCATGGGTATCCTGGACCCTTACATCCTCCCAGCGAACACTGATGGCAACTTTAAAGCCAAGTGTAGACACTGTCCCGTGTCGATATCTGGCCATATGGATTCTACAGGGAACTTCAACACACACGAGGGTATGTATTAAATGTTCTACTGGTAATGCGCTGGGCATTACCTAGCAACCAGCAACTTGGTGGTCAAGGGCGAAAATGTTATCTGTATCTAGATACATTTGAATGTATCTGTATCTGTATCTAGATACATTTAAAATTCATGTATCTGTATCTGTGACATTTCCAACGTATCTGTATCTTATCTAGATACATTGGTGATGTACCTGCCCCAGGTCTGGAAGCTGGCGGTAGTCATATGGGTTGAAACCTGGTCTTCTAGCACATGGACCCAAGGAGTACCAGCGGTCCACTGCAGGTCCTGCATCGAAGTGGTCAGGATGCGGTCCTTCAATGGCTACTGCCACTAACCACTGGAGTTGCACTGTAGCCAGTGAGGACCTCCAATTGCTCTTAACACGCTACATCATTGAGAATCCCCACTCACACACAGTTGTGTTGTCTGGCAGCAAGAGGTAGACCTCCATCAGGTAGTTCAGTGCAGCAAATCATTCAAGGAAAATGTGATTGCACAGGATCAGGCACAAGAGGTCTCGCATAGAATTTTCTATAGTGCTGCCCCGGTGAATACGACCGAGGAGTAATGCCAGTGCCACCCGGCGGCTTAATTTGCATTATACATTATGTGAAATCAAAGTCGCTGTCAGAGCAGCAGAGTTTTTATTCATCACACATTTTGTTGCATTATAATAAACTACGATTAAGCATGCAGCAAGTCAGAACTTCAGTAATGTTGCTACACTTGATCAGGCAAGTGCTACAACTTTGCTTGTCCAATCGCAAATTCAACTTGCCCATCTGGGCAAGTGGCAGTCTTCGCTTAGTTGCCCGAACATACATTTTATTTGCCCCAGGCAATCTGGCAACTGTTAATGTCAAGCCCTGCAGTGTATATGCAAATGCTGTGTCTGTCTGTATGCCTGTGGGAGCATGTGCATGCATGTGTTTGCGACACCCATTATTTATTTTTTCATACAATAAGTAACACATTCTCCAATGGTTTGTCAACTGAAATATGTAGTGAGAAAATGCAAACTAATCATTCAACTTACCGTCAAGCGTCCCTGCGTTATAGCA
This sequence comes from Lamellibrachia satsuma, assembly GCA_033239005.1. NCBI lineage: Eukaryota > Metazoa > Annelida > Polychaeta > Sabellida > Siboglinidae > Lamellibrachia > Lamellibrachia satsuma. Next base: position 7,397,885 of record BSQZ01000027.1, read on the forward strand.
AAACTATTCTTCTCTGTTGCACTCTTGTTAATCACACGGTACTGAAAACATTAAATGCGTACACTGTTTAATTAATTGCTGCACCGACAATAATAGTAGTGTATCTGACGTCTCCAAAGGATGTAATTTTGAAGAAACAAAAATTCAAACCAAGCAAAATTGTTGCTCATATAAGAAATAAAAACCTACATTTGAGGCACCTATTATGAGGGTTAATAATGGTAGTACGTTAATATTTTTTTACCTCTTATTTATTTTAACAGAATGTACATGCACAAAAGCTAGTCAGTGTGGAATTTGTATAGTTACCTTGTTTACGAAGTGAAGTAAATAACATCCATGACCATATGATCTAAACAATACATACAAAATCAGCAATCATCCTACAACTAATAGTATTACTGCTGTTTAACAAACACACCGATGTGACTTCTTCTGCCTTTTTCAAATGTTGTATGAAGTCGGCCTTCTCATGTGGTGCTGTGGCAGTATCATTCTACAATGTCATAGCCTGTATAATGTATTACATATATATTATAGAGGAACTGTGTAATTGTGCATAGCATTTATAATTGTCTAGAATACCTCACAGATTAGTTGTATTTATCTTTCTCTATTTATTGTTTAAATTTCTATTTTAACTTTAATGCAATATTATAATATTGATGGTTACCATATACTAGATGAACAACTCACTGATATCATTAGACATAATTTATTATTATACACAATGACAATTTTACAGAATTCTTCATTGCTGTTTAGCGTTTATATTTCAGTAGCAAGTAGTCACAGTTCAGTTAAAATACTACAGAGAAGGTCATGCTCTTTCTTTTGTATCACATAAACTGTTTAACTTATTGCATATGTTGCAAAAGCATTTATTTACACACCTTGTGTAATAACTTGTGCGTTTTATTCCGTAGTCGGTTCCTTTCAGCACGTGTTTTCCGTCTCCTTGGTTTAGCCACCAGAGGGCTCATCTTGTTTGTGCCACCGTGGCGGCAACCATTGTTTGAGCAATTTAAAACACTGTTGGTCTTGGTGTGTATATCAGCAACATGTCTCTTCTGATTGTTGTGTTGTTCTGAATAAAAATTTAGGAAAAGTATGGTAACAAAGTTATCGCATTTTTTCAACATATTATTTCCTATAAATATTGTGTTCAGCATGAATCAAAAAACTCCACATGAAAAAACTAAGTGACCTTGTTCCATATTCCTGGCAATTTTCATTGTATTTGCACATGTTATTTTAGCAATATAAATGCAATAATATAATGCAATTTATGTAAGCATAAGTCATTTGGGTTTCATCAAGCAAACATGTCGAGTAATTTGAATGATACACATATTAACAGTATTTAAGAAACTGCATACTATATGTTGAGCTACAATTAATTTTATAAAGCTAAATTTACAAAGCTTTCAGCTCTACTACTCATCTATTTCATCATATTCAGAATTTGCAGTTTAGTCTGAATCGGGTGTTTCCAAATGAGCCAAAAAATATAATACAACTGTAATGTCATATCACATCATGATATTCAAATACTGCCTTTGAACATTTAAATAACCACAACTATGTGTTGTGATTATGCTCAATGGCCATACAAATATGAATTAAAGTAAAAGATGAGAGAGAAATTTACCTTGATGATTAGACTTTTTCACTATTCCTTTTTTAGTAATTGGCAACACATAAGCCAAATGTTTGTGTCGTTTTCCCATTGACTATTCATCCCATTCCATGAGGTGGTTCATGTGCAGTGTTGGAAAGCTAACCTTTTCTAGATCATGCTATAAAATGAAATAAATAGACAGATAATCAATTATCTCACCTGGTTATATACCATTACATACCATTAAATACACTTCTGTCCAAGTGTTAATTTGAACCATAACTTTGCTGCATATATTGCATTAACAGATCAACTCCAAAAATAATTACAGTATTATAATAATTATTGCAATATAGCAATCTCAAAGTCAGGCATGCCATATTTTTTTGGGTTCCAATCATCTGTATTTTCAACCAGAAAATATTTATAAATCTGTACCAACTATAAATCAATTATATATATATATATATATATATATATATATTATATATATATAATTGATTTATAGTTGATACAGATTTATACAGATTTTCTGGTTGAAAATGCAGATGATTGGAACCAAAAAAATGTGGCATATATATATATATATATATATATATATATATATATATATATATATATATATATAATATAATATATATATTTCATGTGTGTATCTTGAGAGAATTTATTTCTAAATCTAATTGATGGCTGACTTGGCAAGCTTCAGTATCTCTGTCGAGACGCCCTGTTTATGGCAGCAGCTGTCAATGTTAATTTTGCACTGGAGGTATGCAGTGATGGTTGTCTGCGTGCAGTCTGTAGCGAGAGTCTGTGTGCACTTTGCGCAGAATCGAGAAGAGGCACTCGACTTCGGCATTGCTGTGCGGGAGAGACAAGAGTAGTATCATGGCCTTGGCCATCAGTTAGGTTGTGTTCAGCCACGAAGTAACTAAACAGTACTTCGACCATGGTGACGTCGGTGGTGGTTACCGCTGGCCTCACTCAGTTTGAAAAAAGCCTTGAGGTCGCGTGAGTATCGTGCAGCCGCTCGTTCGTCTGGTACACTTTCGACTTCAGGTGCTCTTTCATGTTGCAAAGTGATCGCCAAGTTTTGATTCAACGATCATTCCCCAAACTGCCTTTTCCAATCGCTATTAAACTTTCTGGAGCACTTGCAGCATCGTTTAGGTGGCGGAGCCATGTTGCATGTGAGCGATATTTAAAAAAATTAAATAGGACGTTCTCATTGGTTCAATTTGATTAAAATAGAGTGTTGCCATCTATCGGGCGAGAAAACATTAAAATCAAATGTAATCCGCTAGGTTTCGCTTGAAACTTGCTTACTTCCGTTGCAATCTCCAACAATGGTTTGCGATTCGTCAGTTATACATTATATCGTTACTAAAACACTGGAAACATATCTTATTACGATTTCCCCCTCAATCTGTAACAAATCCGTATGAAAATGTGATCAATCTCAAAACCTTCATAATCTGTATAACATACGGGAAATCCGTACGATGTGGCATGTCTGCAAAGTATACTTACAGAGCTAGACAACATTTTATTATGCCGCTATTTAAGAAGGGATCGAGGAAGAAGCCAGAAAATTACAGACCAGTGAGTTTAACATCAGTTGTATGTAAATTACTCGAAACATTAATTAGAGACCACATGGTGGAATTCCTTGTAAAACATAAATTAATAAATACATCTCAACATGGATTCCTAAAAGAAAGGTTATGTTTTTGGAAGAAATTACATAGTGGGTAGATGACGGATCACCAGTGGATGTTGTCTACTTAGATTTTCAGAATGCTTTCGATAAAGTGCCACATCAAAGATTGTTACTTAAATTAAAAGTCCATGGTATAGGTAATGATGTAATCAACTGGATAGAAAAGTGGCTTACACACAGAAGACAGAGTGTAATAGTAGATGGTGAGATTTCAAACTGGAAATTTGTTTTGAGTGGGGTACCACAGGGATCAGTATACTGTTTTTAATAGATATAAATGATTTGGAGGATGACATATCTAGCAAAGTACTCAAATTTGCAAATGACACAAAAGTATTCAGAAAGGTTACTAATGATACAGATAAGCAGATGACACAAAAGTATTCAGAAAGGTTACTAATGATACAGATAAACAAGGTTTACAGGATGATCTAGAAAAATTTATTAAATGGTCAGAAAAATGGCAAACATTATTCAATTTTGGGAAGTGTAAATGTATACACATAGGACATGGAAATATGGACGAGGAATATAAAATGGGAGATGCTGTACTAGATAGAACCACACAAGAAAAGGATTTAGGAGTAACATTTAGTGCCGACATGAAAGTTTCAGAGCAAATTGGGATTGCTGCTTCAAAAGGATATCAAATTCTAGGGCTAATTAGGAGTACTATCATGTATAAGGAGAAACAGCTAATTGTACCCCTGTACAAAGCAATAGTTAGACCACATTTGGAATATTGTATTCAAGCATGGAGGTCATATCGTAAAAAAAGACATAGACAAGCTAGAAAGAATACAATGAAGAGCAACTAAAATGATTCCAGAATTGAGAGACCTTAGTTACGAAAGTCGCTTATTACAATGTGGTCTGACAACACTAGAGACCAGGAGACTAAGAGGAGACCAAATAGAAGTGTTTAAAATAGTAAACGGTTATGAGGATGTTGATAGGAATATGTTCTTCAAACTTAAAGAAGGCAGTAGAACCAGAGGACAAAAAGCAGCATTAGTTAAGGAGTAGTATAGGTTGGACATTAGAAAGTACTCTTTCTCACAGAGGGTGATAAATGAATGGAACAAATTGCCAAATGATTGTGTTAATGCTAGTAGTGTGAATATGTTTAAAAATAGAATTGACAGATATCTGATAAGGGCTGGGCTACATATAGATGAGAAAATTGTTGGACTCTCGATAAGCCAATAGCTCCTTGTCCACTTGCCATCTGGAACTTGTTGTTCGAGATGGCAATCTTGTTAAATCTTGTTAAACTAGAAATGAGGATATCAAATAAATGTTTTAAGAAACTGAATGGTTACGAAAATATTGAGAGTTTGAAATATTGTTTTCACATCTAAGGAAAGCAGGAGAACTAGTTCTAAGACCTGAAGTAGCATTAGTAAAGGAACAGTGTAGTCGATTGGACATTTATGAAAGTATAAATTTTTGCAGAGCCTGAGGGCGATAAATGAGTGGAACAAATTATCTATTGAAATGCTAGAAGTGCCCAGTGTGAATACATTTTTTTTAAATTGGAAAACATCTCATAAGGGTGGGATGGGCATAATAATTTTAAAAAGATTGCAAATAATAAATATATAATTAAAAATATATATAATTAAAAATATTAAAGTATATATAATTTTAAATATATATAATTAAAAATATTAAAACATATATATAATTTTAAATATATAAAATGTTAAGTACTATTTTATTGAAATGTCTTGGCTTTTCCCAAAACAGTGGTTTAACTTTACATGTGTTGGTTTCATGACTTACAGAAATAGGTGCAGCTGTGTCTACCTAATTTAATTATGTCACTGTATGTCAGTATGAGAGTACCTTGAATATCAATGCAAAATAGTAATGTTTTTACCCTTTTATTTTTTAAAGGTGCTTAATCAATACAATTTTTTTGCTAGTCTCATTTCAACTTAATTTTGCAAAAAACCAAACCTACCTAGTATCTACTGCAACACTGTAGCTCGTTTGTGCAATTTTTGTATGTACATTTTGTGAAATCATCAGACAAACTATTAAATTAGTTAATGCTTGTCCAAGCATTTACTGAAGTGAAAATCGAAATGCTACAAAATCATGATTTTCTTCCTTGGTGAATTTTTTTTATTTTTTCAGATCTAACAACTGAAGTCAATTCTTTCGATGATTTGAACAAAAATATACTTTTTATAATAAATCGACTGCGGGTGTTACATAAACTACTCACATACTACATATTTGGACACCAATGAACCGGATTTGCGATAGGATAAATCAGTTGAGGAGTTTTAAACATTGCCATTATAATTTATATAATTAAACTTTAAAACAAAGCCTAATGGCAATTCCATCCAGGGCAAGAGACCGACACTGTCGCCGAGACAGGCAAGAACTTGATAAACTGCACAGAACGTACACGTTTATACTATGTTAACTTTTATTTGTACAAGCATACTAATATATGATTATTTAACTTAATAATGGCGCAGTAACAAGTAATTTACAAATGCACAAACCGTATGGTAATGTCATTGAAAAATAAACAAATCGCAACTCACATTACCTACTAAATGTTTTCCGAAATGGCGCTCATTGCATGAAAATTCGATGCATAGCTTAGTTTCGAATTTGATACAACTGAACATGTAAATTTGTTTAAATGACAAGACATTTGTATCACTTATTTTAAAGAGATTCTTTATTCTATAATAATATTTTTATTTTTGTAATACAAAATATGGATGTTATTCGAAACTATATTATAATACTTCTGCACTAGGATTTCTAAGACAGCATCTGATTGGTTTACGAGGTGTAACCCTAGCAACGCCTCTGGAAATAAATCCGTAACGTAAGTTGAAGTTTACTCATTTCTTTCCATAAAGCAGTAGGCAGACAAGAGGCCACTAGAAAGGCCACACTGTTCACGATGCCCAATAATATGTCGATTGAATTCCAACTTAATGTGTGTTGCGTTGATTAAAAGGGCACTTCGATCATTTTGCAAGCGCTGTGGGTGATAATAGATGAAACTACCGATGTTACTCAGGAACGGTGGCCTAATGTAATGGTTACAGCATCCGCCTGTCGTTCGAGAGGACGGTGGTTTGATTCCACCTCCGGCGTTTCGAAGCTTTGGCATTTTCGTTCACCCTGTGATGCCATCCTTTAATCAAAAAGGAAGCAATTACTAGAAAATGTCACAAAGATTGACAGCGTCATCAGATGAGTGAGAGAGAGTGGTGCAAGCTAGATAGTGAAGCAACAGTTCTCATTTCATCGACTTTTGAAGATACCAAGAGGACATCAGCATGGAAGAAGATAACGTTGCTATACCTGGACCATCCACTTTTGATGTTTCCCCGACCCCACGTAAAAGAGCGGACAAGAATGTATTAAATCTCACTCTCAGTCATATTTTCGAACTGATCCTGTTGACTGCTTTCTCTGTTTGCCTGCGATGGTCTGGTGGCCCCAAGATACTACTCTTCAGGAGTTTCAATCATAGTGTGATTTGGCTGCGCGGGTTAAGTGGAGAGACAGCAGCTAGAAGCCATTGTGAAGGGCTCATCCAAAATCATTGGGAGCGAGTTGTCATCCATATAGTCTATTTACCATGCTCGCTGCATGCATAAATCCAGGAGCATTGTACGGGATACAACCCACCCAGTCAACCATCTCTTTGAGCTTCTTCCCTCTGGTAAACGCTACAGAAGCATCAAGACTAGAACAACTACGCCTAAAAACGGCTTTTACCCGCAGGCTGTGAGACGCTTGAACTGAGAGGTTTTCCTTGTGCCATAACACTGTGCCAGTCCAGTTGTTGTGTTCCAATGTTGCCATGCTCATTTTACTCATCTAACTACATGTATGTATTTTTACTGTTTCTTAGGTAATGTTCAGACAGTTGCAATGGTGCATTCATGAAAATTATTATTGTATTAATATTACCCTACCAGGTTGGTACTTTTATGCCTGGAGACTGGTGAATTTCTTTAAAATGTGTTGGCAGTTGGCTTTGTTATTAACTTATACACGTTTTAGCATAGTTGCGTCATTTCTGTAATGTTTCTGATTTCACATGTAAATTTTTTTCTTATGTAGGCAAGAGTGAGTGGTGTGTGTGGATATGTGTAATTGGATGGCTGCTTCTGGGGTGGCAGGGTGAGTTCTTATGCCACAAATTCCTTGTTAATTTTTTTTAATGTTACTTGGCAATAAATCATCTGAATGAATTTAAAGAGCAGTGGAGCTGCATAGACCAAACTAGGTTCAGCACAGCACTTTAATGCCACTGCGAATTTATGATGGCGAGCAAGAGTCAGATAAGCAAGACTAAAACTAGTCTTGCCTTTCCGACTCTTGCTCTGTAAATTAGTTTCCTGATTATGCATAAAAGCAGGAGATTTAATTTTTGACTTGGATATTGTAATAGTTGTGCTCTTTGACAGTATCGTCAACCTATCGACCCACAATTTGTATGTTATTTTGGGAAGTCATAATCTTAGTCAGATTCAGTACATGTTGGCTGATTATTGATATGAATGCATAGGGTCTACAGCAAGCGCTCTTTCTAGATTACTGCAAGAAATGTTATTGTTTGCTGGAGAACAGCTGCAAAATCAGCAACCTAGAGACCATAAGATAACTTCTAGAGCAGGTGATTATTTTCCTTGGAGATAAGTCCAAACTGGACGTCCAGTTTATGGCTCAAGATGCTATGCATCATACCATGGATGGCAAAGTAGCAATACGCTGTCAATGTGTTCATGTTTTGTTCATAGTTCAAACTCATTGCGAGGGAGTAGAAGACCATGCAATGTATATATGTCTTTGTTGTCACAGTATACGTCCACACCTTGTACAATGCCCAGCTTCCAACCTCAGCAGTAAGAAATGACCTGGATTTCATCAAGGCATTCTCCTTTAGTGTCAAATAAAGAAGTTTTAATTTTTTTAATAACTTTTAATTCATATGTGTGGTATTGTAGAAACATCTTTAGGATAGTATGGGCACTTATGGTCATGGATTTCAAATTTGGTAGCGACCCCATAACATTTAATTCCAATGACATTTTGGCAGTCTAGTTTTTTCATTGATTGTAAAAGAATTGAGTGGTGTCCCAAAAGGAACTTTCAATATTTTACCCCTATATAAGGACCACCCTAGTGTGGTTATGGTTTTCATCACAAAAATCGTAATTTTATATTTATGCATGGTTATTGTCAAGTAACTACTATTATTATGTATATGTTTATTGCATTTCAATAATGTTCCAAATAACCTAGATGAGCGAAAGACGGGCCATTGACCTATTGTGTAAACATGCCACCAGATGTATTCAATTACTACTTGAACAAAGCACTGTAAATAATGTTCACCTACATTTGACCTGGATCTGAATGGGATCTCCAAACATTGCATCTCCCAACTAATACTCAATCTTACTACAGAATTAGTTTTTTGTTTAAAACGTTGATAATGTTTAACCACAAATAAAGCTATATAACCACATCACAGATCTAAAGTGATCTACACTGCTAAATAAAGTAGGCATAAGTTAAGAATAATGCTGTCCAAAATTCATTTTATTTTTTAAAAGTGGATTTAATGGAACCTCTATCGACGACATGTTCTTTCAATACTGCCTGTTTATAATTGGTAATTTTCGCTTCCACCAGCAATAAATGCTGACATAAAAATTTATACTATACCTGAATCATGTTGACTCTTGTCAACTAACAAACAAATACACAACAAAAGTTTTTATTTATATGCAAGTTTGACATATCATATCGGTAAGATGTTATTTGTATATCATTCTTTGAATTAAATGTATAAGTACTCTACATAAATATAGCATTACCTGTGAGTGAACAAATGTAACAAAAATTTCATTTTGAATGTGGTTGTTTTCAGAACAATCCAGATAACATCCAACACCTCAGAGAAGCACCATGGGTGAGACCCTGATATCGGCCAAGTACCCTCCACACATTGATGTTTCCCGGGCCCCTCTGGCCTATGGCCATAGGGCATTACCCCGGATGGTAAGTTGTCAAATATGTGGTATATTTGTACATATGTTCTTGCTACACAGGTGTGAGGGGTACTAAATATGATTGGATGTACTTGTATTGCTGGGTGTGATATTATTAACCATTATTAGAAAATTGGTTAGTATCAAAGCATACTTTGTACCTCAGATGGGTCATATTTGACAGTGTCGTGGCTAATTTACCATTGATTACAATGAACCAAATCACATATTGCAATAGTAGCTTGGTTAACTTTGTTGCCAGAATCGGGAACTGCTGGACACAAAACTGTTGACCAGACAAAGAGCGATTATGTCACTGTGTGACTACCTCCATGACCCAGAACACATTGCGTCTGCCATCAGAGAAGGTCGATGTTCACATTTGAAAGTCTGTAATTAATAACTGTTTTTTTTTATCAGTGAACATTTTGTTTGTTACTCAAGTATCTGCACAGCAACAAGGTGAAATGTTCATGGCATTATACATGACAGAACATGCTGTATGCTCCAATGTTATTGTCACAAACTATTCCTCTCTAAACATGCACCATACTGGACTACCAAGGCAACGTGATTTTTATAACTTTTGAACATTTTACATTTTAAACTACAACATATCATCATTGGTTGGCCAGTGCCAGAGGATTGACGAGCCATTTCCATAAAAGTTGCTTATTCTTTCAGGATGGAATATACAGTATAATTATATACTGCTAAAGTGCTAACAGAGAATTGTAGACATGGACTGGTGTGTATGTGGATCTAAAAGAACTGTAATTCTGCGCAGGGCTGGTCAAGACACTGAAAACTTTGCTTGTCGATGACGATGAAACAATTCGGCAAAAGGCCACTGAGTGTCTGTTTGTGATGGCAGGTAAGGCTAGGGTTGTTCTTCCTCATAGTTTCCTTTGTTAATGGGTATGGCTGACTAGTTCTTGTACTGCTTTGGTTGTTGTCATTTTTTAGAGCGTCCTGTCAGCAGCCTTTTCTGCAGGCTCACTGTTTCACAGCCTCTGCTCTCCTTGGTAAAACCATGTGGCTTGTCAACATCATCCAACTTCTTATTATTCTTCCCGTTAAGCCGTTAATTGTATCCCAATCTCTTCCCTCAGGTCACTCATCCTCCCAATCTCTTTCCTCAGGTCACTCATCCTCCCAATCTCTTTCCTCAGGTCACTCATCCTCCCAATCTCTTCCCTCAGGTCACTCATCCTCCCAATCTCTTTCCTCAGGTCACTCATCCTCCCAATCTCTTCGCTCTGGTCACTCATCATCCTTCTGTCCGCCCTTTGTGCTCCTGTCATTCTGTAGACCCAACTGAGGTCATAATCAGAAATCAAAGCACATATTTGTTGGCTAAATCAAAATGATTGACGGGAAAACTTGCAAATGTAAATTTGATGCTCGTGTTACATTCAGATACACTTCATACTAACAAATAACTGTTTGTTTCTCATATTTGTCTGAGAGGGAGGTTGAAACTCCCAATGAATTAAGCAACAAATACCTGTCAGTGGATTGTTCCTGAGGGCAAACACTAACTGGCTGTATGTGTGAGAGTGAGTTTTGGTGAGCAGAGCCAGGTTGTCTGAACATTTGTATGATACATATTGTAGGTCATACAATTGGAAGAGACGCATTCATCGACTATGACATCATCATTCCACTATCCACATTGTTTAACGATCCAAAGGACATTGTGCGCAAGAATACACATCTTGCCTTCGAGATGGTCTCTCACACCGGCATAGGTATATAGTAACAATGTGTCAGTTTTTGTGTAATGGTGGTGCATGTATATCATTGCAGGTTTTGGATATTTATGTACATATATTGTGTGTTATGTGTGCATATACTGTGTGAGCATGTTTGTCCAAGTTATTACTCTGTGTATTGCATATGGCAATACTCAATTTTTAATATTGCTAAGAAAAATTTGCAATATTTTAATTTGCAAATATTTACAATTCTTTCAAAAGTATTGCAGTATAACAATATGCTTGGTTTATTTTGCATTTTTTTATTTCTTTGCTTTGTTCTTTTATTGCTTTGCTTTGTTCCCTGAGAGGCCATGACAAGAAAGTATATTTGTTGAATATGAAACAAACAATACTTCTGTAAAACAATTATTTTCCACATTGTGGGCTCATTTCAATAAATTAACAAGATATTTATTCAGAATTACCATTTGTCACCAACAACATATTTATTAGCAACATTATCTTATTGACTATTATTGTTTTTTATTTATATTATTGTTTTATTTTCAGGTGCTGAAGGCATCGTAGATGCAAAACTAGTTCCGCAACTGGTTGATAAACTGACTAGTGAGCATGATGAAATTAAGGTTAGCATTGCACACTTTCAGAAAAAATCTTGAGAGGACATGTTTTGAATAATTTGGCTCATTTTAATGATACTTATGCATGTAATTTGCCAGGTTTGGTAATTATTCATTGGACTTGTTTTATGAGACACGTTCTTACTTGCTATTCAACAGAGCCCATACAGTGATGTTAACGGGCATTTCAGGACATTTGAGAATCAACTGGTTTTCAAACTTTTAAGTTTTGATAACACTAATTGTGACATTTCTAGTCTAGATTTATGTCCCAACACCAACTTGATTTGTCTCGTATTTACTTATGTCTATAGCCAGGTAGTCATTTGTACAGCTGAGTGAACTGAGACAAGAGCGATTAAAATTGCCCAAGATGCAAAACAACAGCAAGATGATTCGATCACGTCCTCTCGATTCGTATGTTCTCCTCTCGAGTCGTATGTTCTAACTTTTAACCACAATGATATTGCACCACACCTAATACACTAGGTGTTATTGCATTTTGCAAAAAACAGATTTATGACAGATTTTCATATTTGTTTTAGACTATCATCCTAGATACACTTCACTTCTGCCTCAAAGTGAACACGACAGCTGCACTTGAGAGCGACGCTATGTCTGTCTTCACATTCCTGCTGGAACATCCACAAATGAAAATCCAGGCAAAAGCAGCTCGCGACATCATGGCTCTAAGGTAGGGCTTCTATGTCCGTGATCCAGTTATACATGGAGATATCTGCCAAATAAAGTTTAGTAGGGATCAACAGTCCAAGCTATCTAAGACTAATCGTTTAATTAACTAACTGGTATATGCAGTTGATAGTGTGAAATTCGTCAGAGCCCTATTTCATTTCATCCATACTTGATAAGTTTTCATCTGTGTGGTTTAATGCACATTTCAGCTTGGACTTCATCATCATTTATGTCTGTGTACAGTTGAATGACCATGTTTCTAACCAGACTGTATAGATATATTTGAATGATTAGTAATATTTAACTAACCAGTTTGGCTTTGTAAATGAAACCCTTTAGATAGACATCCCTCCCTCAACTCAAATCAATTCCTGAATTTGAATTGAAAGATTTTCACCAAGTGGAATTTGAATTTGAATTGAACAATTTTGAGTAAGTTGAATTTGAACTGAAATAAAATGAATTGAACCTCATTTTCTTGTGCTGGTGCGATCTGGTTTCATTTCCAATGTGGTCCTCAATCCAACCATAGCATTGTATATGAACTCAAAGTCTTTGTAGCAGCTAAACATACATCTTTACACCATTTTAAGCTCTGAAGTGGGAACATTTGTCCAAATTTGAACAGAGGGTCTGCCATGAGGCAATTGGAAAAACACTCAGAAGTTCTGCTCAAATCAAACTATGGTGGGGTGTGATGAGTTTACTTTGAATTCAATACAGGTTGCCGCTCCTGCTCTAAGATAGCATTTGTTCTCTGCCTGCACTTATCTGAAACCATGCCCTTTGTGTGTGCTAGGAATGTTTAAAGCCATAGCCACCTCAATGGGGCATCAACAAAATTTGCAACTGGCTTTGCTACTCCTGCATTGTTCCATTGGGCAGGCATGTCTGAAACCATAAAATTATCAGCCTACTATTTTTTTCATGTTGTTTGAATAACGCTACAGCACTGTTGTTTACATGCTACAACACTGTTGTTTACATGCTACAGCATTGGTTTACCTGCTACAACACTGTTGTTTACATGCTACAACACTGTTGTTTACAGGCTACATAACTGTTGTTTACATGCTACAGTATTGGTTTACCTGCTACAACACTGTTGTTTACATGCTACAACATTGTTGTTTACATGCTACAACACTGTTGTTTACATGCTACATCACTGTTGTTTACCTGCTACAACACTGTTGTTTACATGCTACAGCATTGGTTTACCTGCTGCAACACTGTTGTTTACATGCTACAGCATTGGTTTACCTGCTGCAACACTGTTGTTTACATGCTGCAACACTGTTGTTTACATGCTACAACACTGCTGTTTACATGCTACAACACTGCTGTTTACATGCTACAACACTGCTGTTTACATGCTACATCACTGCTGTTTACATGCTACAACACTGTTGTTTACATGCTACAACACTGTTGTTTACATGCTACAACACTGTTGTTTACATGCTACAACACAGTTGTTTACATGCTACAACACTGTTGTTTACATGGTACAACACTGTTGTTTATATGCTACAACACTGTAGTTTACCTGTTGTAGCGTTCCCCTGGATGGGAAGAACAAGGCAGTGGAGGTGAAGTGCATGCCGCTACTCGTCAAACTCCTTGATTCAAACGATGTGGATGTGCGGGCCAACGCTGCTGGGGCCATCATGATGTGAGTTTACCCACAGCACCCCACCCGCAACCAAATAAACATTGTTGTCTCTGAGTATTGGTTGCTGCTGAAATATTTCTTATCATTTTCAACTTAAACTGTGGATATCCAGTGAGCATTTATAATTTTTTGGCGAGTTTCATTGCTGCTGTTGCGGATCTCAGAAATGACCTGCCGGTGTCACTGTGCTAAATAACACACTTTTAAGAGGGCTTTAAAACAGTATTTTAATCAACATATTAACTACTAGGAACACTGTCTTTGTTACAGATTGCCTATGCAGACTCTTTTTTGGCACATGCAGTTATGACTTTTTGACTGGGCATTAGACCCTTTTAGTTGTGGACTTTTATTATGGTCATTCAAGAAACATTTGGTGCTAAATAAGTGTACTTTTATTGTTATGTCACCCATTTTAACTACTCCTCCCTATAGTTTGTTCTGTGGTTATACATTGTTATTCATCGACATCTTTACCAGGATCACAATAACAACGAAAGGGAAATACACCGCTCTCGAGGCCGAGGCAATCCTACCACTTGTCATTCTTGTGGACGACACCACCAGTGAGGTCAAACTGAATGCACTCAAAGTACGTGAAAGTTAATGTCCTCAAAATAGGTCATACCGAGAGTCCTCAGTCAAGTTGTCTTATACAAATTGTTGTTCTGTAAAGCAGTTTACAATGCAACCACATTTTGCTTTCATCTTAATTCTCAGTTTTCTCTAGCAAATTTATCATCAAGAACAAAAAGGTGTAATTTTTTATTGTTGCTGACTCAAATGTGCATAAAGGCCTCAAAGTTATGATATGATATGATACTCAACAATCTCAGCTTGTACATGTAATATCTGTGTATCAGTCTTCATAAGATGATGAACAATCTTGTAGCTAAAACATAATAGAAAACAATTTCTATGGATTTAGTTACTGAAGTAGTTATAAAATAAATGAATCCATAATTTGAAAAATTTCTATGTCAGTCATGATTAAAATGATTTTACAACTTTCATTTGTGTTTGCCCAGGCACTGACCTGTCTGGCTGAGACACCAGAAGGCAGGAAGGCACTACTTGATCATGTTGAAAAGGCAAGTACAAATTAGTGTCTATGTTACGTATGGGTCACTACTTTACTTCATTGTTCACGACAGATAAATGAAATGCTTTGGCACATGATGACTCAATGACAGGGCAAGTCTGTTTTGATTTTCTGCAGACAGATTGCAGAATTTGGCAGTTTCCACAAGGAAGGCAGGATAATATTAACAGAGGATAATATTAACAGAGGATAATATTAACAGAGGATAATATTATTCAGATAATGGTTTCCATAATTTTGCTGACAGCATGTGATAGTGCTGACCATTAAAAAAGCAAGGTAGTCCATGTGTGAATGAACAGAAGAAGCTTATCTGCAGTGAGATGTCACCACATTATAATGATAACAATTCATTATAATGATAACAATTCATTATAATGATAACAATTCATGTTTCATGCAGATACAGCAGAGAACGAGTGACATGGTGCCGGCCGTGGTGAAGGCCGCCCTCATTGCCATCAGAGTGATCACCTGGCAGCCATAAAGAGAAGACATACAGTTGTGTGTTCCAGTAAGCATCCGTTCCATCCACACCATGTTGCAGGACCAGAAAGAAATTCCGATTAAGGAGCCATCAACTTTTGACTGTTCATAGTTGCAATATGTTACACAGCAAAACAGTAGTGAGCACACACCTTAACAGTGACTAAATAGTGCCCCTGTATGTTTATCTGTGTTTGTAACTTTATATGTCATTCCACAATCTATAACTGTGATGTAGGCATGGAACTAGCGTATTCTCCATCTATGATAATGTGTTGTAAAACTGCAAATAAGTCAACTGTTCTGCCTTTTCTGCTAAGATAACAAGTTGACTCTGTAACATCTTAACGTTCCTTAAATTGTTTCTAAACAGTATTTCACTGATTCTTTTCAAAAGTACTGACAAGGAAAATATTTCATTGTAAACAGTAGACATGTAGTGTGTTGCACACTACAGAGGCTTGGACATATGGTGGAAATCATAGCGTGGTGGGTGGTCACTGGACTGGAGCCATGATAGATACGGCTCCATCACAGAATCTTGGCAGCTGTGAGATCTTGTGCTTCCTGAACTTTTTGCTCCTGTCCATCCCATTTGACTGTACATGCTTTCCTGATTTGGCTAACCCATGAACAAATAAACCCTCACTTGTAACGATGTTTCATCACACGTGAAAATGAGACATGAATCAATAAATGAGGCAAACATATTTGCAACAAAATGGCAACTACACTAACAACCTTGTGTCTCCCACACCATTACATAGTATAACAGAAATAAGTTTCAAAAGATCCAAATTTTACCCCCCCCACATCAAGCAACACTTGCTTCAACCAGTATTATGGAAGATTTTATGCTTTTTTGGTTTTCATATCTCGTTATATGTGGACGAGTATGACCTTGTTGTACAATACAGTTACTTTCTGCTGTATATAACAGTTCATCATTACATTACTGTTTTATAAGTGTTTGTAAATATATGTGCCTGTGTAATAATGCATAAGTTACTGTGTAAATGGGCATATTCAGGATTACAGCATTGAATTACTTATGTACAGATATGACCATTGTCAACACCATGCACAAAATTATGAGAAACGTTGCACAACATTTCTATATTTAAGTCTGTGTTGCCTAGAAACCAGTATACAGTGTACTACTGGACTTGCCACAGAAATGTGGTTTTCCATGGTTGTAAAGTAATGTAATTCATAGAAGTTGGAGAGAAGACATTCCACCAATAAAACCTACAGCAGTCATTCAATAATTACTTCAACATCTTTTATAGTTTATTGTTCACTTTTCTGTAGGTCATAAAGGGTGTAAATATATTATGTATAATTTTTGTAATCATGTTTTGTCTATTTTACGTTGTAATCACTAGCAATGACATTCTTACAGGATAAGAAAATGAAGTACATAAATAAAGTACATGCATACATGACTCCTGTTTTCTTTTATACAGTATAAATAAACAAATAAACATGCTCGCATTTTGCCACTCTTAGTCAGTATTTGGAAACATTTGGGTTTTATGGCATTTAATGTCTACACATATACAAATTGGCAATAACATCCCTACAGAATAATAAAATAACGTATATGCATAGAATTCTGCTTTATACACTAACTAGCCCAGTTACCCGGCATTGCATGGGAGAAAATGCCAGGATTATAATTCCTTTATAACTCCTTGAACTACCCAGTCTAGCTTTGGTAGTGCAATGCTAATAGCAATGAAATCTTCGTGCCACAGAAATTACATATAACTGCCGGTTTCATGAAGTGTTCAGTAGATGTTTGACGTAGATCATGTAACAATGGTAGAAATATGCATAGCGTTGTTAACAATTGTATGTAACTTTTGTTCTGAGTTACGTAATCTATGTCAAACATTCACATACGTAATATCTCCACTCCCAGAGAATTTTTTATGCATGAACCACCACCATAGGCCCCCAGCAAGCCTACAAAATGTCAGTCCCATACATGTGAGATACAACGGAACAGACATAGTCACAAACTACTTTATTATTATAGATGATCACAAAACGGTCGTCAAATGTTGTCATCTTTTTTTCAGGAAGATTTTGGTATCATGGCCTTTATAGTGTGGATCATGCTTTAATCACCAGTAAATATGCATTTATGGATGATAAAAAATGTTATGAGAACAAATTGGTATTCTAAAATATATGCCTGCACAATTAAGCATCTTATTTTCTAGGCAACACATAACTTACACAACTCACAACATTGTAGATCTACATGATAGAGTGTCTTATTTTGGATGTATCCCGAGTTCCAATTTCATACATTCACCAAAGCCAGTATCATGGCAAGGCTGGAGGTTCTTCATCAGAGTCAAATTCAGCATCCTCATCTTTCACCCACTTCCCACTGCTGTCCTTCTTCCAGCCTCCACTACAGAGAGAGAGATAGCTTGTTAACACTAACTTTACAATTTTAGTGTTGCAAATTTCATGAAAGGTATGTAAATAGAGTAATGATATGAACACAAAGTGAATAACAGTTTAAGACCTAGAATAAGCCAGGATGTAGGTAGCATGACAGTGAAGATCACTAGCAGAAACAAAGCTAGGGACATATTATTATGATTGGTTAACAAGTGAAGAGACCACTGTGAGGAAAGAGACATTAAATCCATAAGTGAGCTGTGTAGTGTCTTAATTTCTTCTACATGGTGCTATAACTATTTATTACTTTTAATAGCACCTTAATGTTTTACTACAGTGTACAAAGAAAGGGTGAATTAATAGCAGATATACACACAATTAATAATTACATTATATTTTGAGTCCTGGCATCAAATTGATTTTCTGGTCAAACTGAGCACACGTGTAAATTGAATAACATTTCTACAGCAGTGCTATTCTGTACGGCATGACCAGTAACCGGAATTTACCCTCTCTGGTGAAGATATGCTTCTGCACGTTTCTGTCTCTCTTCATTGATGGTTGGTCCATACACAGGCAGACAGCTATTCACCTTCTTGTGTTTTCCAGTAACGTCACCCGATTTCAAATTGGCTGAACTGTAAATACTCAATGGTGATGGAAATGATGCTGCAACTGTCACATGTGATCGTGGCTCTCTGCTGTTTCCATGTTGAGCAGGTGAAACTCGTTCTGCAACAAAGCTAGTTCCTGGACCGTTATTCCTGGTATAAGGTCGAAGTTGTTTTGGAGGAGCTGATTGTGCACGGCACAATTTTTTATATTCTGAAATAGTCTGTGGTGCAGGTTTTGAACTGACAGAACTATCGTCACAAGAGTATGGTGCAAATGATGTTGTTCTGCCATTGCCTCGCTGACCGGGAAGTGATTGTGTGGTTGTTGCTTCCGGTCCTGCCGACAATCTGTTCACTGATGATGATGAAGCCTGAGCTGTCAGGTCCAATATAGGTCGTCTTTCATGTGGTTTGTGTTTCACCTTGGAACGCCTGTCGTAGGGCACCGCTGACAGCAGGGAATGCTGCTGGTCTGACTGCAATGTCTTCTGCCACAGGGGTCTATCCTGTATCATCAATGATAAACAAATGGATACATGAGTGGATGGATACATGAAGAGCTATTGACACAATCATACAAAAAATTGGCCTTGGTAATCACTCTCACATGGGTGTTTGCACAGATGATTCTTGTAGTGTGATATAGCACGGCTCTATGTCGGCCAAGACATTAGACAAAAACGCTTGTGCAAACTGGCCTTTACTGTTTAGACCTTAAATTGTGGAAATTGGCAACAAGAACATTGGTGACATTTTAAACACAAAAATCTGTTCAGCACCTGACAACAAATGTGCAAATTGTCTACCATTAAAAGTGACACTTGCCCGTGAGACACAACCATGTGTCATGAATTGTTCGTGCTGTCGTTTCTGCCACAAATTATTCAGTTCATGTTTCTTCTGTTGTTCGTGTTCTGCATCTGAATAGAAAAGAATGCTAACAGTGAGTGAACTACTAGACAGGAAGTGCACTTTTGATGAGAAAAAAACAATAACCACAAGACATGATTAGCTGATGCTAGCTTATTATATTTTGGAGGGAAAACATTCTAACTGCAACAAGGATCACACATGTTACCATTTGGCAACTGCAGTTCTACCAGCATCTTGTTATTGAGCAATGTTTTATTAAACTGTTCTCTTACAATGTTTTCATTTGCATTGAAAATAAAAACAAAAAGTTATATTAGACTACTGGTCCATGTCTTCAACCAAGCCAAGTATGGTGGAAATGGTGGAACAATTAGCAAATTATATCATGCACATAGCTAAAATTATGGAATCAGCTTAGTTTGACTTCTCTGTGTGGATGCTGCTCATAACTTTGTACTGATTTCTAAAGTAATAAGTTTTAACTTACTACTGAGATGTTTCTTTCCCTTCCTATGCACAGCAAGCATGTTGACTGTATCAAACACGGGCCGATAGGGACACACCAAGCATGCAAACCTACATGTACCAACAATAAACATTAAGATTAATTATATTACGTTCTCATTTTTAGATGACAGAAATAACTGGGTAATTATAAAACAAGGCTAACTGCAAAGTAGGATTTCAAAATTGAATCCATCAGCCCGATAGGGACACACCAAGCATGCAAACCTATATGTACCAACAATAAACATTAAGATTAATTATATTACGTTCTCATTTTTAGATAACAGAAATAACTGGGTAATTATAAAACAAGGCTAACTGCAAGGTAGGATTTCAAAATTGAATGGATTTTTCAGCTGCCAAATAGTCAGTCAGTTCAATTAAATTTTGTAAAATGTAAAAGCTTTTCATGCATGCCAACAATATTCTACATTATATAATACATACAGTCCATTTTTCATAAGAAATGCTTCTTCTTCAGGAATTGCCTCAACTAGCAGCTCTGCAACCCGTCTTTTCTAAAAAAGAATTTTTTCTGCAAATGATTGAACAACACTGCAGGGACTGTCTTGAATGTTGCACAAACATCTGATGGGTACAACATATGCATCCAGTATAAAATATGTGTACATAAATAATTATGTGCACAGCTAAAGGTTTTCAAATAGTTTGGATTTGGTTGGTTTGGAAACTGAGAAAGCCTTACCGGTAGTTCTTCCATTTGTTTTCACTCTAGGAACAATTAGTTGACCAGAATGACTGCTTAGATGCTTAGACCTTGAAAATTCTGCATTACTGAACATGGATCCAATTGCAAAGATTTTAGAAGTGGCCCTAAGTCAGAGAAACATGAAGTTTTGTGATATCCTTGAGAGCAATATTGAGAAATGTTCACGGAGTTGTGTAGTAAAGCAAACTGCTAACAACAGCAGTTGCAACTTATTTGGGGACAGAAAAAGACAATTACATGCACCATATCTGTATGCTTGTATTGTATTTTACTGTATTAGTTTTTGTACTAGTGAACATTATGTTTTTATATATGTATATATGCATGTATGTATGTATGATATTAGATAAGCATTTATACTAAGTCTGTACAATCAGGGTGTCTGTGATAGATTTTATCAGCAGAAATTTTCTTCCAAGGAGTCATATAATAATACAAGTGTTACTATTTTGAATAAACAAGACGTGTGACATGATTACATACTACACCCGTCTATGGCCAATAGGCAATAGTAAGCCTATGGTCATATTAAAGGGTGCATATGTTGGGCACATTTGATGGATCTGTGCAATATGCGGATAAATAAAGTAAATATAGTGCGTGAGTGGTGTAGTGTAGTTGTTTTACATGTTTTATTGCGTTTTGTGGGATGCATAATAAATGTCATATACACAATAAACAATTTCCTCATTTAATTGACATTTATTTGATAATTCAACGGTATTGTTTAAAATATAGGCATAATATATTAACTACCCATTACTTATTTAATTGATTAAATGGAAAACAGTTGTTGGAAATGTTGTGTTAGTAAATACTAGTATTTGTATCGCATATTATCGCTCACACCTTTAAAATGTTTAATGATCCGTAATCATCGCCTTCGCGTTTGAACGACATCTTTGGATGTGGACACACAGGACTATAAATGTGACATATTGTGTGTCAATAAACCAGTAAATAATTATCAATAAATGTAATATTTATACACAACATAAACTGCGTATACAATTGTTATGGGCGCAGCCATCTTGATTAATACTATTCTATTCTGCAGAATGTACGCGTGTCACTTTACGTTGAGATGGCTTGGAAGAAGGGAATATATTATTAAATTACTTCTGGGTCAATGTTATACGAATGAAGTGCCAGTGATTCTGATACATTTTCGCTACAAGTAATGTTTTATTTTAGAAAAATTTGTTTTCTTTATTTTATTCTTTCTAATTCTCATGAATATTGTGTGAAATAATTCACACAATAAAATAAAGCAGCATTAATATTTTAAATGATGAAAAGGTATGTTCTTATGTAACAACGTCTATAGAACCAATCATAGAGCTTTACACTTCACCCCTTGACAGACCTGTTCATTCAAACACCAACTCGACTTTTCTGGGAAGCATTCAGCCATGCTGCATTTACTGTTCGTTCACATATCCACCACTGTCTATAGCCTATGGCTATTAGCCATATACAGAACTCATTTATACAGCTGAGTGAACGGAGGGAATGTGGAATGAACAAAATTGCACAAACTTCGAAATGGAACTAAGAGGATTCGTTCTCTCGATTGAAAGTCTGATGTTCTAACCACAATGCCACCAGCCCCCCCCCCCCATTCAACACTGTGTTCATTCTGTTTAACACTGCCAGTGGCTGTTGCATGTTGGCACAACTGTTGAAGAGTGGATACTCGACTCGGACTCAGCCCCGTCTCGCATGAACTAGTACAGGCATGCGTCTGACAGCATCTATGCTGACTGTCCAACGGAAACAACTGAACAAATGAAACTACATCAACTGAACTAAAGCATAGCGCCAAAATACGGGTTTGCAGCCAGACTGTTTTCTGCGAGTCCACGAGGCGAGTGTGAGTCAGCTAAGCAAGCCTAACCATAGCCATATCCCTCTACATCTACATGGATAATGGGAACTATTTTGTGGACACCCAGTAGCAGTGATCAGTCACTGTATACAATGTTTGAATTGTTTCAATATCAGTCAAATTTATAATTGTTTTGTATGCATTGTATGTGGTTATAAAACGTTACTCGTAACTGAGGAGTAAGAATTCTGGGCAAACGTCCGGGTACTGTTACAATGTAAAGTACTGTTTCGAACGATGCAATTGTGAGAGCAAGAAATGGTGGCGCCACCTCACAGCGCCTCATTGATTGAGGCTAGTGTCAGTGACAGAAGGATCCCTGGTGTTCGAAGACAGAATCCTGTTTATTTGGGCAACATATGATGTAGATATATTCCACTTGGATTTTCTCAAAAGCAGAATTGTGGGATTTTTATTGAAACCAAATCATAATTTTGCACACATGGTGGAATTGCCCAATTTTTTGAATTGGCATGAACGGGGAAATCAACAGTGAATTGTGCCTTGTGTAAGAGATGTCATGATTTAAAAACAGACATACATTGACCGGTCATTGTCATGGTGGAACCCAAAGCAAATACCTCTACCAATTTTAACCACAAATTGTAAAAACAGTTCACAAAACAGATTAACATTTGTTTCTACAGTTTATTCAGATGAGTTTCATGCACTATCATGACAACATTAATGTATAACATAATCACTACACGAGTAGTTGACATAGGCCCTGACACGGTCACTGCAGTCAGTTACCATAGTCATAGAGTTTAACATTACCTTGTAAATACACATTTTCATATATCTACAACAGTAAATACAAAAACATAACTGCAATAAATACTAATGTGCACAATCCAGTGGCGGACGAGTGGGTTTAACCAAACACCCTGGATCCTATTTCTGACAAACAAGTCACTGGTAAATTTAGAGGGTTCAAAAAGAGCAAAGTTTGACAGAAATATAATCTAGGGTGTAAAGTCAAATACGTAGGTGTCACCATCTATCCACAATGCCTAGAATGGCCTCATGTGCATGACCATGCAACAATAAATTGATTTTACCATGAATATTGTTTGTTTTTGAAAAAAAACCCGGGACATTTCGTCCAAAAAGTATGGAAAGCAGGACCAAGGAAAAAAGCGGTATTTCCTGCCCAAAAGCAGTAATGTTGACACCTATGAAAACATCTCGGGTGAACAGGCTAAAAGCACAATCAGAGTCCATTGTGTCATTCAGCACTGAATACAGAGTTCATGTAATCTCACCCTGGCTAAATCCTGCATCCACCCCTGCAATGTCGCTTAAAATTGGTAGTTCCTGCTATAGGGTTGTGACATTTCAAAAGAAAAAATTTTCTTTTTGGATAACTTGCCAAAGTAACTACAGGTATGGTAACAGAGAATTTTTTTTAATAAGTCATATCTTTGTGCAGTAGTTTGACAAATGAGCGTAGATGGGGCAGAAACATGTGACTGTAGTAACTGCTTTATAACTTACACCCAAAAAAGAAGGCATATCACAAAAAAATAAAAACAATGACAATTTTACATGAATATGCAAAGGTCAACATTTCAAAGTTTCACATTCAGTGCATAATATTTGAACAAAATAAGTCAATATTTCCTTGTAAGTGAATAAATGGCAGAACACAAGAAAATTAAATATTCCACGATCGTTTGTAAATGTTACATCGACAATGTAAAACTGTCTATTTACATTTTGTATTCTGCATAAGAAATTTTCATTTAAAAGTATGTATACAGCTGAGAAGTCAATATGGCCTATGCATTTAAGTCATACAGCTGAGAAGTACAGATGCTACTGCCAATCATTGAGCCAGGCAAGTGTGCCTATGGGCAAGATTGGAGCACATGTCCTCTATAAAATTCAAAGCCATTCAAAATTCAACACTATAATTTTTTTCATATAACTAAATTGCCATCAAAATTAATTATCCTTACAATTATTCAATTTAAAGCAACAACCAATGGCATACTGATCAGACAATTTCAGCTAACTTCCATGATGCCAGAAAACAACTAATATGGCAAACATAGTCGTGATTGTTTAGATCCATAGCTCAGTTACGCAAGTTCAACATACATCTAAATTGAAACATTCTAGCCACTGCCAGTTTTCTCACAAAAACAGCTATGGCATCAGTTGATTCAAGGAATGTCAGTACAGCTGTCTAGCAAATAACAAACTACTCACTTCGGAATGCAGGGTAGACGTGTGTACTATGTAGCCAAGTAAGTAGTAACATGGAAAACTCTGTTGCAATCGTTACATAATGGATGGTTATTGACAGAGGTCCTTTCTCAGTACGTCTGAGCCTTGTCTAAATCACAGTTACATTCCTCACATGGAATCATATATCACAACATAACTTTGATCTTGTGCATATGTCATCTATTCTAAATATATGTGCATCCGATTTAGACTGAAAACAATACCACTATTGACACTTTTTGAAGGTCGCCTGGCGTCATAGAACATCTAATGTTCATGGCTATACCATATCAATAAAAATTATTGAAACATCAACTTAACACACTTACAACATCCTCAAAAAAATACAATAGATCCTTATCAATGTTGTACATTTATGAACCTATATCGACTCTATATATTGTAGTTAACATTATGATGTTTGTTTTGGTATTTTCCCAAACATTTCTCTGTTTGTCATTATTACTTACCACAATTTGACCACAATGTCTTAGATTAATTGTTAATTTTGTCGCGAGTATGGTTGTAAACAAGGAATTAATAATGACCTACTTTCCTATTTTCAACAACCACACCTTTCAGAAGACCGTAAGTTGCACCTAACAAATGTTGACATTGCCTCTGCCATGCTGTAAGAACCACCAGAGATTAAACACTGCTTAGACTAATGAAGACGATGAACCATGCTACAACAATGAAAACTATAGGTACATCTGCGTCCTTCTGTGGCGTTCCTTCACTAAGTGGTCAATGTCCTGCAACACACAATACATATTCATTAGTTAATAAACTTAATATCCTGCCATTCATCTTTTATCTATCAATCATAAAAAACTTAGTAGTTCCCTTCATCTAATATACTGGGAAGGATTACTGGTGGTGGACAGAAGGAGAAGACGTGAAAGAAGCAATATATATACAGAAGACAGAGGCAGCGATCAACTGTATTGAAGAAGACGTATTGTTAAGATAGGCGTAAGCCTCTACAGGTAATACAAATGTTTGGATATGGTAGTAAGAACTGTAGTATTATTATATTTCATATATTTACATTCATTTGCATACATCAAGCACTACTTTTTTCATAAATTCAGTAACAACAAAATCAACATTCATGTCAGGGCAGATGTTTCAGTTCTAAAATACCCCAACGGACAACACAAGCAGAACAAAATACCCCAACGGACAACACAAGCAGAACAAAATACCCCAACGGACAACACAACCAGAACAAAACAGTTTGCTGCTACTCTCCCAGATTTTCAGTGCATCTGCATCAAATAAATGTGTCACACATTGCTGCCTTGATACACTCTGGTGAGAGTGTAACTGACTGGTGATTCTAACAGGGTCACTTTATGGTGTTAAAAGTATCTGGTGTCTGACCAAATAGTCCTAGGTTACCATGAGACAAAAACAGAGACAAACATATAGGTGGAGACTGTAGCTTTTGCACTAGTTTCATATTTTTTTCATTATTTTTAGTATCTACGGAACGTTGAAGGTCATCACGGATGCGTACCAGCCCCGTTTCAATGCTGTGATATTGTATGTAATCATATATTAACATAGGTCTGATATTGGCTTGTATTAAGATTCTGTTTTCAATGATTCAAGTCAACGTTTCTTTCTAGATTTTCAATTGAGACTAGCTGTGACGTACCAATGAACTTGAACCAATAATCAACATTTATGAGACTAGCAATAAGGCTCACTCTGAGCAGGACTCTTAGGCACAATTTAGAAGTATTTAATATTTTATTTATATGGACTGAAACTTTACGGTACACCTTGTTTCACAATCTGTGTGAACCATCGTCAATGCATGTAGTATTGTGATAACTGCAATATATGTCCTTTCAATCAGTATTTGTAATGTGTTGCTGTCTACGATATCAGGTTACGCCAGACATCTGACAAACATGTGGCAGGGCATATTTACAATCATTATGACTGGCCCGTTATCCACGGGGTCACCAGGTCACATCTACTTGGCCGTTTCCGTTATAGCTTCAAAGGCACAGCAAACTATGTTAGCACTGATATTTGCTGGTATAAGGACATGATTTAATTAGGTAGATATAGTACTGATGTGTACAGGAATCAAAGTAACCAGTCAATATGTTCCTCGTTCATAGCGAACTAAAAGATCGACACACACACACAGTCATTACAATGGAAACATCATCAGCGTTTCTAAGAAGTCAGGGGGATTTCCAAAAGGACTGTTTTTTTAAAGGATGGATTGGCATTTGTGCCAGGTGATTATTTGTGGTGTCGACGTTCAGTTAAATATTTTCATGTTATGGGGACAAAAATGAAAAAACCAACTGACTGACCTTTACTAATAAAAATTCTAACAAACTTGGAAGAATTCACTACTTGACAAAACATGTTTTAGTGAAGAACAAGTCTCAAACAAAAACATTTCAGATTAAATAAAACATGAACATGGTGTGGATAACGCAACACACACAACGTCCATACCTTGAGACTTCCTGGAGTGGTTTATTTGCTGCATGCAATGCACGAGTAAAGAGATACATGTCAGGTGACTAATTTATACAGCTCTACCAATCGTTTAAAAAGCGGTTACTGGATAACAAGATTTAGTACTGCATCACAACAAATATTTAAACGTGCAAAATGGTATGCCACTAACTTGATTAAAGAATGTCTGATTGTTTTTATCATAAAATAATGTTATGTGGTATAAACTACATCTATCATAATATATAAACTGTTATGTGGTATAAACTACATCTATCCTAATATACAAACTGTTATGTGGTATAAATTACATACATCCTAATATATAAACTGCCCAAATATGTTTTAATGAACCACAATTTAAAAATCTAATTTGACAGTTACATGTATATGAATGTCGAGCTGGCTGTTAAGCAATGTAAAGATGATATTCGAATTAAACAGACTGTAAAAATATATTTAAAAATTGTGGTTCATTAAAGCACATTTAGGGGGTAAAGATGTTAGAAGGCATAGTATATAATATACAACATGATTTTACGATATAAAAATTAAACAATTTATGCCGTTAATATTTAGTGATGTAGAGTGATTAGGTGTCGGACTTTTCAGACTAAATATTTTGAAAAATAATCCATTAATATTTTAAGTTTGAAAACATTTTGCATACACACCTGTATAAGAATACCTTTCAGCTTTTCATATGCAACGTCCAACTCATCGTTGACAACAGTGTGGTCATATGTGCCTTTGACTGATGCTAAAACAAAAGTTGCCACACAAATTATCTCTCTACAGGCCCAACAAAGAACAAACAGAAATTTTAACCCACACATAGTTACAGTTAACATTTCTTGCTATCACAGGCAAATAATGCAATATTCAATCTAATAAATGGTTTAAATAGCACAGGGCAACAAAACATCATACCAATCCTTTCAAGTAATTTGACCAACAGACAATTATTATCAATTGATAATTTATTGTTATTTTAAGAAAAAAAATTATTATAAGAGTTAAATCATGCTTATTAGTTCACAAGAATCGTAGTGAAGCATTACCCATGTCAGTTATCCTCATAGACAAGGTATATGTGAATTTTGTTGAACTGGCAAATAAAATGTTTCCGTTATTTTTCACACAGTGAAGTGTCCAGTCCTTAAGACCACTATGATTGCACTACATGTCATACACCTGTTAATTGTGACACCTGTCAATCACTCACCATACTCAAGTTCTGCCTTTGCTGCATCAAGTCGCTTCTTGATACTGTCTTCGTTCTCAGTGCCTCGTTTCCTCAGTCGTTCTTCCTGCAATAACAGTTTTGCATTTAGACAATATTTAACTGACTTACGCAATCTTCATTTGTGCTCATGTTTACCATGAATACAAAGTTCACAACTAGAAAATAGTGGTTGACACACCAAAAGTCAACATTAATGAGTCATGATATCGAAAGACAAAAAGTGTGCCCAAGTTGGCGACTTTCACTTTGTTAACCATCATAGTGGTAAAATATTGATTTAATCTTAGGTAAAATTTATTTATGTATTTTTTCAAGTTCAAAAGTTATAAAAACATTATTATGTTGTCAGGACAAATAGACCCAATGATAAGTATAATACATGATTGTCTAGTTCCAGTTGGAATGCACCAAACAAGTCATGTACACGAATTCACGACTCATATTCACAATAAATACACTTGAACGCAGCATTAGCCCTGTCCACCATATGAGTCTGATCTCCACGTGTTGGACAACACATTCTTTCTTGTATTTTGATGAGAAAATGAAGGGTTTGAAATGGAAATATCAATGATGGGCAGTGATAAATACACAGAGCTAATGATGACAATTCTTCTGAAATTATATGTAAAACAGAATATCCTCAAACTGTAATACTTTATATGCCATATAACTTGGTAACGTAGCTAGGCATACGATCTCCAGGCATACAACCCAGTGTTGGCTACGAGCAGATCTAAACTTGGTACACTTGCAACCCCTTTTAGCCTACCAGGACAGCCATGCTGGGTGGCTGGAGAAATATGTATCTGGGGTCGAGATTTGTCTTCTTGATACTCTTTACGCCTTGCATGTCTACATCCAGTATACAGATTCGCCCCGTCTTGCCGACCTCTTCAACGGCTCGGTGGCTGCAACACACAAGGAATGTCAAATTCCACATTTGTATGTAAAGATAGACTACAACATATCAATTATCCATAGTACATCTGCAGACCAATATGAAGCACTACTAGATCACTTATTAAGATGGACCACTAATAATAATAATAATTATAATTAATAATAATTGACTTCTATGGCGCCTATATCCTCAGGAACCTGAGCTCAGAGGCGCAACAAAACAGAATCAGTAAGCGTAATCATAAACAGGGACGCGCAAAAGTCAGTATCAGAACGAGGGACAACCAAACATTTATGGTGGGAATGCAATTTGGAATAGATGTCTTGAGTTTTTTTCGGAAAATAGCAATAGTTTCAGATGTTTTCAAAGTGATAGGGAGTTCATTCCAGACCCTAGGCGCAGCGACAGAGAAAGCACATTTACCCAAGTTAAGTTTTGTTTTAGGTACAATAAGTTGTTGTGAAGTTGATGATCTTAGCTGCCTAGGGATATTTGAAAGATGCAGGAGACTAGCCAAGTAGGATGGTTGTTGTGTAGATAGAGCACGATATGCAAGAGTGGACAGCTTAAAATTAATTCGATAAGAAACTGGAAGCCAGTGTAACTGTTTAAGTAGTGGTAGTGATGGTGAAAACCGAGGCGCCCTGAGAACCACACGTGCCAGACAATTTTGTACTCGTTGGAGTTTAGCCAAGTCTCTTTTAGCGATGTTATTTAGTAGTGAATTGCAATAGTCAAGGCGGCTGCTAATAAGTGCCATTGATATTGTTTTAGCAGTAGATATAGATATGTGATGCCGAATTCGACGAAGATCACTACTAGTTCACTAATCAAGATGGACCACTACTAGCTCACTAATCAATATGGACCACTACTAGTTAATTTATCAAGATATACTACTACTAGTTCACTCATCAACTTGCTGCTAGCAGTAAACAATCTAAGGAGGGCAGACTGCACATAGATGAAAAAGCAAACCAAAGAAACACCAGAAAAATGGGTTCTCTAAAAACTTGTGTGCCTGTGTTAAGTCAGTACCAAGATTTACGCATAGCATAGAGGTGTGTGGTAGTGTTTAGTTGCTACGGTAGCCTATTATTATTACCATCTTTATTCGGACCCAAGATCAACTAGCATGTACATATTAAACACATTATAAAATTTGATATAAGAAAGAGCAGTTAGAATAGATAGACTTATCGGACTCTCGATAAGCCAATGGCTTCCTTGTCTATTTGCCATCTGGGCCTTTGCCTTGGACGGCAGTCTGGTTAAATAACAAGTTAGTCCAGCATATTCTATTTACACACCAAGATGGAATATAGTGCATATTCAGGCGGACACCTAGATATTCACTTATCAAGATGAACATGCATCAAAATATCAAAAGGATTGTTACAAATATTCACGTCAAAATCATTGATAAACTTACAATCAATTATTTCTATCACATTTCACTGCTCCTTAATGAAAGAAAGTATGTAGATATGTCACGGACTACATAAGTAGCATGGTTAGTGTGTGTCAACTTAAAATCTTATGTTAGTAGCTCTGATGCAAATCTGCACTAGAAATGACAAATAAGAAAGTTGATGTTTGGCCTACAGGACGTACGCCCACACTGGGGTCAGTGGGGTGTTCAAATATGCTTATGGTGGACCCAACCTGGTGCCGTAGAAGTTCCCTGAGAATTCTGCATGTTCGATGAACTCGCCATTGTCTATTGCCTTCTGCATCTCATCAGTTGACACAAAGTAGTAGTCTGAAAACACCCACATCAGCCCTGTCACCAGAGTCTTACCTGGTCATGTGCAAACACAACACAAAACGCCATCTACGAACTGTGCTCTCAAGACACCAAACAATCATTGACAATTGCCTGTAATCAACTACAAGAAGGGTTACTGTAAAGGTAAGCACTGTATATACAGCGCTGTATCCAGTCCTTGAGACCATTCAAAACGCTTTACACTTCACCCCCTGGCAGACCTGTTCATTCCAACGCCAACTTGACTTCTCTGGGAAGCATTCAGCCATGATGCAATTTTGGCACAACGATTAATCATTCATTTATATACCACTGTCAGATACTTATATATGCAGTTGAGTGAAGCAATGTGGAGTGAATGAAATTGCCCAAGCTTTGAAACTGCTTGGAGGTTGTATGCAGCGTGTTTACCTTTGCCGTGTTCCTCTCCCGGCCGAGGCTTTCTAGTTGTATCTGTAACAAACACATCAGTTACTCCACTAGCAACGTGTAATCTTCACCTTCACTAGCACTCACAGACACACTGGATACACTTATTAGCCCCTACAACTGTAAAGTTGAATATGTCACATTAACATTAATTTGAAAAGCATGAAGAATTCAATTAACATCTACTTAACGTATATGTTACTAACACATCAAGTTCACATCAAGATAATATTTAATAATTCCTGCAACAATAAATAATAACATAGGCTACACAAAATAATGCCTCTAGGTAGATAATCAAACACTACATTTGTCGATGCCTATTTTGTACTTTAAAGTAAGATAGTTAGATTTGTTAACAAACTGTTTCTGCAGAACAATCATGTATCCATGGCAATGCTGTTCGATCCTAGTCAGCAAATATTTAATGAATTATCATGTCAATAAAGAATACATCATACCAACAATAAATAATACCAATATTTAGCAAGAGAACGCAAAAAATCAATTGACATTTCAATCATTTCAAATACAATCGAGGACATGCCAAAACAATTACAGGAAGTTTTATACGTCTAATTGTTCATGTTATTAGGAAACCTAAATATTTAATGAAAATCTTGTTGACATTTGACATATTTGGCATTTGTAGTTAAAATATCTCAATAGAGGTAGCCTCTACTGAGATCACCTGTTGTAGAAGCTTGGCTTTGTGTTTTAGTAATTGTCTATGTTGTGCTCTGCCTACACCATTGTGCACAACATGACCGTATCTAATTATAATTCTTCATCATGGCATGTCAAGTAATTAGTGAAAGAGGTACTCATTATAAAGATCACAGTGTCTTGTGTCACACGTCATAATATACCAGGAATAAACCCACAAACATCTCCCGGAAACTGTGCCTGGGGCTTCTCTCAGAAACACGCAGGTACTACCTTGGTAATTGGATTACTTTACCTGACCATTTCAATTAATCTACACAAGTACTGAGGCAGTGGTCATTACATTAGTCCAGCTGGAGATTGGTCATCTATAATATAATCAATACAGTGACATACCACTGCACCCAGCTGCTGGTTACTTAGATGAATCATTACTCCTGCATAGTTACATGCAGTGACAAGAAACCACAAGATATTTTGGAAAACAATAACCACAGTGACTAGACAAAAATGAAACACTAAACACAGATTTTTAAAAAAATCATAATCTTCGGGGTTTATCAAATATCTACGTGTTATTAGCTCTGGACTGAGCTGAATGCCAGGCATGTGGTTTTCACATAATTTGAAATCTACTGTGCACATTCCTTAAAAAAGATGTCATAAACATGTTTGACTTTTTGCCTGTTCAACTGTTGGTTCTGTAAAATATTATTAAACATGCATAATACATATCATTCTAAAATGTGTTTACACTGATCAACATATTACAGCTCTAACTTTGAGTGCACAGTCTTATAGTGAATGCAACTGTTTTCATCATTACATTATACTTTAATATGTAATAATTCGAAGGATGATGAAGATATGCTATGACATCTATGTAGCTTTTACTCCAGGTCTAACAGCAGTTATTTTTAACAAGTGCACTTACTTGACACTTAAAGTTGCCTACAACAATGTCAACATGCATGGGTGGAGTCTAGGGGACAACAAATGGGACATAGCCAGTAGTGTGTTGTATAAGCAATTATATCAATATAATGTTATTGGGTGGACCCATGTGGTCTAAATTGGCGAAAGCACTTTATTGTGTACAACAGTGATCTTTATATCTAATTTATATATTTTTATTATAATTGTTTTACTATATTTTAACTTATTTACAATATTTTAACTTATTTATTATATTTTAACTTATTTATATTTTTAATGCATATATGTGTACATGCTTTGTCTATTAACCTTAGATTCACATTCATTAGCCCCTGACATAAACCATTAGTTGTGGACTAATGAACGTACGTGAGACGCTGAAGGCGAAGCAGTCCTTGTACTCATCCATGAGTTTCTTCACCAGAGTACTCTTGCCGCTGCCTGACGGCCCACTCAAGACGACCGGCTGGAATGCCATCGTCACAAACTGACGAGCCTGAACGCCCACAACTGTTAACAGAGAATACACATTTGACATTTCACACATCGTCAACGGAGAAACACATCATGTATCTGTCATGCGTTTGTCAACAGAATCATGTATCTGTCAACAGAGATACACGTGTCACACATATGTTAATTAACGGAGACAAATGTCATAAAAATGTCAACATTGGTG
This sequence comes from Lamellibrachia satsuma, assembly GCA_033239005.1. Lineage (NCBI taxonomy): Eukaryota > Metazoa > Annelida > Polychaeta > Sabellida > Siboglinidae > Lamellibrachia > Lamellibrachia satsuma. Next base: position 7,431,950 of record BSQZ01000027.1, read on the forward strand.
GGTAGTTGCCAAGAACCTGCCTACCTCCAGACAGGTCTCTTAAAACAGTCAGCATTCACAGTTAAAGGTTAAATTTGATCGATTTGTACGTTTATGAATATTAACCTTGACATTCACGGTAGATTCACGAACAGCTGTTGACAAAGTTATCGAGGTAATATATCATATATAATACCTGTAAACTTGTGTTCCCTCCACATGCAAACACGACATTAACAGCAAAACATTCAAATTAAACAGATAACAGTCAAATTATAAATGTGGTTCATTAAAACATGTTAGAATAGATACAGTTTATATGATACAACTTGATTTTACAATAAAAACGATCACTTTAGTTCCTTTAACATTAAGAACTGAACACGTAGGGCCAATCCTTTATTTCACATAGCTGAAAATACAAAATATCTGCCATAATCCACAATGTGCTTCTGTGCACAAATCTAAAGGACTATAACCATAACAAATAGTTTCTTCTATTTGACGGTGGCCTGGTTTCATCATCTCCTTCGTACTTAATTCATAGACATCTCTTAATCTTAACATTAATAGCCAAGGCCACTCCTGTCTAACTGCTCATTCATCAAGTGTATTGTTACATGGTTTCAATGCACAGAAGATGACAGGTGGTTATTTAGGAGAATGGATACGTTGAAATTTATACTCTGTAAGTGATCAGATAACAGACATGGTCGACTAGTTGATTTTATGTAGTTTTCATTCATTGGTGTCTATATTGTTGATTTCATCTGATTAATTTTTCAGCTGTCAATTAAGACTGAGTTTGATCATGTTCTACTTCTAACAACGACAAAATATCTAAACATGCAGCTCATATAAGCAAAGCGTGTTAGATGAACAGACACTGATAGTGATATGATTGCAAACTGTCTAAGATTATACCCTCATGAACATCAGTGAACATGATCCATGATGTGCTAAATGAATTGAGGCTGAAGATTTAAGTTAGAGAGACCACTGTATCTTACCTGTGTTATGCTTGACTAGACACGGCTGCTGGGTGCAGTGACAAAGGTGGTATGGACAGGACTTGAGGAAGATGATAGCTTGATCAGATGTGGACCAAGTCCATTACAAGAAGGGGGGTTAGGGCATGGGAAAATCCATTGTGGAGTTGTAAGACAGCTTCTCGTCTCAGTGAACTGATTAATACATGTACATGCATGCCTGTAATTTGTACATGGGCATGAGCATCCAGGAATGTAATGACACAGATGCAGATGTACGCCTCTAAGGGCAACTTTTTACTCCCTTTTTCAACATCCTACCAAAAATGCTAAAGGTCCTCCCATTTTTTACACATCTCATTTCAGAATCAGTTCACAAAAAATCTAACCTACCTAGTATTACATACTAGTTCATCTGTACAAATTTTGTTTTGGTGAAATCGTTGGACAAACTATTAAATCATTTTTATTCACCAACTATTGACTAAAATAAGTTATTTCTCTATTAGCCTCATCAGAACTCAAGGTTTTACGAGGACATCCAAGTTAATTGGCCATTATCCTAGGCTCCTAGCCACAATGACACGTCACTGACCAATCACATACTGAAAACTCTGTAGATACAATGTTTCCACGGCAACGAAAGTGTCAATAGAGCAGCAAATGACAGGACTGTGCATGTTACTCAAGGAGACAAAATGCCTGCACGCCATAGTGAGCTTGTATAACTTATTAGCTAAGGTAAATCAATAACCAAGTCAAGGTATATATCAACCAAGTCAAGGTATATATCAACCAAATCAAGGTATATATCAACCAAGTCAAGGTATATATCAACCATGTCAAGCTAGAATGGATGCAAGAGCAGCCCAGCATTGTGTTATCACACGCCAGTACTAAGTATACAAACTACTACTAAGATTCTGAGTACTATATATCTATGGTTTTCTTAAAGCCACAATACAACCTAGTCCATTCTTTGAATTGATCCATCGACGATTTTGATGGCCTCTTTCTTTTTTTGCCATTGTTTGCTTAAACTGCCTTTCCATCTATTTACATATCCAAACCACTGAGGTTTCCTTCTTTTCACTATGGAATATATAAATGATGAATAGTTAATTAGATATATCTGCCTTAATACAAGAAACACATATCATACATTATGCGATTGTAATATTTTTTTTAATGTGGAACTTTTAGATTTGTGTAATTTCCAAGGAGTTCACAATCTTACATGAGCAGCCTTCTTCCTGCTAGACTATTGATGATATAGTAGATCAATGAAAGATTAGCCTGAACACAAGTGGGCTGGAGATAATTGGAGCAGGTGGCACAATATAGGCCCTTAAGCCCCTATAAATTAATTAATTAGCCACAAAGCACCTAGGAAGAAACAAGGGTGCATAAATGAAGTAATAACTAAAATTATTATCCATGTGTCCTCTGCTGTCCTAATCGACCAAATGTCGCAATTGACAATTTGTTTTTATTTTAGTTTATCAGATGCAGTATTAATGGAGCTTCAAAATGATATACAACTTATCATTGTGTAATAATTATGTCAATCACAATAGCATTTTTCCTGGATGCTGAATGTCATAATCTCATAACTGTATATGGAATGTAAGTCTTGTTGACCTAGTTTTAGCGCTGGAGTCCACTGGTGACCTCGGCAGTTTTTATGCCTCTGTAAAAAATAGGATTACATTTTGTTTTTGGGTGTACTCGCAGAACTGACACCAAACGGTGTAATTTTTGGGGGTTTCAGACCAATGAAAATATATTAAAGGTGTGTGAGAAGCATTATATATAAAAATGTTCACGGTAATCGTTTGAGAGTTATTAACAACTGGACACCATGTATTATCACTCGTGCACTGCCGGCATAACGAATCTGTTTACTTTACTCAAAACAATCCGTTTGGGGACATGAGCTTTGTGGGCTTATGCGCAGTTATACAATCCGTAGACAATTTGTTCCATTCATTTATTGTCCTCTGTGAGAACGAGTACTTCCTGATATCCAATCTACACCGATCCTTTACTAATTTTACCTCATGTCCTCTAGTTCTGCTATCTTTCTTGAGTGAGAAAAACATATTTCTATCAATATTTTCATACCCATTCAATATCTTAAAAATTTTAATCTGATCTCCTCTTAACCTCGTTGTCTCTAGAGTTGTTAAACCACATTCTTTCTTGCTTGCTCATCTATATCCTTCTTACGATATGGTCTCCACGCTTGTATACAGCATTCTAAATGAGGTCTAACTATTGCTTTATAAAGAGATATAATCAGCTTTTTTTCTTGAATGTTATGTTTCTCCTAATCAACCCAAGAATATGATTACCCTCTGAAGTTGCAATACCACACTGCTCTGAAACTTTCATATCAGTGCTTATTGTAACTCCTAAGTCCTTTTCTTTTACAGTAGTACCCAGAACAGTATCTCCCATTTTGTAGTTTACATCCAAGTTCCTATGTACTGTATGTAGGCATTTACATTTCCCAAAATTTAACAACATCTGCCATTTCTCATACGATTTCACTAGTCTGTCTAGATCGTTTTGGAAATGTTGTTTATCACCATCAGTGTTAACCTTTCTAAAAAAATGTTGTGTCATTTGCAAATTTTAGTACATTACTTGTTATATTGTCATCCAAGTCATTGATATATATTAAGAATAATAAAGGTTCTAATACTGATCCTTGTGGTACCCCACTCAAAACTCATTTCCACTTTGAAACTTCTCCATCTACTACTCACTGTCATCTGTCAGTCAGCCATTGTTCTATCCAGTTAATTATGCCATCCCCGATACCATGGGCTTTTAATTTAAGTACAGTGTAGTAATCTTTGATGTAGCACTTTGTCAAAAGCTTTCTGATAATCGTTGTAGATAATATCTACTGGCGATCCCTCGTCTATCCACTTAGAGATTTCTTCCAAAAAACGTAACATATTTGTTAAGCATTTAGGAATCCATGTTGAGATGGATTTAATAATTTATGCCTAACAAGGAAGTCTACCATATGGTTTTTGATTAACCTTTCTAATAATTTACAAATCACTAATGTTAAGCATTTAGGAATCCATGTTGAGATGGATTTAATAATTTATGCCTAACAAGGAAGTCTACCATATGGTTTTTGATTAACCTTTCTAATAATTTACAAATCACTAATGTTAAGCTCACTGGTCTGTAATTATCTAACTTCTTTCTCGAACCCTTTTTAAATAATGGCATGTTTTCTTCTTTCCATTCAAAAGGAACCACTCCCTCTTTTAATGATAAGTTGAATATTCTTGCAAGTGGTATACTAATTTGTTCTACTCTTTCCATTAGTTGTTTTGGTGGAATTCCATCCACTCCCAGTCATTTATTATCCTTCATTGCCTTTATTTTCTTAGCTACCATTTCTGGAGTTACAATTAACGGTCCTAACTAGTCAGATTTAGCCTCCTGAAATTTAGCATCTGGAACTGGTAATGAACTAATATACTCTCTGGTAAACACTGAACTGAAGTAACCATTTAGGTTTTCCGCCATTAAAAACCCCTGCGATATTATATTTCCAGCACTGTCTTCTAGAGGTCCGACCTTGCCTGGTACGTTTTGTTTACTCCTGATATATGCATAAAAATTCTTGCTGTCATTTTTTATGTTACATGTTAGTTTTTGCTCATAACTTCTTTTAGATTGTCTAATTTCAGTTGTAGCTAGGTTAAGTGCCTCTTTGTAATTTGCAGTCTTCATCCTTTCTGGTACGCCTATAAACCCCCCACATAGTGTTTAAACGCTATTTTTTTAATAGCTTCTTTTGGCAAGTGTATCTTTCTAGACCGTTTTCTTTGTTTTTTCAAGGAAACAAATTTATCAATGATACTCTCAATTTCATATTTTAGAATACTCCAACATTCAATTGAGGGCTTATTCATCAGCGTGTTATTCCAATCTAGCTTTGCTAAGTATTTTTTCATATCTTTATAGTTACCTTGTGGAAGTTTCTCCTGCACGTTTTTTTATGTTCACTTTCTGATTTTACATTGATGTCAAAATGTATTTGATTATGGTCACTGTTACCCAATGGTTCTTGTATTTTAACATTGTTCACTAATTACTTTTGTGATAACAAAGCTATATCTGATACATTATCTCCCCTGGTTGGTTCTAGCACATGCCGAGTAAGGAAGGTATCCTGAATTTAAAATAAAATTGTTGGTCCTCACCCCCTGTACTCTCTAGAGATTTTCGATGTATCTGTCCATGGTTAAAATCTCCCATTATGATACATTCCCTTTACTAACTTCCTTTATAGCATTTTCTCGTTTTGTGTTATCCTCTTCGTTTATGTTTGGACTTCGGTAAACTAATCCAATAGTTAATTTTTAATTTCATGAAACTATTTTGCACCAAACAGCTTCATCATAATCTGCTTCCCTTTCTAATTTTATTTCATAAGCATGAATAGATTCTTTAACATATAAAATAACTCCCCTCCCCTTCTTCCTATTCGATCTCTCCTAAACATTACGTATCCTGTCAGTCCTAATTCAGCATCTGATATGTCTATGTTGGCCCATGATTCGGTTATACCAATTATGTGAGGGTCAATATCTTCTACCATGTTTAATTCGTTTTTTCTTATTTACTATGCTCTTAGCATTTAAACGCATGCATTTATAACCTGTTTCATGTTTTCCGGACATTTTGTTATTGGTTTGTCTGTTCAGGTGGCCTCTTATCCTGCTTGAAGCACCTCTAAGTAACCCCCCTGCGCTTCTAGTTTAAACAATGTTTACTACAAAAAATATCTGTTATGCTACACATGCCACTATCTACTGCTGCTGACAGTTCATCTGCAAATACTGCTGCTCCCTTTCCACTTAGATGAAGCCCATCCTTCATGTACATATCAGCCCTCCCAAAAAAACTTCCCCACAAATCCAACTTCCTCTCCCCCATATAGTACCTAGTACAGCAACTATCAACGCATTTTCTTAGTGTTATTTGTTTACCTAGTTATGTTAGTAAATTTAGCCCTGTTACCATAATGATGTCTTGCCTTTGCAGGCCCAAGGCCAAGCTAATGATAAGTTGGTATGGGATGACTGCACTGCTATTCGGTAGATTATGTTTTAATGTAGTTATAACAATATTTCTATTCACACTTATCATGTTATTAGATATATTCAATTAACAATTTACAGTTACTTTGTATGAGGTGTCCCTCGTTGACATATAAAGTTGAAAAACAGCAATGGTTTTAACAGTAACATCCCGGATCGAACTTCGAAGATAAAGATTAAAATGTGTCCACTGTCAAAAGCCGCCTGGTTCCTTTTTTGTAGCATGGTTGAGTTTGATATATAATTGGTGTCATAGAACTGAATCCATAACGCCATAATACAATCTATAAAACTGTAGTAAGCCGATAAATTAGTTGTAAACAATAACATAACTAGGTGGGCGATAAGGCGCGTCATTGAAGTGGTCGCCAGTCGGCTTAACTAACAAGGAACCTCTAAAACTAGGTCATGAGACTTCCGTTCCCTATTACAGTGTACCAAGATTTTGTCATTTAAACATTTTAATGAATGCTAACACATACTCAGGCACATGTGCAAAGCTGCAGAGGTTCAGGGCAGTGACTTTGATTTTACATTTTCTTTAAAGTATGTTCAAATTCATCAACTTTCACCTCTAATGCATTGATCCAGTCATCTCTGTTTCACAGACTTCAGCAGTTTTCTTTTCACAAGTTCTTCAATTTTAGGCCTGATTACTAGTTACTGACATTGTCATTGCCTACAAAGAAATCATGTGGGTACCAGGGGTAGGCAGAGTAGTGCTAGTAGCACTAACAGCTATTGAACTGGGTCAGTGACACGATACCACTACTTAGGAAATTCGCCTTGGACATGGAGGCTGGGCCTTAGCTTAGTACTACTACTACTACTAGTAGTAGTAGTAGTAGTAGTAGTAGTAGTAGTAGTAGTAGTAGTAGTAGTAGTAGTAGTAGTAGACTAGTAGTGTACAGGGCAAAGTGGATTGTGAGGCGATTCTAGAATCGCCCCGGATGTCTCGGAGGTCATTGTGGGAATCCCACAATGACCTGCCCAAGTGGAGATGATAGATCTGTCAGTCGCTTGGCAATATTCGGAGTGGGGAGACGTACATCATTCGAGTTGCATATGTGTGGTTTATTTCATTACACGTGCTTGGCTGACTTTTCATTTGCATATATGTTATGATAATTATATTACATTGTTTGCGATAATTTATTTAGTGTTAAATGTTTCGTTGATCGAATTTTCTTGTAGAATAACAATTGACTTGTGACGTTTGATGATACAGTATAGTAAACCTTGTATCATTTGAATATGGCTAATGATCATAAGACTTGCATTTCCGAAGTAGTGACCAATTTGCTATTAATTAAACTTGGATGTGGGCAAAAAACATACAAAAATGGCCAGTAGTGTTTCGTGGTCATTGTAGACTACCCATGTACACCTCGAGCTTGGGCTGGAGCCTGTAATGGGTAATGTTCACTCATTAAATCACACTACAGTCACGTCTCGTTATAACGCGCCCCGTTATTACGCGGATTCGGATATAACGCAGTCGGTCGTGGACCCCGATTTTCTGCCGCCAGGGGTGAAATGGTTGGGCTGCCATCAATCGTGTTTCACCGGCGTTGGCTTCAGCTGGGTGACTTGTTAATTGCAATGGTGATTCACACAAATACATTGCATGTGAATAAAACGTTCACACATTCAGTGGTAATTTAGACATCAGAGATACACCAGCCAATTCGTTCCTGCACCTTTCAACTGATTAAAAACATTGAAGTTTAACCCGTTTATTCTACATAACAAGCAGCAAGAGAGAGTCGATTTCAGGCGGCAAGATTAAACAATTCTTACTGAATGCTGATACATGAACATAACTCACAGTGCATTGAAATAAAAGTTGAGTAAAATCATGTTAAATGTAATCGAGCAGGCAACAGCAATATAAATCTCCGATGAAACAGCAACAAAGTATCATTAGCCTTCCATTAATCTGTTACACACATCACAAATATCGTTCTTGAATCTTCGCTATGCCTATGCCAAAAGGCAAGGCGTACATGGTACGAAGTTAGATTTGGTCATCCGAATACGAAAGGGTGAATCGCAATGCAAAGTGTCTTGGGAGATGCGGATTCCCGAATCGACGCTTCAGGGATGGCTAAAGGATGAAGTAAAGCTACGAAAATTTTTAATCGACATTTGCGCTGCAAGCGTAAACTCATACGCACATGTTCCACTGCTCGTCTCCAGGTTATTGTGTTCGATGAACATTACTCATAGTGACGCGTCATACTGACTGTATGACACCCATTGTAACATATTATTGTCGATTTGTATTCCACACACGTGTAATTTATTCAATTCAACATTTTGACATTTTAAAATCGATACAGCACACATTGACGTTAATATTCTACTCTAAATAAGCTTTATATACCGTGCGGCACAACAGAGCTTCCTCGCAGTGGCGGCGATCAGTCAGTCCATCGTAACAGATTATTTTGTATTCCATATTTCACACACACACGTATTTTATTCAGTTCAACATTCGATAAAGTATGACATCTTAAAATCGATACAACAAACATTAACGTTAATATTCTACTGTAAATAAGCTTTATAAACTGTGCGGGACAACAGGGCTTCGTCACAGCGGCAGTGATCAGTGGCGGCGTGGCGTGTTAATGCTGTTCGTGGTACCCCTGGTGGCAGATACGGGAACACCTCGCTTACAACGCGGTGCAATATCGTGGACCCCGACCACCGCGTTATAACGAGGCGTGACTGTATAATGTCAAATTATTAGTGTCCCTATATTGTTCATACTTGTTGATAAGATGTCATTAACCTCACTTGCTTTGCAGTGGACGCAACACATCATCACACACAAACAAAACATGCAACAACTGTCCATCAATCTATAAATTACATAATATTACTTATTTATTTAAAGAATGACTTATTTAGTTAAAGAACTTTTTTTTTCATGTAGCATTGTTTGGTTGATTGTTTCATGAATTCTGTAAAAAAATTAAAGTTCAATAGATATGCATAGTTTTATTTATTTAGTAGAATGATTACCACTGAGGGAGAGGTCGATAATGGTAGGTGGTATAGCATTTATAATTTAACACACGTTCTTAGGCTAAACACTATGAAAACCATACCTGTACATATCAGTTTGAACAAAATAACGGTATTATTCCCACTCTGCACAATACAAGAGGGGGCAAAGTTGGAATAAGCAAAACAAACACCACAGGATTAGCTAGTTAATTAGCCTCATTATTGCTCACCTACAGCAACACATTCACAGCACACTAAAAGGACATGTTTCAACATCTATGCTGGCAAGCCAATTATGAACTGGTAGCAAGTGATGGACCTATAACACCTAGGCCCTCTATTGTACATGTTCAAAGTCAAAGCTTTATGTGCTGAAGAAGCCTATTATTATTTTCTACAGCAGGATCTTATACAGGTGTGTGTCAAATTCAAGATAGGCTCAGCACACCCTGACTGAGCACATTTTCAAAGAAAGGTATCACGCCGGGCAGAGTTCAAATAAATCGTAATCCATTTGATCGGCTTCTGTCGTTTAGTCCATTCCCACTCGGGCGGGCGTTTTGGGAATTCTCACAATGGTCCGTCCCAAGTGAGAATCATCTCCACTCTGCCCCCATTCCGAAACTAACACTAGTACTAGACTAGCCCTAGCCTAGGCCTTTACTACCCCCTCTAACCCTAGCGGGACAAGCGATTAATGTTCAATGAATTACTCCAACTCGGATTAATTCACCAATAATCCGAGAACAACTCTGCGGTGTGACATCTTTAAGAGAACTCCCGGGTAAGTGTCTAAAGCTGATTGGGGACAAACAATGACGTAATCACAGCACTCACCCGTGGCGAACAGCTTCTTCCACATAAACACAACGTGAGACGAACCGGAACGACAATCGATCACCGGAACCACACCGATACTAATAATTTCTGACAAAAGACGTAAAATAACACAGTTACCGCACACAATGTTATATTACAAACACGGTAACAATGCCATCGATAATGCTACATGTGTGTCAACATCATGCTAATTTGAATAACTTAAACTAAAAAAAGCAATTTACAAAGTGTTTCCGTGTTGAGAATTGGCAAAATAAAAATACGAATTTCAATAGCGTATCTGGTAAAGAACCGGATGGCAGTTATTTTATTTACAAAACAAATTAATTATAAAGTTATTATATCACATACAATTTTAGCTAACGTGGTCACATATCAATTATGGTCACGACAAAAATAATTTACTGAAATATTATTAATTACCTTTTTATCTTAATACTTAAATTTGTAATGTTGTATTGTCTTCTTTTTACACATTGATCAAGCGTTTTAATCAGCTCTATATAGGTTATGTTTATATTGTTTGCCTTTTAATCAATTATATAAATTTATGCAATTTATGTAACACCCGATATCATTTTATTTTAAGCTATTCATCGTTATTATTATTATTATTAAAAATAATTACGTGTTTCCGGTGACACGAGCGAAAACACACGCACGCACGCACGCACGCGCACGCACGCACGCACGCACGCACGCACATATATTACAGAGATACATAATTAATCATTCCCATATAGACTAGAACGATAAGCCGGCTAGCTGCAAGGAAGCAGGCGTGAACCACAGGCCAGCATCTCATTGTACGGCAGAAACAGTTGCATCCACTGGCATTACACATATATATGGGCAGTACTGTTTCTAATGTGAACATAGCATGTTACAAATATTTGTCTAACATATGCAAGTAAGTAAGTACGTAAGCAAATTTAGTTCCTCCTCATCATCATGTACAATAAAAGACAAACAAAAGCAATAAAGATTAGGTGGCTACCAGAGATAATAATAAATGATTCAGGCTGGCAGCCAGTGACAATGAGACCAGGAACCAATTAACTTGAAGATTTGTCATTGTCATGTGTTGTTAATGGGACATGGCCACCAAATTAGTTATATGGGGGAGGGTGGTCCCAGCAGTGGTGTTGTAAGTGTGGGCAGTTGGGTTAATTTTTCATACTGGAATGACCAGCGTGCATTGGGGTGGGGTGGCTGGTTAGAAGGCCGGACTCTCAATCTCAATGGAGAGAACCCAGTTTCAAATGTATAAATGACTACCTGGCAAACAGACAGTGCATGGTGGATATGTGAATGAATAGCCTTCGCGCAGCAATTTCCCAGAGAAGTTCAGATGGCCTTGGAATGAACAAGTCTGCCAGGGGGTGAAGTGTAAAGCGCTTTGAGCGGTCCTATATAAGAACTTATCTTTACCTTTTTTTACCTTTCATTAGTGTTTAACTCTCCGCGGCATCTGGCGGCTTGCTGGAGACAATTAATTGTGATACTGTACAACGAATATGGTTATTTCTTGTGTGGCTTACGAATCAACATACATGATCTAACATCTCTTTTTACATGTAAGAATCTTTATATATCCAAAATAGTTTAGTTGACTCTCAGCATGAACATGCATTAGTGTCGTCAATTTAGAAGCATAACCGTTTTAGACAACATTGCATTTGGCACATAATTATGTGCACATTTTAAGTAAATTACTTAAGTGTGATGAATCCCTTAACAACAGATTATACAATAGTCATGCTATTACATAGAAACGTAATACGACACATTTTATACCAACATGTTTAATGAGTAGTATGTGGCACTTCCCACCATTTTTAGGACCGTGGCAACCTATGCACAAAGACATTATTGTATGTGTGTATATATATATATATATATATATATATATATATATATATATATATATATATATATATATATATATATGAACACACATCATACCGACATTCACTGACAAAGCAAATCTTGTTTAAGGGCACGTAATGTTAATATATGTGCATATCCATCAGAAAGCTAGTGAGTATATTATTATAGTGAGACATGCATTTTAACCCATTGTACATTTCCTATACTCAGTAACTGAAGTTATTATGTGATGTGTATGTGCGTGTGTATGTGCGTGCGTGCGTGCGTGCGTGCGTGCGCATATTAATCTTCGCGCTCTCCAGTGTATTGAAGTTGAAGAGTCATTTAAATAGAGTCAGACGTACGTAAAGAACAATTAATATTCCTACAATGCCTCTTAATTTTATCATAAAATGAGGAGGTAGTGTTGGTAAGTTGAATGTCTGCAACGGATGCAATACAGGATGTAGTCGTTTCGGTTACCGCAATCCATTCTCAATTGTACAATATTCAAAGGCTACCGTAAACCGGTAGACACATGCGCATACATGTCATAAAAATGCTTCCTGTTTTTGTGTGCTGATTTAAAAAAAAATAAAAGTCGACACTGGAGAATAATTCAGCAGATCTGTTATATTGGGTAGGTCACTGCGCAACGCTCTTGTTAGGGTGTGAGTCACTGAATAGTGGAGTCACTGAAACGTAATTTATGTTTGCGAAAACACCCGTCTGTCATTCTCCTAAATTGTGTTATATTATCGCTCACAGTCGACGCATTACAGCAACTTCACAAATCGTGCGTTGTACTGTCTAGTAATACCATTTATTTGTAGAAAGATTAAACAAGACGTATTATTTTGAAGCGCCATTATTTTGTCTAGGGCTACGAAACCGGATTGTAAAAATGGAAATGCCACGGACCGACAGCACTCAGGCTATGCAAACTCTCATCGGTGCGTACGGGGATGATGATGTAAGTGACGATGAGGAAAACAATGACGTGCACAACATATCTGGATCTGATGATGAAGCAACACATGCATCCACATCCACACAGAACATGACAAAAGAACAAAAGAGTGATACCGAAAATGGGACACCTCCTGTCAAAAAGTCGCGCTTAGAACAGCGCAAAGGTATGTAGTGTATTGTTTAATTCCTATTGTATACATTGTATATAGTAATATATTGTTTTATTTGACAATGAAGCAAAATTTTTATAAGAGGACAATGACACCACAGTGTAAGTGTACTCTGTGGCTATGGTAAACTTTTCTTTGCCTAAACACACTGTATAGCAGATCATGAGTATTGTTTTTCCACAGAAAATATCATGACTTCTGTGTGGACTGCAACTATTATCGTATATGTCGTATTCCAATTAAAAATATAACTGAAAAGGTCATTAGGTTATTTGTTTATGCGCTGATTTTCAGTTTCATAACTTTGTTATTATGAATTTTAAAGGCTTTATAAAAGCCTATCTAACTTGTGTTCAGCAGGCCTTAGTGACATGCTCACTGTGTGAACGGCCACACCTCACTGTCCTGCGAAAAATGACTTGCTATTTGGCAGCGCAACAAAATCTCTTGTAACCATGCCTCCTTCAAAGCTTGGTGCCTTGCCAAATCATTGTATCTAATCAGTGAAAGTCTCCTTTTGGTATTTAGGAAAATGTCCTCACTATTTGCATGTAAACGTTACCTATCAACAAGCAGTTATCTTTTTGTCCATATCTTCACAAGTTAAAGTCCAATAATTATTATCAAGAGACTTACACCATTACATTCGTTGTTACATTCTTAACCATATATGTAAAAAAATTTATGAAAATACATTTTGGTTTGACGAGCCACCTGCCCAAGAATGTTGACAGACCAGAACGTTCTACATACATTTTCGCAACTGCCATCGTTGCGCTACTGTATCGCCAAGCAGTTATCTACTGTCCGTATCTTCAAAAGTTACAGTCCAAGTGTCAAGAGACTTATACCGTTACATTCATCATTAAATTCTTAACCATGTGTATAATATTTATGAAATTTTGTTTTGATTTGACGAGGCACCTGCAGGTGAAAGTTGACAGACAAGAGTGTTTGTTCCTCATAAGTGCATAATCCCACTCTTGAGCATTGTCGCACTGTGGTGACTATATACAACGTGAATGCATTGTCTGTGTACATCGTGAATGTGGTGACTATATGCAACATGGTGTGTGCTGTTTAAAAATCATGCTAAAACTCTGCTAAAACTGAAATTTTCGTGACTATCATTGTTGCATGTGTGACCCAAAAAATTTTATTTCCATCTTGCTTTATGTATTCAAATATAATGATAAATAACGATGTTTACTAAAATTAATTCAGAAATGATCCACAATACAAATAAAAAATTGCATATTGGTATTGGTCCTCCGTACTCCTCCCCATGACACGATGGACTGACCCGCCTGCGATCGTGGCACACCATGTTTACGCACGGGTTCCTGCCAAAATCCTTGTTCGAGCCTAATCTGTATACCTGTACAACATCAGCTATCAGGAAATACCCAACAACAGGTGCAAGACAATCATCAATAGCTAAATTTGTGACCTTTAAATGGCAATACTCTAGTTTGCGATTTCTACAAAATCACAAATGTTTTTCATTGCAAATAACTTGTGATGTAGCATCATCCTTTTTTGTGTTACGTTTTAGTAGAACAAATCAGCAATATTAAATTTCTGCAAAATAAAATCTCCTTTTAAAGCAGCACACTTTTCCAGGTGTACGTTATGAGAGTGCATTGCTCCTAGACCCCATTAGAAACTCTGTTATTGTAATTTATTATTATTATGATCTGTGTGATAGTACATAGGCCACAGTAAGAAATATGAATCATGTCATACAATACAATATAAAATACTTGTATTGCACTAAAATCTGTCTTTGTTAGAATTCCTCTACAATAAGCATGCTCTCTTTTTGTTTGCTACAGTTTGCAAGCACACTTATACCTCATGAATTAGTAAAACTATTTGTTGTAAATATTTTGTATGGATGTTGCTGAACACTAATTTTCAGACATTCATGCGTATTACGTCATCACTTTGTGTACAACGTGAACCAAACAGTGACCATTTCACTCATGTTGGTTGAGGAGGAAGAGACAATGCTCACTTCAGCTGTGAAATTAAATATATCTAGCTCATAAATTTGAAATTGTTTTTTACGGCAGTTTGTATCAAAGTGACATTTTTTCATCCCCAGTTGTAAAACACTGTGTAGCACAACTACTGTGTAGCACAACTACTGTGTAGTACAACTACTGTGTAACACAACTACTGTGTAGCACAAGTACTGAATAGCATAAGTACTGTGCCCACCAGTTATTTTAGAACTGGCACCTACTGGCAGCTCAATTCAGCATGTATGTGATTTTGGGCATTTCAGCGACAAGACTTGTGTCTTATGGAGCTGATGACTTGGAAGATGACGAGAAAGAAGAAGAAGTGGAAGACGAAGATGAATTTGGCATTGACCAAATGGAGGTGATAACCACATTTCACTTTTATTTCACTACGTTAACACTATAATATACTAAATCATGGGCTTGTATGGAATAATTCAATAGGAGTGTAGCAGTACATGAAATTATTGATGTATCACAGTAGTTGATATGATGATGTCATGCAGTACTATTGGTGATCATCGTCAATAGTACACTGAGTCTGAGCTACCAGTGTGAAAGATAATTGGCAGGGCTACTTGTGTCACTGAAATACTGTTCATAACTATGCTTTTTCAACGTTATTTGGTAATTTTACTTATTTATCGACCTAGCATCAACAATTGTCAGCCAGAATAGCGTCATTCATTGATTCACCATTTGGAATTAAGTGCCTTCACAAGCCCACTTGATGGTGCCACCCACCAATTATCGTTTGGGATGGCTTTCCTAACAGTTGTTATAATGAAACTATCGCAATAGTATTGCAACAGTAATACAGCTATTGCAATAAGCTTTCCCCAACAATCTCACCTAGCATTCAATTCAATAAAGTTATGTGGCTAGTTATGTGGTTTCAAAGATTTAATGATGAAGTTAAGCAGCTTTTTTTCAACACAGCATATGTTCTGTTCAACCATTTATGGAGTACTGACTAACTGATTTTGTGTTTCCAGCGGTCTATGGAACAGGACATGAATAGCCATGTAGACACAACTGGTATGTACTCTGTCATGATAAGTTGATTTTTATGATGTGATTATAGCAACATTATACCAACACATCAATGTTTTGTGCAAAAAAAGGTGTATGTGTACATGCATATATAAAAATACTTTAAACATTATACGACTGACACTTACATACAAACCAACGTGTATGTCTGTGTGCATGTTAAAAATAATATAAACTTGTGAATAATTCATTACTAAGATTAACACATAAAATATATACACGCACCCGCATGCATGCAATGTTAATCTTGCGATAGTTGCCATTGATATATATATAATTATATATATATATATTGATATATCTTTGATGACCCTGGCCAATGTGTTTCAACTGAGTCTATGCATTGTGCCCTATTTTAGGAAGTGTCTCTGTCGGAGGTAAGAAGATCCACGACAAAGACGTGCAACTGCCTCCTGAGCCTGCAGGCAAATGCTCAAACAAGTTACAAGTAAGAAACTATCATAATCTTAGATAAAAACACACCTGTGGCTAAGGAAATAGCAAACAGAGACTTTCTTTTTATCTTCCTCTAGTTACTATACTTTTTAATATATATAAAATATTATGTTATTAACTATAGCGAGTTTTTGGAGTAGTCTAATTTGTCAACCGGTTGTTTTCATTATTAAATTTTGTTGTGTCGTCACTGACTTGATGTGGCAATACAAGTGTGGTTGGACACATAATTGTATGCATTTTGATATATTGTTGTGTAGAGTTAGTCAAAGTACTCAAATAACAATAATAATTTCTTTTTAAGCCATTCTAGAATGAATTGATATATATATATATATATATATATATATATATACATCCAACAGACCAGTTCAATTTGATCATAGATCAAACTACGGCTGCATAATATATATATGTATATATATATATATATATATATATATATATATATATATATATATATATATATATATATATTATGCAGCCATAGTTTGATCTATGAGAAAATTGTAATTTCCATTTGTATGACATTTCAGGAGAAAATCACAAAGTTCTATGATCGAATGATGAGAGAGGGATTAGATCTAAATGCAGCTATACAGAAGAGGAAGGATTTTAGAAATCCCAGGTAAACCTGACATTTATGCATCTTCCCGGAACACTCATCTATATTAGAATAAAAGCTGCTGAAGTTGTCTGTGTAGTTAAACATAATGGGCTTGCAGAATTCCTTTCGGTGCTTCTGTGTTATAAATTTGATGTTTATAAAGTGATATAATTTGGTTCAAAATAGTTCAAAAGTAAAGGTAAGTTTTTATGTATTGTGCTATTCAGTCCTTGGTACCACTTCAAAGTGATTTACATCCAACCCCCTGGCAGACCAGTTCAATGCAACACCAATTCAAGTTTTCTCTCAGAAGATTCAGCCATTCATAACGAAGACTGTTCATTCTCATAAGACACATAATATTATATCCACCACTATCTGCAGCCAGGTGCTTATTGATACAGTTGAATGAACTAAAGCAGTGAATGGAATAGTCCTAGTTTCTAAATGACAGCAAGTGGATTCGAACCCTGGTTATTTGATTCAAAGTCTGATTTTAACTGTACAGTGCTACTGTCATGTAGTTACCTCGAGCAATAGGTAACTACACGACTCTCGATAAGCCAATGGCTTCCTTGTCCACTTGCCATCTAGGCCTTTGGCTTGGATGGCAAATCTTGTTAAATACACGATGCAGAAAGATTTATTTAAAATTACTTCAAAATAAATTTGTTGCATTTGTTTGCATGTGTTCAAAATAGTGGAAGCAACATCTGATTGCAACTTTCTTAATTGTGTTCACCAATAGATTGTTGTCTCTTGCAGCATATACGAAAAACTTATCACATTCTGTGGAATCAACGAAAAAGGAACAAACTACCCACTTGTAAGTACTTCAGCAGTGCAGCTGGCTTTACATTTACAGTGTATTAGTTTCATTAACCAATGGTTGTCAGTTATGCAATGTAATATCACAGGTTCCACATCTCCCGATTTGACAGGACAGTTATTAAAATATCACAAATTAAAATTATATCTCCTGCTTTTTGTAAAATCAGGGAAAAAACTTGCAACTCAGCGATCCTGCCACCTTGAAGCAAATTTCTTACCTTTGGCTGTTCATTGTTATCTTCTCTTCAATGTGTTTTGGTTGTGTTGACTGCTATTTGAAGGAACTTTAGATGAATGACCAGAAAATGAGAAATTAGAACAGTTACAAAACGTCAATTTTCCAACTTCCTTTTTTTAATCATGCTGGTATATGTAGAACACATTTTTACCACATTCTCCATATCTCATCTGGAACAAATAGTGAGATGTCTTTATTTTTAAACTTAGAACCTCTGCAGAATGCAACAGTTGCTGTAACCTGTAATTAAGAAATTACATTTTATAAAAACAAAGTTGTCATGACTGTTTTAAACTATATATTATTTCATGGTAGTAAATTTTTTCTGTTGTCACTGCTAACAACTGAACATGGTTTCCAATTCCATTCATGATGATTGAACAGCTGAATGGTAAGTAAATTAAAGTCTGTGCAGCTTTTGTCAGTCATGCGTCCTCTACTTTGCCTATGGAGCCACCCAGCCCCTACCGGTTGTCTGACGACAACAAATCATGTGCTCGCGGATGTCTTTTACAACATCTCACTGTGAGGAAGAACTCGTACATTTCTTTGTTTTAGGAACTCTACAACCCTACAATATTTGGGCCTGAATCATTGTATGATGAACTTGCAAAATCACAAAAGATTGAAATGGACAGGAGGGAACGAGAGAGGAAAGAGAAAACGAAGGTAGTTTGGTTATGATCATTCTGATGTAAATTATATGAAAAAATTCTGTGGATGCTTACATGGTATAGGAACATAGAATAATGCAAAAATGTACAGCAAAAGGGTGACTATTACAGTATACACAAACATATATGTTATCTAAATGTGTACATGGACATTTATTCATGTATAATTATTTTATTTTATACACAAATGTTAGCAGTGTTTGTGTCAAGTTGATCAACGTTGCAGGTTTATTTTGCAAGCTATACAGAGTGGGTCAATATAGCATTATAGCCGTCTTTATATCAAATCTGAATTTTGATCAATGTCTGTTTATAATTTGTATTACTTTTGTAAATGTCCATAAGCTGTTTGGTTTTGATCCTTGTATTTCTGTTTCAGATTGAATTTGTAGTGGGCACAAAGAAGTCAGGTGGCGATGGTACAAGTGAGTGTGCAAACATAATTGATGCTAAGGTTATACGGCTTGGACGTAAGGGAAGATTTAAAAAATAATTTTTTATATACTCTAAGATGTAGTAATAATAATAAATTATTTTTTATTTATTACCCAGAGAAAAGTGAGGATTGACTGTTCCATGGATTTACTTGTATAATCATTATAGCACTGCACGGACCTATATAATTGGAACCCAAGCCCAGCCCGCAATTAGCAGTTAGAATCCAGGCCCGCAAAAATTCATCAAGCCCACCCCGGTCTACAAACTTGAATTTAAGCCCAGACCATTAATGTTTGGCCCAGGCCTGGCCCAGCCCACATGTTTCAGACCCAGGCCTGGCCCATACCCACGGGCCAAAACAGGTAAGCCTGCGGCCAGCGAAATTTAGAAAAGATAAGCTAATTATCTTATAATGAAAACGAAACACAAATAAACTGTAATACATAATTGTATTGTTTTATTAAATAAAAAATAAATAGTATATGAACATTGTATAATGTGTACTAGTCTGCTGTCTACTGTTCATAGTGTGCGGGACGAGTTATAGAAATCCAGCACCACCAACTGCTTCAAACTGACGAATATCCTAAAGAAAAATAATCAACTTGTTGTTGTCATTACTATTAAGTCTTATAACATATTTTCATATACGACTTTAATTTATAGGCTTATGGTTAGGGTAGGAGATTTGTTTATCTAATCCTAACTTAACCCTAATGCAAACCATAACCCTAATTTAAGTTGTTAATTGAATTAGCACAACTAAGTTCACTTAATTTAATTAATTAATGTTACCAGTAAGGGCAGTTAGTTTGGTATCCATTAAATGTCACCCACTGGCATCTGACACCCAGTGTCATTTCCAGCATGTCTGCAGTCACTAGCCTGAGACAGATCAAGTTCATATATGTATGAATTAGTACAAGTGTGAATGAATCAGTACTGGGGAAATTGTAGACACTAAACAGTAGTCACTAGTTAACACAATTGAAAAATACCAACTACCAACTAGGGTGGGCAGTGGCCAGGTCATTCAAGCAGGCAAGATTTTGAAAAAAAATGCCAAAAATATGCATCTATAACATCTGTATTCTGTTAGTACTATGTAGTAGTGTACTGTATATGCAATACTATGCATTCCTAAGCAATGCATTATGCAGGTGAACAAAGTCAAACACGTAGTGTACTACATACCCAGAGAATCCAACACCCCATTTATCCTGTTGGGAAACATGCATTAAATGTGATGAAGCCAGTGAAACGAGTGCCTCTACTCCAGTCACAGTGTTTTGGAAAGCCAGCACGTTTCAAGAATTAAAATACAAATACATGGGTATGAGACTATGCATATATTTTACATGAAATGTCTCTATTAAAAGAATGCACAATATTAAAATTATACAATTGGAAGTCCCATTGTTGAAAAGAGGTTAAGCAGCATTCTAATATATATATATATATATATATATATATATATATATATATATATATATATATATAATATATATATATAGCACTGGTGTCATTCATAATTCCATGCA
This sequence comes from Lamellibrachia satsuma, assembly GCA_033239005.1. Taxonomy (NCBI): domain Eukaryota; kingdom Metazoa; phylum Annelida; class Polychaeta; order Sabellida; family Siboglinidae; genus Lamellibrachia; species Lamellibrachia satsuma. The sequence continues at coordinate 7,452,784 of BSQZ01000027.1, forward strand.
AGGTCTCATTAACCAGAATGACAATTCATAGTAAGTTTTTATTAATATTAAAATTAATAATGTGGGTTTTGTATTAACATTTTATTAGGTCCTGGACCTGCCCACTTTCACTAAGCCCAGGCCCGGCCCAAGCCTGATGTGTTTTTTCAGTCCAGGCCCAGCCCAGGCCCGAAAAAATGAAGCCCCAGACTCGGCCCGCAAAATTTAGTAGAAGCCTGGCCCGTGCAGGGCACTAATAATCGTGTAAACCTGTGAATTTGTCCGTGTTGACTTCTCCCATTGTTCCCTCTCCTAGGTGCGGACAACAAGAGGAAGAGCAAGTGGGATACGCAGCCGCAGCAGTTGTCGCAGCCCGGGATCAACCCCGCGGCCATTGCGACAAACATTTCAGGGACAAAAGGAACAGTGATTCCGGCTGTCGGTTCCCTCAAGAAGTCAAAGTGAACATGTCTAGGAGATGGAGAGAGAGTGTCATCAGTCAAAGTGGTGATCACATCGTCCACATGTTACAGCAGTCTTGAATATTTCCATTTTATGGATTTGTATAGTTTTCTAGTGATCATCTTTGTATGAATTGTTGTATGGCACAGGTCAGTGATAATGCAGAGCATTTATAATTTAGAAAACAGAATGGGTAATGTACAAAGATGGAACTTACATTGAGTGGACTAGGGTAAGCTTCTTGCTGAAAAATTAAGGGTCTAAGCAAGTGTTGTAAATATGAGTTACATGATCAGTTTTCAATACTTTAATTGCAATTTCACGCACACATGTGCTGTCTGCTATGACCATTGTTTAGGTGTGACATTCGTGTCCCTGACGTTAAGAAATCTTGCCATTTGAAGTAATAAATGATGCAAGTGCATTTCGTTATGTATATAATAGTGATTCACTGTACACACCTTAGTTCCAAGTCTGTGAAGTGAATGTTAGTACTAATGACGAGTCTGCAGAATGCATTATTGGTGATTTTTAATGCAGTCGTCAGTTTGAAACTGCAGTGAGTGGTATCATTTTAATTGTTGGTGCAACAATATTTTAAGGAGATGATGCATTGGGTACTGTCACAGTTACCTTATCAGTAGATTTGGAATTTAATTACATTGGATGCCTTCATCCAATACACTGAATCTAGCCATACATTCCTGTGACATGACAAATGTTGTCTATGGTCAGTTTTTCAAGAGAACTCATTTTTATGTGGTAATCAGACGGCATGAGTGTAGAGTATAACACAACAAATGCTTGGCAGCAAAGATTGTCCAAATGAAAATATATTTGTATATTTCTCGTAGACTTTGTTCGACGTTTATTTATTTATCAGAACTGAATTTATCTGGTTACAAAGCTACATTTGTCAGAAAGTTCAAGTAATGATCTAGACTTAGTACTTAGACTTTGCAGTTCGTGCATCTAGTGACGTATGAGGCAGTCTAACTGCTCCACTTGGATCTAACTTTTGTTGACTAAATGTAACTCATGGTCGACAGTCTAGCGTTAGTTAATTTTCGGACGTCTTCTTTGACCAACTGATGTGTACCACAGGCTAGTGTCAAATTTTAAAAAGAAGTATTGCTCATGCCATGATAACTATCTTCTTTTGTGGGGTGAGGGCCCAACCACACATTTCTGAGCATCTCTCCTCTGCCCTTGTGGAGTTGTGACAATTTGTCATAAAATCTCTCCACAAACCACCTACTGGTTTGTCGTCTTCTGGATGAACTGTACAGACAGATCTTGCATCGGCATCCAACAGCAATCGTGTTTGCACGGTTTTGGAGAAACATGATTTGATGACCATATTCTGCCAATCTCTCCAATGCTTTCCACACGTGCCTTTTCTTGATTCCTCGTAGCACAGTCCTTTCGTCTTAATTTTGATCATCTTCTGCCACCCTACCCTTTACGGCTTTCTTTGCAGCCTTGTCACCCATTCTCCGGACATGTTCTGCACATCACACACATGTATAAGATACTTTAATCTCAATTTGCAATTTAACCATACTGTTTTTGTCATACTGCTTTTTCTCACACATTCTCTAAACCCAGCGCTTTTCTCCTTCACTGTCAATGCTAGAGTTCACCGTCAGCTGTCTCTACAACTTCCTACACCACGTGATTCCTTCCATTTTCTTCCATATCGCAGCTCCTCTAAACGTCCACATCCTGTTCTCCTACCCACATCACCTTAGATTCATTTGGAAGCCCTGCTTTTGAACAATTTACCATTCTACCAATGTCCTTTGTGGTTCTCCTTTGCTGTTTGCCACTATTGCTACAGGGTGTACTATTTGGTTGCGTTTTGAGCGCTGCTCGCATTTACACAATCAGTAGATCATTTGTCCTATTCATTTACCATCCTTAGTGAGAATGAATACTATTCAATCTACACTGTTCCTTCGCTAACGTTACGTTGTGTACTCTAGTTCTTTTATATTCCTTTAGTTAAACAGATACTTCTACTATCAATATCGTTATAACCATTCAATATCTTAAATACTCCCATTTGCTCTGTCGCTAGTATTGATAAACTTCATTCTTTTGCAGTACCTAGTCGTGCAAGAAGATTTTTATAGGTAAGTTATTATCAGAAATGGTGTTATACTAAGATGTAACAATCGCCATTTTCTGAAATGAGATGTTCCGCAAAATAAAGCATACCTGTGCAATACTAGCAGTCGTAAAGTAATACACTGTAGGCCCTATTATATTACCTTTCTGTTATTTCGATTTGTGTAGGCGTATTATATAGTTGTCCCACCATGGCATTACATATCATGTTACACCATAAACTCTGGCAAACATGGTAATCGTAGGAGGTAATTTATTTGCAACTGTGTGGCCTACTGGGGTAGTGCGAATGCTGTTAAAACACTGGACACGCATATTTTCGACATGGTCACACAGAACAAGAATCATGTTTGTATTCTAACGCAATAGCCCTTTCGTTTAAACCTCGTGTTGGTACGCGCGCACGTGGTGCGTGCGTGCATTTGTGCTCGCGCGCGTTTGCACGTGTGTAGGCCCAGGCGTGCGTGCGTGCGTACGGGGAGTGCGTTTCGTACGGGTGTACTTGTTAAACATGCGCCACATCCTGGATCCCTCCTGCATGAGTATGCATACTGTGTAAACACCGACGTCTTCATTTTGTTGTCTCCTTGTGGTCGGCAGCATCAACTTGGAAAAGTTCACAAAAGTTATACCAACTACGATTGCGTTTCTGATACAATTCTTCGCACGGGTTCGGTAAGACGCGTGAACATGACATGAGTGTGCACAGTTCGGACGGTCCTCATCTGTGCGCACCTGGCGTCTCCGATGCAGCAGTCGAACGCGCTGCCTGCGAGGGCCTTGTTGATGAAACGGCTCAAGTGCTGTGTCTACCGGCTTCGTTGCCGTCGAATCCCGTCTGGTGGAGCGCCGTCGGAAAGGCTGATGCGTCAACGACGGGAATCCCTCGGTCAATGGCGTTTGCGACCAGCCAGTCGTAACCAACTCGTCCGACGACAAAGTCTGGTATGTCACGCCATGGGTAGCCGTCATATGTTGACACGAAGTAGTCTTGTGTTTGATCCGCCGGCCGACGAGAAGCAGTCGCCAGCAGAGGTTCTCGTAGCGACGCAGCGCGCGCAATGTTGACACCAGCGACTCGTCGAAGGCAATGTCGCCGTTGACGTAGCCATAGAAGGAGGTAGCGGCGCCCGTCTGCTGCGCATGCAGGAACATACGACGCAGCACGAGCAAGTGTCCTGGCGTCGGGGAGACGGCCGGACACTGGTAGACTTCCCAGCCGAGAATGCGACTGACCGACTACAAAGCGTGACGACCAGCACGTACATCATCAATGTGACGACACCGACAACTAGCATACGCTTCCGACGATGGAGCACGCGTCTCATCCCGCAATCTAAAAATTAACGCTTTGTGTTAAATAAGCAGACTTATTGGCAAATAACAAACTGACAAGTCACGTCCCAAATCATTGACCTGCAAGTCAAGTCAAGTCGCATATTTAACTCGATGATCTCCAATCCAAGTCAAATTTCGAGTCACCTTTCTGAATTCAATTTAGTGCACAGTTTCTACAATCATCTGCTCAGAAAGGGTATCCATGTCCACTGGAGCAATATGCTGAAACAAAATAAACTGTGTGGGGCATAGGAAAGCTCTCAAACAAAATTCGAATGCGACTCCAACTAACTATCGATATCCTCATCGTAGGTCAAGTCCATCAGACGCGCCATTTTGGTTAGAAACCCGAAACTGTCGTTCACCTCCATCATATGACTAGTGCTGTTCCTCATCTAGTCGTGTGGCTTTCGTCTTTGTCTATCGCAGAAGAAAACAACATGTTGATCCCGTTACGGGATCAAACTGTTCAACCTTAGCCCAGACGTTTGCAGGAACACCTGAACACTAATGGACATAGTTGGCCTTCATGAGAACAGGACGTCATACTACCAGGCATACAACGAAGGTGTACGACGTCACACGTGACAGTAGGATGGTGGCACCATAGTGTGTCATCCATCTTGTGATCACCGTCTCGGAGTTACTCCAGTGCAGCCATGACGGACTCGATATTCAACGCCACAGCATTGACGGCATCATGTCTCAAGTTCCATCTGCTATCGCAGGTCCCTTTCACTGTCCAAAGCGCCATCAAAAATGCCGCTTGGGCACGTGCTCCCCCCATCCCCCCAGGTACGCCGGTGAGGTCAATACATTGCGATGGAGACGAAGGAAGGAGACGGAGACTGGATTACTCGATGACGGGATGCGCGGGCGATAATATATGATAATACATAATACATTCATACTATCTTTCATAAGTGAGAAACTAAATAATTTCAATATCTTAACAACTTTGATTTCCTCTTAATCTCCTCGTTTCTAGGGTTGTTAAACCACATTTGTAGGCGTTCTCCATGGCTAAGGTCTTACAGTTCTAGAATATTTTTTTATTTTAATTGTTCTCCTCTGTATTCGTTCTAGTGTATCTATTATTCTTCTTATTATATATATATATATATATATATATATATATATATATATATATATATATATATATATATATATATATATATATATATATATATATATATATATATATATATCCTCAGTATTCGTTCTAGTGTATATAGTATTCTTCTTTCTTTTTATATATATATATATATATATATATATATATATAACAAGAAGAAAAGAAGAATGATATATATATATATATATATATATATATATATATATATATATATATATATATATATATATATATATATAATATATATATATATATATATATATATATATATATATATATATATATATATATATATATATATACATACATACATACATACATACATATATATATATATACATATATATCACTAATGGAGCCCATTATATATGTAGTTACGTATATGCGTATCTCGACGCTATACCTATGGAGAACATGTGAGCGAGACAAATTCAGCAGAAGTCAGTACATATAAGTTTCGAAGCGGGCGTTCGGAGGGACTGACGGGTGGACAAAATGTGACATACACAACTTACGTGTATAGCAGACCGAAAAATGCGACATACATCGACTTTACAATGTGTCTAAATCCCGTATAAATTAGTCGATCTAAATGAACAGGTGTTCCCACGTGTCAACATTTAGCTCGTGTGCAACATTAACGGCGCACAAGCGCCATAAAACTACCGCAAAATGTGTCGTTGACGTCTCGATAACCGATCTGTTGACGCTGATCGATTGCGTTTCGACGACGACCTTGGGTCGCGTTCAGCTGCGGCTAACCGAAGACGGATGCTTGATGTCAGATTTGGAACCTGTGTGTTGGTGCCACGTGGAGGCGTGATCGCGTCTACCACATTAGTACAACGGCTGGGTCGATGTGGATGCGACGACGAATCGCTGCTGAGCAAGTGAGCATAATATTATGTTTTATTCCTACTAAAACAGTGTAATGCGAAGAGCAGCATACAACGTAGAATCGATAGATGAAGTTATACAAGTTGAAGAGTAAACCAACTGAAAGTTAGTGAAACAGATTTGTGTAATCGGTCTGAACAGTAGTTTTGACATATCAACATAATGGTACTATAAAGAACATTATGTTCAGTACCTTTAAAATGCCACCTGTTTTTAACTGTTCTCGTAGCTAAGAACTTAAAGGCAATGAAGAACAATAAATCACCTGGAGTGGATGGAATTCCTCCAAAACTACTAATGGAAAGAGTACAACAAATTAGTATACCACTTGCAAGAGTGTTCAATTTATCATTAAAGGGAGTGTGTCCTGTTGAATGGAAAGAAGCAAACATCATACCACTATTAAAAAAAGGTTCGAGAAATAAGTCAGAGAATTACAGACCAGTGAGTTTAACATCAATGATTTGTAAATTATTACAAAGGTTAATCAAAGACCATATGATGTTAGGTATAAGTTATTAAATCCAACTCAACAGGGATTCCTAAAAGCGAGGTCATGCTTAACAAATATGTTATGTTTTTTGGAATAAATCACTAAGTGGCTGACGAGGGATCACTAGTAGATATTATATACTTAGATTTTTAGATACCACATCAAACGTACTAACTTCCTTAGTGGCTCCCGCGTCAATAGACGCATGAGGCAGTCAAAGCATTCCACCCAGATATGTTGCTCGCTAGCATTCTGACGTAGCTCCATCTTTTGTTGACCAACTGAAAAGTTAGTAGTGGTAGACGGTCTGACGCCAGTTCATTCTCGGTTTTCATCTCCTTCTCTGACATCATCAATGTGACGACATCGACAACTAGCATACGCTTCCGACGATGGAGCACGCGTCTCGTCCCGCAAGCTAAAAACAGTACTGAATAGAAGCAATATGTGTACATGTTTAGAAAGGGACATACATGTGTACACTTTCAGAAATACATGCATTATGGCAGTGTCGTGTGGACATGTGTAGTCGTAGTAGCTAACCGCTTTGTGTTAAATAAGCAGACTTATTGGCAAATAACAAACTGACAAGTCACATCCCAAATCATTGACCTGCAAGTCAAGTCAAGTCGCAAATTTAACTCAATGATCTCCAATCCAAGTAAAATCTCGAGTCACCTCTCTGAATTCAATTTAGTGCACAGTTTCTACAATCATCTGCTCAGAAAGGGTATCCATGTCCACTGGAGCAATATGCTGAAACAAAATAAACTGTGTGGGGCATAGGAAAGCTCTCAAACAAAATTCGAATGCGACTCCAACTAACTATCGATATCCTCATCGTAGGTCAAGTCCATCAGACGCGCCATTTTAGTTAGAAACCCGAAACTGTCGTTCACCTCCATCATGTGGCTAGTGCTGTTTCTCATCTAGTTGTGCGGCTTTCGTCTTTGTCTATCGCAGAAGAAAACAACATGTTGATCCCGTAACGGGATCAAACCGTTCAACCTGAGCCCAGACGTTTGCAGGAACACCTGAACACTAATGGACATAGTTGGCCTTCATGAGAACAGGACGCCATACTACCAGGCAGACAACGAAGGTGTACGACGTCACACGTGACAGCAGGATGGTGGCACCATAGTGTGTCATCGATCTTGTGATCACCGTCTCGGAGTTACTCCAGTGCAGTCATGGCGGACTCGATATTCGACGCCACCACATTGACGGCATCATGTCTCAAGTTCCATCTGCTATCGCTGGTCCCTTTGACTGTCCAAAGCGCCATCCAAAATGCCGGTTGGGCAGGTGCTCCCCCCATCCCCCCCAGGTACGCCGGTGAGGTCAATACATTGCGATGGAGACGAAGGAAGGAGACGGAGACTGGATAACTCGATGACGGGATGCGCGGGCGATAATATATGATAATACATAATACATACTATCTTTCATAAGTGAGAAACTAAATAATTTCAATATCTTAAACACTTTGATTTCCTTTTAATCTCCTTGTTTCTAGGGTTGTTAAACCACATTTGCAGGCGTTCTTCATGACTAAGGTCTTACAGTTTTTTACTTTAATTGTTCTCCTCTGTATTCGTTCTATATATATATATATATATATATATATATATATATATATATATATATATATATATATATATATCCTCAGTATTCGTTCTAATGCATCTATTATTCTTCTTTTTTATTATTATATATATATATATATATATTATATATATATATATATATATATATATATATATATATATATATATATATATATATATATATATATCACTAATGGAGCCCATTATATATGTAGTTACGTATATGTGTATCTCGACGCGAAACCTATGAGGAACATGTGAGCGAGACAAATTCAGCAGACGTCAGTACATATAAGTTTCGAAGCGGGCGTTCGGAAGGACTGACGGATGGACAAAATGTAACATACACAACTTACGTGTATAGCAGACCGAAAAATGCGACATACACCGACTTTACAATGTGTCTAAATCCCGTATAAAATAGTCGTTCAAAATTAACAGGTGTTTCCACGTGTCAACATTTAGCTCGTGTGGAACATTAACGGCGCACAAACGCCATAAAACTTCCTCAAAATGTGTCGTTGACGTCTCGATAACCGATCTGTTGACGCTGATCGATTGCGTTTCGACGACGACCTTGGGTCGCGTTCAGCTGCGGCTAACCGAAGACGGATGCTTGATGTCAGATTTGGAACCTGTGTGTTGGTGCCACGTGGAGGCATGATCGCGTCTACCACATTAGTACAACGGCTGGGTCGATGTGGATGCGACGACGAATCGCTGCTGAGCAAGTGAGCATAATATTATGTTTTGTTCCTACTAAAAGAGTGTAATGCGACGAGCAGCATACAACGTAGAATCGATAGATGAAATTATACAGGTTGAAGAGTAGACCAACTGAAAGTTAGTGAAACAGATTTGTGTAATCGGTCTGAACAGTATTGTTGACAGATCAACATAATGGTACTATCAAGAACATTATGTTCAGTACCTTTAAAATGCCACATGTTTTTAACTGTTCTCGCAGCTAAGAACTTAAAGGCAATGAAGGACAATAAATCACCTGGAGTGGATGGAATTCCTCCAAAACTACTAATTGAAACAGTAGAACAAATTAGTATACCACTTGCAAGAGTGTTCAACTTATCATTAAAGGGAGTGTTTCCTGTTGAATGGAAAGAAGCAAACATCATACCATTATTTAAAAAGGGTTCAAGAAATAAGTTAGAGACTTACAGACCAGTGAGTTTAACATCAGTGATTTGTAAATTATCACAAAGGTTAACCAAATACCATATGGTGGACTTCCTTGTTAGGTATAAATTATTAAATCAAACTCAACAGGGATTCCTAAAAACGAGGTCATGCTTAACAAATATGTTATGTTTTTTGGAAGAAATCACTAAGTGGCCGACGAGGGATCACCAGTAGATATTATATGAGGCCTGTATATAGGGCCTGTAAGTGCGTGACGATATATCGCTAGGTTCCGCGAGAGTGTAGCCGACTGGGGACAGGAAGTAGCTCGGACGCCTGCATTTGTAATAGGATGATTTTTTTGTTTTGGGGTGTAGTCGCAGGAATGACATATAAAGAGTGACAACTGTTCTGGTTTCCGACTGGTGAAAAGAAACTAAAGCGATGGGAGCAGTTTTGCAAATAGAAATGTTACGGTAATCGTTTTTGACTTTGGTTATAGCTGCATTCCCGTGATGTCGCTCTGGTGACGCGTGTAAGTAAGGCAGACAAAACATGGACTGACTGTGGGTATGGAATTTATATAACCATGTGAGAGATACGCAACCATTCTCGTTAACAGTGTTGTTTTCCTACCTACGGAAGGCAGTTTAAGCTGTGGGAAAACGTGTAGGTAATTATGTTCACGGTAAACGTGCGTATTAATGGAATGTTTTTAAGTTCATGGTAACTAGTAAGTTGGCACTTCAACCAAAACTTAAATAATATGACAGAACATTGGGAATTGGTTTAAATGAAAGGTAACAACTGAAGGATCACGTAGCTGTTTATTTTATTGGCATATCTTTATTATATCAAAACAACAAAAGACATGACTTCAACTAACTTATACTTCACACTAGCAAGAACAAATTATTACACATTGATAGGATAGAGAGATAAAACTATTGCCACCAAAATATATATCGACACACTGTGTTGTGTATAGATGTATCGTATCGTAGATTGTGTATTGCGACATATCAATACATCAATTAATTGTTACAACCCTAGTCTAAACAACTATTTATTCCAAGATACTTACGGAGCATGATTTCTGACAGCAAGCGACGGAAAATCTAACCATTTTCCCTGCGTCCATGGGAAGAGAAGGTGGCCCGCTTGATTTACAGCCGTCTTTAAAATGACAGGAACATATCGTTAACATGCGTTAACAGGACGAATCTTTCGTCCGAATAAAAATAGATAATTATATTTGGTTAATGTAACAAGAAGCACTACATATTAACATATACTCAAACAGAATATATGGATAACATAACATGATTAAAATTATATAAGAAATGGGAGTTAAAACAAGATTAAAACACATACAACGGATTATTGCTAGTCATAAAAAACCGCGAAAGTTAACATTTTATAAGTTGATTTCAAAACAGTTCGTTGAACATTTATAACTGACAAGTTGTGTAAATGCACATAATCACAACAGATTATGCATTACCTCAAGAACAGGTTGAAATGAGCGAAAGAAGGCATACCTGTTGTGATCGCAAAAGTCGCCATTGAAAACGCTATGCATATGTCTGTGACTATGTCTATGACTCGTCATATCGTGATAACAATTCGATTAACATGCACGATTCCCATGAACATTCTTACCGGCAAAGTTTTTTCCCACTGGCACTGCTTCAACTTGTGGTGATCGGTCGGAAAACGGAAAAATAAACAAGATTTGGGAACACTCCGATGGTTACAACCAAAAACAAAACACAACCCTTCTCTTTAAGCTGGCGTAAATGGAGTCGATGTCTCCAGATCGAAAACGAGGCGCGATACTTACAGCTCCTATTCCGCTACCCGTCTCGGACTAGACCAGGGCAGATCGCACAATAATTCCAATGTGATTCTGGTGTCCATGCACATAACCGGAAACATGGGATATCCTATAAGGTCAGTGGCGAAGTTGGGTCACTGAACCGAACCACATAGCCACAACAACAGTGGCGTATTTACGGGCCTCAATGGACCATGATCCCCCTTGACTTATTTTTGTTTACATGTAACCCGTTGCGCCACTATATGGTAGCATGGAAAACTAATGGGTGATTAAGCTTGGCCTCCATTTTGCAAGATCCTATATACACCACTGCACCGCCAAGAAAATAAACGTGTCAGGGTCTGAGAAATGGCCCATTAGGAACATCTGCTGCCCCAAGAATCAACGAGTAGGGGACACAATTGACTCTTGCTTCGAGGCGATATGTAGTTGATGAGATAATGCAATTCCGGCCTCCACGTCGTGCACGCCGTAACACATTAAATGTGCCTATATCATTATAAAATAAACTATTGGTATTAGTATTATTACATTTTAATGCTAGCATTTTACATAAATGTGCTCTTCCTCATTGTTCCCGGCTGTACAGAAGTAAAAGTGTTCATTTTTGTTCTCTCCGTTTTAATTCCAAATGTATTTATGCAGGTGCGGATCTAGGCTGGTTGGCAGTCGTAGTCAGTAGTAGTCATATGCCGTTCTACCTACAAATGGAAGGGGGACGGGACGACACGTGTCGTTCGACTTACACAAAGGTTAATATTAGCCGGCTGCTAACATTTCAGTCTTTACAACAGTCTTATACTTCAATCATACACACAAGGTGGTCGGTCTACGACCCCTCTCTATGGCCGGGTGGAGGTCTTGAGACCCCAACACCCCCCGGATCCGCTACGGGTTTATTTGTGAAATGCAATGGCTGGTAGCGTGTCGTTAGGAGCCGGAAGTGAGCATTTATTGGGCAAATTTGCATAAAACCAACGTGGTGGCTGACGAGACGTGTGTCCCCCATGGCACAAACGTTTAGCTTCACTAAATGATCGCACCAGCCTCGAAATCAGTGATGGGGCGATTACAACACAAATGTAATCGATTGCGATTACTGGTAAAATATCTGAGTAAGATTACCAGATTGCCTAGAAAATGAGCGTAATCAATTACGATTGATTTTGCGAGTAATAATGACTACACTGATGGTTACATCCAAGAATATCATTACATAATGAAATAAATAAAAATAAATTCTCATGTTGTTATTGTCACCAATGTTTGTGCTCTTCCTCCTTTGTTCCCTGCTGTACGGGGTGAGGGTCAGGTAAAGTATTGTCGAGTCACTCTTTCTGTTCATTCTTTCCATAGTTTTCTATCAGCAGCCCCCTCTCTCTACCCTTCATCCTCCTTCGATCTTCTCATATCCCCCCCTCATCGCAGTCCTCCCATCTCAGATGTGGCCTTCCCCTTTTCCTGCGTCCTTGATGTTTTTTTACCTCTGCTCCCTTTGCTAGTTTGCTTGCATCCATCCTTACCAAGAAGCATGCCCATCTCACCCGACTTCTCACCAATCTTCCTGTTAGGCTGCATTGCTTCTTCCTTCTTATGTCCACCCTCTATGGTCTTGTTATTCGACGAACCCAGTTGTTCTAACAAACTTACAGCTTCTGCTGTTGTTGTTCTGTCAACGCCACTGTCTCCAGACCATACAAGCATGCCGGTGCAACACACGCTCTCACGACTTTCCCTTTCAGCTTTTTCGATTTTATTTCCGACATGACTCCCTCTACCTTTCTCCAGGCATTCGCTCTCGCTTGTATCCGACTTCGCACCTCTACCTCTGAATGCCCATCCTCCGTAACTATTTCTCTAAGGTACACAAAGCCATCCACTTGCATGATCTCCTTACCGCCCAACCTGATGTTCAACTCCTCTCTCTGTCTCTGTTGTCCAACCCACATCACTTATGTCTTCTACAGGCTCATTCTCAGCCCATGCTTCTTGAACACCATCTTCCATTCCTCCAACACTTCATGTAGTTCTTGTTTGCTCTCTGCTATTATGGCCAGATCGTATTCACACATCATTTTCCTGAGAACATCCTTCGTGCTGATCTTCCTGCTGATTAGTCCCATCACCGTGACAAACAGTAAAGGGCTAAGGGCACTTCCTTGCCTCAAACCGATATTAACTGGAAACTCTTCCGACAACCCAGATCCAACCCCAACTCTTTCTTTCGTTCTCTCATACATTACTTCCATCATCCTGGCCTCTGCTTCTGGTACTCCCATCCATCTTACTGTTGCCGTCACCATCTCTCTTGGGACTGCGTCATATGCCTTCTCCAGGTCCACAAATCCCACTGCCTTTCTCCCTTGCATCTCCAACCTCTTCCCTTATTCAACACAATATTATTAGCTTTCTCGCATTCTTGTAAATAACATCAGTTTTACTAGGCCTATCGATTTGTTATAATGTGTCGCCCTAATCTCCGTCATGTCTCCTCGCTATGTACATTACCTGAACTCGCTGTTAATAAGCGGGACACTGCAGTACACTATTAAATAATAGACCCACAATGTGACACAATGCTTGCCCTGTATACCGGACTGCACGCTTGGTTCACAATGTACGAGTACTATATTGGGCATAAGTCTACGTTCATGGATACGTTCTGCTGCATGAATGCTATTTTGCTCACCATGACTGTGTCTTATCTACGTCGAAATTTAAGCTAATCCAACAGAGAGCATCATGTTAATGTATCATTTCATTTCTGTTCAGACAGACATACATAATTGTTTATTGATCCATTTGTACATAATAGTACAGCAACAATAATTAATACATAAAAAAATTACTGTGTGTAAATTAGGAATGTAAACACATATACAGTACAAATTGGATTTGGGAGACTCCTATTAAGACTAAAATAGTCGCTCTCATACGAGCCACCCCGGTAATTTTTCAATGAATGTATTGTAAATTTCCGCTTGTATAAATTAATGGTAACGGGTGTAGTTGGATTAAGTATTTATTCTTGACCATGCGTGCAAGTGTAGCAGTTAATAATATCCTCAGGAACTTGATCTCTGAGGTGCAACAAAACATAATCATTAAGCATAATCGTGAACATGGATGCGCAAAATCATTATCAGAACGAGGAACAACCGAAGATTTATGGTAGAAATGCAATTTTTAATAAATATGTCGAGTTTTTTTTCGGAAGATAGCTATAATTTCAGATGTTGGAGTGATGGCATTTCAGACCCTATGCGCAGTGACAGAGAAGGCACGTTTGCCCAAGTTAAGTTTTGTTTTAGGCAAAAAAAGTTGTGAAATTGATAATCTGAGCTGCCTAGGGATATTTGAAAGATGCAGATGTTTGTTATGATAGAAACAAGATTTACATACTTGAGAAATATGCTGGCAAAAGTTGAAGTCACTATCAAAGACAAACCTAGATTACGAACAGTATCTGATGGGAATGTTTCACTGCCACGCAGTTTAACTAGAAAATGGCTGATGACCGTATTTCGTTGTTGCTTAGTGTCAATAATAAGATTTTATCTGGATTAAGCTTTAGCTTACTTGATCCCATCCAAAACAAGATATCAGTAAGACAATCACTTAAAGTCGAGACAGATTCTTGTGCATTTGATTGTGAAAGTGATATGTAAACCTGTGTGTAATCAGCATACTGGTGATGACTGAGATTATGATTAGTAATGACTTTACTGAGAGACGTAGTGTATAAGCTAAACAGAACAGGACCGAGGACGGATCTTTGCGGCACTCCGAATGGAAGGTGTTGTGTTTAAGGCAGTCTGTCAGATATGCTAATGCTTTGGCATATGTCTGAAAAATATTATTTGAACCACAGAAGAATTGTGCCAGAAATGCCAAAATGTCTACGAAGGCGTAGTAAAAGATTAAATGATCAATCGTATTAAAAGCAGCTGAGAGATCTAGTAAAGTGAGTGCTGTGACTTTGTCATTGTCCACGTTGTCAACTATATCATTGTGTATCTTCAGAAGATCCGTCTCGGTAGGGTGGAATCGTTTATATGCAGACTGTAGATCACTTGATTAGTGATGATTATAAATATGTTCATGAAGGCAATTAGCAAATACTTTTCCAATACATTCGACATAAAACTGAGATTGGAGATAGGACGATAATTCTTTGGGTAATTTATACACAGAGTTTGTTTTTTAATAAGAGGATTTACAAGAGCTTGTTTGAAATCCGTGGAACAACCCCGCCCTACATTGAAAAGTTTATGATGGTAGTAATGGGAAAGATGAGTTGATTAGTACAGCTTTTTGGTAGAAGTGTTGGAAATGGGTCAAGATCACACGATTTGTTAGGAGATTTTTTTAATGATAATGAGAACTTCATTAGTAGTTGAAACACTGTAGTGTATTTTCAGAAAGTGGTGGTTCGGAGAAATCAGTCATTATCATTAAAGACAAAATTCGATCGAATACGAACAATCTTATCTGTGAAGTATTTTGATAAAAGAACTACACAATGTATCCAATTAAAAATGTTCAGGCAGTGCTTTTAATATCTGTCGATGCAGAATTGTCTTTACGGGTTTCCACATCTGGCTAGGGTTTTCAGAATTTTTTGAGATACATTTTATAGAAACCGGACTTTGCTTTTAACGTCTTGTCATTGCAAATATGTAGCTGTTTAGTATAACGGGATCGATCAAGTGGAGAACGAGTTCGTCGCGAAATTCTTTCAAGATATCGACGACGACGTTTTGCCACAACTATTTCTACAGTCACCCATGACAATGGAGGGCGAACTTGTACACTTTTAGTTTGCTTAGGGGCATGCTTATCCAGCAGTTTACTTGATGCTTCATGGTACTGATAAACAAGATCAAAAGATCGGAAATTGCGAGATCATCATGAAGGGTACTTATGTGAATTTTATTTATTGGTCGAAATGTGATACTTTTGTTCTAGGTCTTGATCCGACTTGCAACCACAAATCAATAAATAATGACACAATGGTGATCTGATAAACCATCAGTAGGAAATATTGCCTTGATGTTAATGCAAGTAGACCTAGTAATAAACAAGTCGAGCCAATGACCATGAACATGAGTAGGGAATGAAACGTATTGATGTTTGAAGGACATCCATGAATGATCTAGATTTGGTAAATCAAGGTGTATATTGAAATCTTCAAACATGTAAAGGTCTTCTTGGAATTATAAGGTGGTTTCAAGGAAATCTGGAAATTCATCAAACAATTTATTTGTGTCTGCAGATAGATGCATATAAAAGTAACAGATATGGATGAATGTTTTATAACAATTCGTATTACCTCAAAACTTTGATATTGAGGTGTATGAATAATTCATACTTTATATGTTTCAGGTAAAATAAATGCGATTCCACCACCCCTACCTGATGGTATAGGCAAAAACAATATGGACAAATGTCAGCAAGACAGGCTGATGTATTAGATGCTGATAACCATGTCCACGTCAAAACTAAAATGTATATCTTAGATAACATCAGATCAGAAATGGCAGCAGATTTATGACGGACAGATCTAAGATTTGTAGTGGCAAAGCGCATGTCTTGGAATTTTTATGGTCCAGGATTTATCGAGACATCACCTGCAAGAAGGAGGATGATAGACAGTCAACCGGATTTTTTATACAAATTTCTGTGTGTACATAAACCAAGACAAGAAAGGTGTAAAGCTGGAGTTTTCGAAAAGGTAATTCGTGTGCTATTGTTGATGAATATTTCAGAATGTTTATAGGTATTATAGATATCTTCTTCAAGAGAACAGCATTTATCCTTAAATAATGTAGGCAAAGAAAATAAACAAATGACCAGCACGAAGAGAAAATACATATTAATACACTCAGTGATACTTAAGACTTAAAAAAAGAAAAAACAATTCGAAAGGTAGAATATGATGTTGTTAAGGCTAAGTGCAGCTGCAGGGAAAGAAGTCACCATTCTGAGATCACAGGACTAGAATCTAGATGCAGCTGATAGCTTAGCCTTTAGGTTTAGCCTTAGGCTTAGCAACAACAACACACTATTTTTTAGTATTAATATATAGTCACTAACAGAGACAGAGAGCAGTATTACACAGAATAAGCACATATATAAAAAGCATACAAATATAATATGTTTAATTAAACAATTACCAAAACAAACGACGACAAGAATGGGCGATAATAGAGGTAAACAGTTAACGCATAAATTAACGTTAAAGTATACAATTTAAATGCTTATCTTAACGTTGACGTTGTGATGTTCGACATAAGACAGAACATTATATATAATATTACATGTCAATAATTAAAATTAAGAATATGTAACACTTAAAAACGTATAAAATAGAGGAGAACCAAATCAAATGTTTGAATCATATACTGCCACTGGTCGGTGTAGTTTTCAACCTACGTCTTGGTCTTAATTGAATATGCCATTTTTTTTTAAATCTGAAGAAACATTTTGTTCAAGAAATCGATATACCAAATCACACTAACAACTACTTGAATTGATCTATTCAGTGCAAACATGGCCATGCGCACAAGCATACGTGAAGATTGGCTAACAGGCTACTATAGCCTAGAAGAGCCGTACCGGATAAATGTAAGTGTCCGAACCATGTCGCGCGAGACGAGGAAACCGGCGGAATTCATTTTGTTCTATATCTAGGCCAACGCAGACGCACTTTTAAACGCTAAACAGCGCGTGCATAGCTATTTTTCAGAACGACGCTGTACTCGGGCGAACAAACCCACAGCCATAATACGCACATCATTATAAAGCTGAAATACTGACGATTTCATTTATTGATATGCTAAAGTTGTTCGATGATTATTTACTATTATTTTTAACTACTATTCACAAGAATAAAGTTTAAACGAGCTTACCTCGGTCAAATTCAATCCGGGAAGGCCCGCGACAAGTCCACATGCTTCGTCTTTCATTGGTTGATATATGTATCAATGAAGGTCATACGTTCATTTGCATACTGTTTATGAATGCCATTTGCATCACCACCCCGGAGGTCACAGATTCTGGGTCAATTTTTACGCAACGAATTTTCCGCAGCGCACTTAGCTGGTTGTAATATACCTATCTAGAGCTAGGCAAACCGTACAAACCATTTTTTTTCATTTTACCACTTTGTTCCAATTATTTAAATTTTTTATTACAATCAGGCTTGCCATAGCGCTTAATAAAACACATACACATATATTTGAATTGAATATGTAACGCTAATGTAGTAAATTTGTTCTCGTATATTTAACACATTTTAATTATTCCTACTTTTATGACGATTATTGTCACGTGGCCAAGAACGAGACACGCGTCAGCAGACGCTCAATGGTAATGTCTGGTAAGCATGCACAATTTTTCTTATCAAGGTATGAATATCATAAAAGTGTTCCGTGTTATATTATATATCAAAATATATTTTGTTCAGACAAGACTCTGGATCGTTATACAGACGCTGTGACTTCTCAAACGCGATATCAAGCGAGATTTCAATGGGTTAATAACAGAAATGGCTTGAAAACTGCACGGATAACAACAACAGCCCATTAAAAAGTATATGTAAACTCGGCAGCCTCGTTTTCAAATAACAAATGTAAAACAGTGCATACACATACAATAGCTTTTTATTAGATAATGTTTGGCATAATGTAAGCTTTGAGTAATCACCTTATTTTTTATGTCTGGAGACGGCGTAAGTTTACGACCTACGCAGACATGCCAAGTTCAGAAGGCCCGAAAGGAGTATATTAGCGCGTACGACAAAAATTCGGGGTTGCGACGTCGCGTCGTCGACCGACAGCCACACTCGAGACACAGCACAACACCCTATTAACCACAATGGTTAAACACATTATTTTAATACACACAAGAAATGGTAATTATATACGATTTAAATAAGTTACATATAGGTACACAAATAACATAATTATACAACATGCTAAAATGCAGGTAAAAAATAAGAGCATAATGAAAGGTGCATAACAATTAAGCCTTAAGGTAATGGATAAAAACATAGAAGTGAAATAGCAGTGAAAATAACTAGATGCTCCACTTTTCAATTATATAAACATACACAGCATATACATCTAATAGACAAGATATGACAATTATTACAATAGAAATAGTTAATAATATATACAAAATGCTAAAATACATTGCCAAAAAATCATAAATCATGTAAAAAATATTAAGAACGATGCAAGGTCTATAAAAATTAAGGTAATGGACAAAAACACAGCAGTGAAAACATTAAAATGCTCCACATTTCGATTACGTAAACAGGCACATTCTATGCTGAAATGTTCAAATTACAAAAATATATAAAAATTATACAACAATTATTACAAACAGGCTAGACATGCATGCAGCAATGTAGAAAACAAACACAAATCAGCATGATACATCATGTTGATAAAAAGGCACTTAATAAAGTACAGATTATAGAACAATACTGTTAAATAAGGCAATACTGATAAATAAAATAAAAATACCATGCCAGAAATAGTCAAAGCTAGACACAATTCTGACTGAGATTAATAAATATAAATGTAAAAACTGCCTGGAATGTGCAAATGACATAAATAAAAAAACACTAGTGTATAAATGCACAAAATACAAATAACATAATATTATACATACATCTGTACAACAAAATGCTCGAAATAAAATTCACACTCGCTCCTGTGCCGAGCTAGTGCACAAGTCGTTGTATGACGCGCCAGCCGCAGTGTGCGCTCACAGGGAGCGAACTCGGTACAGACTAGAAAACTAGAAAGGGAAGCAGATTGCGAGGAAGCTGTTTGGTGCAAAATTGTTTCAGGAAATTCAAAATTAACTATTGGATTAGTTTACCGAAGTCCAAACATAAACGAAGAGGACAACACAATAAAAAACGCTATAAAGGAAGTTAGTAAAGAGGAATGTATCATAATGGGAGATTTTAACTATGGACACATACAATGGAATTATCTAGAGAGCACAGGGAGTGAGGACCAACAATTTTTATTTTTAATCCAGGATAGCGTTCTTACTCAGCACGTGCTAGAACCAACCAGGGGAGAAAATGTATTAGATATAGTTTTGTCATCACAAAAAGAATTAGTGGACAATGTAAAAATACTTGAACCATTGGGCAACAGTGACCATAATCAAATACATTTTGACATCAATGTAAAATCAGAAAGTAAAAATAAGAAAACGTACAAGAGAAACTTCCACAAAGGTAACTACAAAGATATGAGAAAATACTTAGCAAAGCTAGATTGGAATAACATGCTGATGAATAAGACCGCAATTGAATGTTGGAATATTCTAAAATATTAAATTGAGAGTATCATCGATAAATTTGTTCCCTTCCAAAAACAAGGAAAACGGTGTAGAAAGAAACACTTGTCAAAAGAGGCTATTAGAAAAATAATGTTAAAACAAACTATGTGGAGGGTTTACATGCGTACCGGAAAGGAAGAAGACTATGCAAATTATAAATTTATGCACTTAATGCAGCTGCAACTGAAATCAGACAATCTAAAAGAAGCTATGAGCAAAAACTAGCATGTAACATAAAAAATGACAGCAAGAGTTTTTATGCATATGTCAGGAGTAAACAAAACGTACAAGACAAGGTTGGACCTCTAGAAGACAGTGCTAGAAATATAATATCACAGGGGTTTTTAATGGCGGAAGACCTAAATGGTTACTTCAGTTCAGTGTTTACCAAAGAAGATATTAGTTCATTACCAGTTACTAATGTTAAATTTCAGGGGGCTAAATCTGACTATTTAGGACCGTTAGTTGTAACTCCAGAAATGGTAGCTAAGAAAATAAAGACAATGAAGGATAATAAATCACCGGGAGTGAATGGGATTCCTCTAAAATTACTAATGGAAACAGTAGAACAAATCAGTATACCACTTGCAAGAGTATTCAACTTGTCATTAAAAGAGGGAGTTGTTCCGTTTGAATGGAAAGAAACAAACATCATACCATTATTTAAAAAAGGTTCGAGAAATAAGTCAGAAAATTACAGACCAATGAGTTTAACGTCAGTGATTTGTAAATTATTAGAAAGGTTAATTAAAGATCATATGGTGGACTTCCTCGTTAAGCATAAACGATTAAATTAATCTCAACATGGATTCCTTAAAGCGAGGTCATGCTTAACAAATATGTTATGTTTTTTGGAAGAAATCACTAAGTGGATAGACGTGGGATCGCCAGTAGATATTATCTACTTAGATTTTCAGAAAGCTTTTGACAAAGTGCCACATCAAAGTTTACTACTTAAATTAAAAGCCCATGGTATCGGGGATAGCATAACTGACTGGACAGAACAATGGCTGACTGACAGAAGACAACGAGTTGTAGTGGATGGAGAAGTTTCAAATTGGAAATCGGTTTTGAGTGGGGTACCTCAAAGATCAGTATTAGGACCTATATTATTCTTAATATATATCAATGACTTGGACGACAGTATAACAAGTAACGTACTGAAATTTGCAGATGACACAAAACTGTTTAGAAAGGTTAATACTGATGGTGATAAACAACATTTACAAAACGATCTAGACATATTAGTGAAATGGTCTGAGAAATGGCAGATGTTGTTCAACTTTGGGAAATGTAAATGCCTACATACAGGACATGGGAACTTGGATGTAAACTATAAAATGGGAGATACTGTTCTGGGTACTACTGTAAAGGAAAAGGACTTAGGAGTTACAATAAGCGCTGATATGAAAGTTTCAGAGCAGTGTGGTATTGCAGCTTCAAAGGGTAATCAAATTCTTGGATTGGTTAGAAGAAACATAACATACAAGGGACAAAAGTTAATTATACCTCTTTATAAAGCAATAGTTAGACCTCATTTAGAATACTGTATACAAGCATGGAGACCATATCGTAAGAATGATATAGATACGCTTGAACGCATACAAAGGAGAGCAACTAAAATGATTCCAGAACTCAGAAACCTTAGTTATGAAGAATGCCTGAAGGAATGTGGATTAACAACTCTAGAGACAAGGAGGTTAAGAGGATATCAGATTGAAGTTTTAAAGATATTGAATGGGTATGAAAATATTGATAGAAATATGTTTTTCTCACTCAAGAAGGATAGACTAGAGGACATGAGGTAAAATTAATAAAGGATCAATGTAGATTGGACATCAGGAAGCACTCGTTCTCACAGAGGACAATAAATGAATGGAACAAATTGTCTACAGATTGTGGAACTGCTAGCAGCGTGAATATGTTTAAAAACAAGTTTGACACATATCTCAGGAGGGCGGGTTATAAATAGATGAACATTGTTGGACTCTCGATAAGCCAATGGCTTCCTTGTCCACTTGCCATCTGGGCCTATGGCTTGGATGGCAAATCTTGTTAAATCTAGATAGTGTACTCTTTCAACTTGCACTTCGGCAGTTTTGAGTCGAATTCCCCAACTGCGAACGCTGCTCGGTGAAGATCTTCTTCACCATGCTGAAGGTCCTCTTTGGAGCAGCGGGCAGCTCGTTGTCGGGTATCAGCTGGAAATCAGTAAATTCCTCCAACAGCTGGTCCCGGAAACTAACGATCAATGATTAAAAATTGTAGATAGAAATAACTCAATCGACAGAAATATGGCACAGATCACGAGGGCGCGTAGCTGCGATATTGGAATCGAGGCTGAGATTCAGATTGAAACGGGTCTACCGGAAACTCAATCAAGATTTTTCGCTCACCAGTGCAGATTTAACCAATAAAATGAAAAAAAATTCCCCAAAATCACAGAAACCGGTAGAAATGTTCTACCGACCGGTAGACCGGTAGAAGAGGTGAAAAACTGGTAGTCTACCGGAAAAACCGGTAGACTTGGCATGTCTTTCCGACCGGACCACCAAATTCTGTGATATACATGCAAGTTACAATACATGCACTAATTATACCGAAGCGAAGGTTAGTATCAATTTGAGATATGCAACCGGGCGTCTTGTTCCATAAAAATTAACACTGACAGGGCGCCACCGAGAAACGTGTAGCTTGTAGTTGTATAATTATAATATATTAATAGCATTGTCATTGACATTGTCATTACCTGTCCTTGGTCTTTGCCTTGGAATTGTGTGGTGTGTCTAGTCACTAGTGACTAGTCTACACATACATTGAAATATAAAATTCTTATT
The DNA here is from genome assembly GCA_033239005.1 of Lamellibrachia satsuma. Lineage (NCBI taxonomy): Eukaryota > Metazoa > Annelida > Polychaeta > Sabellida > Siboglinidae > Lamellibrachia > Lamellibrachia satsuma. Next base: position 7,476,008 of record BSQZ01000027.1, read on the forward strand.
ATTACTAGCGACATAGAAATTATATGTAAATGTTTTTCTTACAGGTCTTCTTCGGGCTATTAGGCTGTACTGCCTCTTATGCCAGCTCTCGCATTTATCGTCAGTTCAGATTGTGCGCATGCGTCTGACGGTTTCCAGGATAGAGGTGGGGCAGTGTAATCTAGTTTGATTGGATGATTTTTTCCACAACTTGTCTATTTTCCTCTCAAAAGATTGTACCGATGGAGCCCCTACCCCAGACTATGTGCGTCGGTGTATAAATGAGTTTTTTATGTTTAATCGACATCTTTCTTTAAATAGTTTTAGGTGGTGCCCTCTCGTATCTGATTCATTGTCCCTCAATGTCACAAAATTGGATGAGACAGCTGCATCATATTTCTCTGTTAGGATTTTATATAGTTCAATCATGTCTCCTCTGAGGCGACGGTATGCTAAAGTTGGTAATTTCAGTTTCCGTAAACGTTCTTTATACTCAATATCTTTGAAACCAGGAATTAATTTGGTTGCTCTTAGCTGAACATTTTCAAGAGATGTGATATGCTTCTTTAGGTGTGGAGACCATATTTGATTAGCATATTCGATCTGTGGGCGGATAAAAGACTTAAACATTTTAGAAAAACACTGCTCATCCATGTGATCGAAAGTTTGGCGAATTATCCCCATAAGCGAATTGGCTTTATTTTTTTTTTTTACATATGTACCTCAAAGTTAAACGATGAATCGAAAGTGACTCCGATATATTTCACCTTTTCTGTGCTTGTAAGTGTTATGTGTTCAGGTCCCAGTGTGTATCCGTCGTTTCTTATGCTTGATTGTCCGAATCTCATATGGCTGCATTTATGTGGGTGAAATTTCAAGAGTGACTTGTTGGTCCAGTGTTCTGCAAGGATTAGATCTTGTTGCAAACTTGTGCAGTCCTCTTCAGTGTAGATTGCATGGAAGAGCTTCATATCGTCTGCGAATAGGAATAGCTCAGAGGTCTTAATAACTTCTGGTAAGTCATTTATAAAGATCACAAATAGCAGAGGACCAATCATTGATCCTTGTGGTATACCACTGGTGACCTCCTGCCAAGATGAGAATGAGTTGTTAACTCTAACGCGTTGACTTCTGTTGGACAGCATAGCTGCAACCCAGTCTAGAATTTTTTCCTTGATTCCATAGCTCTGAAGTTTCCCTATAAGTCGACGATGTGGAACGCTTTCATAAAGTCACAGTAAACTACATCTATACATCCACCATTTTCTAGTGTCTCGGTCCAGGAGTCAAGTACTTTTAGTAGTTGGAGAATTGTGGAGCGACCCTTAATAAAAACCAAATTGTTTGTCACTCAACAGGTCATTATCTTTCATGTGTTCAGTGACAGTGTCTCTGATTATATGCTCTAATATTTTCCTGCTATGCTGGTTAGACTGACTGGCCTGTAGTTCTGCGCTTGATTTTTGTTGCCTTTCTTGTGAATTGCTTTTTCCGGTCAGTGGGTTATACTTATACGCTTGTTGTCAGTGATGTGTTAAATATGACGGATAGTGGAGTACTGATACTGTTCGCCAATTCGTGTAGGACACGAGGATGGAGGTCATCTGGTCCTAGTGATTTCAATGGCTTTAGTTTCTTTAACTTCGATGCCACTGTCGATGGGTTGATAGTACAAAGTTCGATTGTCTTGGAACATCGTATTCGTTCCTCTGGAGTTTCTCCTTCTGGTTCTCTTGTATATACTGAGGAGAAGTAGTCAGCCAGCACCTGTGCTTTTTCCGAGTCATACTGTCAGGTCATCTTTGTCATCTTCGCTTTTTATCAAGTTGGGTATTCCCATTCTTGTCGCCATTTTTGCCTGGACATACTGGCAGAACTTCTTGGGATTCTGTTTTATTTGATTAATGATATCCTTTTTATATTGCTTTTGTGCCTTTCTTGTCAGTCTCCTGACTTGATTTCGAAGTCGGCAAGATTCCTGTTAATTTTGGACATCTTTAGTTAGAAAGAAATTTTTCCACAATCTATTTTTCCTCTTGATTTTGGCTCGGGTTTTCACATCCAGTGGCACTGGGTACTTTCTGGCTCTTTGTGATATTCTCTTCTTTGGAATGCATTGTTCTTCTGCTTGTCTAAGTTTAGACATAAGGATATCCCATTGGGCTTGGACATCTCCCTGGTGATTAGAAAATTCTGCCTCCCAGTCTATGTTTTGTCTTCCATTTTAGTGTAATCTCCTTTGTCGTATTTGTAAACAGTTTTGCTGATTGGTTCATAGGTTTGAGTGCAGTTAAGAACCACCTTGATAACAGAGTGGCCACTTTTACCTAGTCCTGAGCCTGTCTCGATTGTTGAGATCGCTGTATCGTCATTTGTGAGGTCCAGGAGCGATGGTTCGTTTGTACCTCTGCATGTAGTGGGTTCTGTAATATGTTGTATCAAGTAACAGTCTCGAAGTTTAAAAAAAAAATTAAATTCCTTATCCTCAGTACTTGTTGCTGTAGTTGATTTTGGTTCCCAATTAATCCTAGGGTAGTTGAAGTCTCCAAGTAGCAGAACATGGGAACACATTTTTTCATTTATTTTGTCAAGTAGTTGGTTAAGGTTGTCATTGTTCTCAGTGATGCTGCTGGGGGCTTCTATAAAAGGAGCCTATGAGAAGGGTGTTTTTCAATTTCAAAGTGCAGAATTGTGCTTCATTAAAAGTCAACGTCAAATTGGTGTACTTGAAACGGCAATGATTTGTGAATAAATAAAATCATCCCTCTACCTTTGCCCTCATCAATGTTCATTGCTTCATTAGAGTACCCTTCCAGTTTGTATCCCTGCATGGTTAGTTTTCTTTTATAATTTTTAGGCTTTACTTCTGATATTGCTACAACATGTGGAGGAATTGAATGGTGTTTTATTCTGCATTTTAGTTAAGTTAATTTTTCCTTAGTTAGTACGTGAGCATTGGTATACTATATGACTATTTTTCCAGTTCTGGCACTAGCAGTTTTATTTACCTTGATGATTTGCCTTTCTCCTGGGCGTCCTCTTACTAGGTAGAAAATTTTTTTCTTTGTTCCTACTGTGTCCTTTCTCTTGCCTCCTTCTGCAGTAGTCGCTCCTTCTCTCTGTCATCCCTGGTCATGTCATGCTTTATGATCATTCCACTGAATAGTTCACCTTTGTTTTTTCAGTTTGTATAGGTTTTTCATAACTATGGCTCTTCTTCCTCTTCTGGAAAGGTTACAAGTAAAGGGCGATTTTTTCCCTCTGTTTCTGTCTCCTTTGTCTACTTACTCCCTAGTCTTTTTACAAGTAGATCTTCTGGCTGATATTTACCACCTGTAGTGTGTCCCAGTAGTTCCTTCATTAGATTCGTGTCATGGATTGCGTTGTCTGCTTTCAGAGTATTGGTCCCCTCTGGCACATTATAAACAACGATGTTCTTCAATCTGGTCAGTCTACCGTTTTTTTTTTGGTGCACACAGTGGCTACTACGTCTTCCTTATTTATGTCCGGTTGTACATGGCTTGCATTGTTGCAACAAATGATTCATGTGTTGTTTGTGATTGCAGATCTGATACTTTGAAAGTGTCTCCTGAAGGTAATTGACTCTGCTGTGTAATGCTTTATGTTTATTTTTTCTTTTCTTTTCGAACTGATCTTGCCGTTCATGCATGATTATTAAGTACAACATGACTACCTTTGCCCCTCTTTGGCATTATTTGCAATACCAACTGATCTGATGATTTTCGTCACTGGTTAATACTGCATACAACGCATCAGACACATTTTGACAACCTTTTATTAAAACCGAAAAATAATGTTTCTAACAATTCGTAATTATTAGTGATTTGGAATATAAATATTTTGCACAAAGATGTCTTACGAATTGTTTTTAGAATGGCGTATTATATTAAGTAGACCAACAATTGTCACGACAATTGGTTTGTCTCGTAAATCCACTGACACTGTCACTTTTGAGTCTGACAGTCATTACATTTAATGTAAAAATCACTATTTTGCAACCGAGCGCAGCCATCTCACAACTTTCGTACTACAGTATTGTGTGAATTGTAATTATATCCACACAATTGTGTGTGGTATTGACAAAATGTGTAAATGTAATGAACATGCTTTGTACGTGAATTTCCGAATGTGTATGACTTTTATGTTTTCAGAAGAGCTGACTTGACTGGTTCGTGTCTCCGAATAAAAACCAAGCCATCTTGCTACAAATATTCAGTTATCTTAGTAACACGATAAAGAAGATAAACTAACGCAGCAACACAATTTAATATACAATATAATGATATACATGTATGTATAGAATTGTGTATTGTCTGGCTCTTTCTGCTGTGATTGAATTTTTTGTGCAACCACGTTCTGAATTCAATGAAACAATTGAAATATTATGTTATGGTTATTGTTATTAGTCTGTAACTTTGGCAATTATTCAAATTATGCATAGACAACAAACCAACATCAAATAACTTATTTTGCCGGTTGTAAATTTTAGTAACCAAAATGAATTAAAATCGTTTGAGTGTGACAAAGATGTAACATTCAAAGGACGTTTTTTTTTTTTGTTAAATTCGACTTATTTTATAAATTTGTTGATACCCAAATTTATAAACAATAACACAAATGATTTCATGTTGGTTTGCCTTCTTAGAATAATTGACTAAATGTCACATTCAAAGGACATTTTCAAATATATATATATATGAATAAATTCAACTGCGTTGTGTTAATACAATATAAAAGATGTACCCAAATCGATTTGAATAGAAAATGTTTAAAGGGTTCTAGGACTTTTCCCACCCGGATATTATATTTTATCGTGATAACATCTGCCATTTAATTTTAACCAGATATCTACACTTACTCAAATGTTCACTCTTAAAATAGCCACTTTTATGATAACATTGTACATAAACTAGTTAATGAATATATTGAATAACATATTTAGCACAACTAGTAACACTGGATTGAGTAGTGAACAATCTACTCGCTAGTCAAGACCTAAAGTTTAAAAAAATCCAGCCCCTGGGGCAACTGCCCTCTCCGGATGCCTATTGCTGGTTGCCAGGTGAAATTCATGGAAATGTCTAGATCCTATTGTGGGTACTGTTGTAGCGCATATGATATTGTCTAGGCCAAGGGGACTAATATCTTGTCACCTTTTGAAGGGGTTCATGGAAGATGATATATCAAGCAAAGTACTGAAATTGGTGGACGACACAAAGCCACAGGTAAAAAATTTAAAGATGAAGATAAAACAAATTTACAAGATGATCTAGACAAATTGGTCAAATTTTAAACATATCAAGGCAGAAATGTAACGATACCCTAGGCCTAGTACAAAGTCAAAGGAACATATAGCATTAATTTGGAATCAAAATGATTGATTAAACAAAGTAAAGGCATTCGTTAAACAAATTGGAATGAATTACGTCGTCTCATGAAACCGGCCTCAGGCTCAGATACTATTCAATATAACTGTCTTCATGACATCAAAATACGTAAAACTAAATCATTTTTATAAAATAATAATTATTGGGGAAAGTGAGCAAGGATCGAGTGATGTGTATACATCAAATGGTTTTTTTAAGTCTTGATATGCTGTGAGGTTTCTGAAAGTTAGTAATGTTGTGGAGTGGCGTCTTTAGGCGAAGTCGTTCGTCCAAGCGTAGCAATTTTTGCCATCTCGACTTAGCGAAACATATTCGTCATTCGATAATCGTAAATATTTCATTCAAAAACAACTTTTTTAACAAATTGGTTGCGCTTAATCGATGACATAATTGTTAATGATTTTGAATATCAATATATTTGGCGAAGGTTTTGAATGGCATATTGCATTAAATATATTTTTTTAAATGACCCTAACATGGGCAACGAGTATAAAAATGACATCGCGGCTACATTTTTTATTATACTTAGGCGTTGTGTTCGGTAATTGAAGACATGTGGCAATAGTTCACAATATCGCCATATTACTGTGTAAATAATCAGCACAATTAATAACAAAGACTTGTGTGTAAACCGCGGAAGAAAAATTAAACAAACGCGTGAAATTACGAGACCCCGAACTTACGTCCGACCTAACTAGTTACTTACGACTTCGTAAATCGGACTTACGCCGTCTCATGAAACCGGTTCCAGGAGCAAGGTTGATGATATGTGGTAAATTATATTTAATATTTTTTTGGCAAATTCGTGTTGTGTTCTAAATGTGTGTATTTTGTAGCGTTTATGCGTGAGATAATTGTGTATATACGTATTCTTGTTTATCTGCCAGTTTTGTAAGTATGTTGGTAACTGTTTGTGCATGAATTTATAATAAAATCGTACTATCTATATTTTAAGTAAGTCTTCACCCTTTAAAATCAAAACAGAGAGGCTTTTAATGAGGAGGCTTAATAATGGTTCCGTAAGTGAGTAATATTTGGTTACATATATTATTCTAATTGCTTTCTTCTGTAACTTTTATTATCCTATTTATTGGCTATTACACTGGTATCCCCAGATCATTAGGCAGTCATTTATGTGGGGTAATATTAATGAATTATATAGCATAATTCTGATACTTTTTTGTAAGACATGCTTCAACTTGTTTGTAATTCCGATTGTCCTAGAACACTTATTTGCTATTTTCTCAATATGTTTATGCCAATTTAAATATGCGTCTAATGTTAGACCTAAGAAGTTGAAATGTTGGACTCTTTCAATGTTTAAACCATCAATTGTTAGTGTTGGTACTATTTCCCTTTTGTTTGGCATTTGAAAAATCATATATTTAGTTTTGTTGATATTTAATGATAATTTATAAAGGTTTTAGTCATTCTGCTATGTTGTGTAGTTCTTTATTTATCATATATTCTGTATCTGGATTGTTTTTACCATTTGTAAAGGACCCGAGCGAGAAGATCATCGGCATACACAATAAGTTTAAAGACAGTACTGGCTTGTGAGAAATCGTTAATATATATATATATAATGAGGACCTAGTATTGAGCCTTTCTGAGACCCCGTGTTTATAAGTAAGACATTAGATTTTATGTCATAAATTTTTACAAATTGCTCAAGGTTTGTTAAGTATTTCTTTAATAATTGTAATGCTGAGGATTCCAACCCATAATGTTCTAATTTGTTTAATAGGATTGTGTGGTCAAGTGTATCGAATGCTTTCGATAAATGGGTAATTGGTTGTTATCCAATTGTGTAGTGATCCTATCAACCATTTCTCGAGCTGAATATTCAATTGAATGGTGGGGTCTGAAGCCGTATTACCAGACAGTAGTTTTGTATTAATAAAATACATGTGTATTTGGTTATTCTATTCATAATTTTTTCCAAGACTTTTTAAATAACAGACAAAAGATATATTGGTCTATGTGGTCTAATGTGGGATATTTTTTCTTAAATACAGGAATTATGCTTCTGCACCGGAAGACAATGTTGGCGCTGTTTGGTGTCATCGCCTACAGCGTCATCACGATGCTGTCGATCTTCACCTACCAAGGCCACATACGTCTGGGGGCCAGTGACAAGTCAAACCAATCGGCGTCGTACAATTTCACCACTACAGTGGAGAAACATGTGCAGCTCATCACGTTGTTCACAACGTTTAAGAACTTTGAAGCCAAGGCCATAGTTTACCGGAACACAATCCGCAACTGGGGACTGCTCGCTCCTGCCGTCCGACCAGTCCTCTACTATACAGTCGGAGAAAACAGCTTCATAGAGTTCGCCCGCATGCATGGGTGGGCAGTCTACAGGTGCCCGAAGGTGAGCAAGTATGGCGTCCCGGTGTTGCGAACTATGTATCTTCATGCTCAAGCAATCAACAATCCAACCCCGTTTTACGGCTACGCAAATTCAGACATCCTTTTCGACAACAAGTTGGTGACAACACTGGAAACATTAAACGGCAACCGTGATAGATTCAAACGGATACTTATTGTTGGCCGTAGGATCAACTACAATTTAATACATAACCAAGACATTCACGACCTCGCGTCGGTCTCTCAATCCGCTTTTGCAGGTGTCTTATTTCATGCAAATGCACAAGACTACTTTATTTCTACACACTCAGGATTTCCATGGAATTTGATTCCTGACTTCGTTATTGGCAGGGTTGGGTACGACAATTGGCTAGTGGCAACTGCCATTAAAAGAAATATATCTGTGGTCGATGCCACTGCGACCATCACCGCATTACACCAAACTGGGTCGGATGGCAACTTCGCTGGTCATCGGAAGCGGGCGAACGACGAACTATATTTTAATCATCGCTTGGCAGGAAAGTTTGATTATTCTTTCGGCCTTACGACGTGTTCTCAATTCATGACAATATGGAACTCGTCCCATGTTGTGATATTAGAGCGACCGAAAGGGTACCGAAAACGATGTGCCAAGTCTAAGAATGAAACGTTCGATCCTAAACTAATAGCAAGTCGTCAGCGTGCATTTTTAAACAAGAGTAAATCGCAACAAGCCGATTCTAAATCTTCTCGATTTCATTTGGCTACATCTGAGCTCAGTATATTCCGGTTAGATACATCTAATCCCAGTCCTGGCCAGTCAGTTACGCCTAACCCCAAACAAATCCCAATGGTTACGTTTAAACCTGGACAAGTTCTGTCAGTTACACAAAAATCTAGTCAAACTCAATTACCGACGTCTAAGCATAGACAAGTGAAGCTGCCTAACACCACTAGTGGAACTAGTAACGATGCATTCACGTCAAACGAATCAGCTGCAACTACATTAAAATAACGGGGAAGTCTGATGGCACCGCTTGAAGTCGCATCAGGCTATGTGCCATTTGGTTGGGTGAAGTATATATAATACTGCGAAGTGAAACTGAGTTAGAAGAACTTTATCAAGTGAAATCAAGCAAACCGCTTTAACGGACCAATCGAACCCTAAAGGCCGGGTTACACGATTATTATGCGTGCGCGCGTGTGTGTGTGTGCTAGTTTCTGACCAATACTAGACGTTATTATTGTTTGTTAAAGTTTAGTTACAATTAGGTTTGATACCAAGTGCGTGCGTTTTCATTGGTTAGCTGACACACTGCTATAGTTGGGGGTTTCGTATAATTAAAATGCCTCCTTTCTCTGAACTTTCAAAGTACATCTAATTTAACAACGATACAGATTTTATAATATGCATTGACATATTTACAGAATTTGCATAACATAGTAATTATACTAAAAAAAAAACAGTTACCGGGGGTATTAATTTCTTCATTCATCGCCAGCATCAAATCTGGGACTGATAACAATTATGTTCTTATATAGCGCGATATCTAGTCTGTATGACCGTTCAAAGCGCTTTACACATGGCAGATATGTTCCTTCCAGTACCAAATGTACTTCCTGGGAAGAATTCAACCACGTTGCAATTACTGCGCTATTCGTTCACAAGACTTCGTTGACATATATCAATCACTGTCTCTTGCCAGGGACTCATTTACACAAGTGTAGCAATGTGGAGTCAATGTAATTGGCCCAGCTTCGAAACGACAGCTAGAATACCCTTGGTTAAGAGTCTGATGTTTTAACCTCTACGCCACGTTGCCACATTAACATACTGTGTCCTTTTCAAGTGCACCCCCGAATTATGTTAGCCACAAAAAGGTTTGTCTTTAATTAAGAAAGCTTGATGTCATTAGAATGTACCATTTTAGTGGCCTTTATGTTTTCCACACGTGGCAAACTATGTGTGCACATGTTATTCTTACCTGTTCAACAAACCAAGCACATATTGCCAGGATTCACCTCACTAATATTCAACATAATATTAGTGACATATGGGTACAACTACTACACTTTAGTAAAACGTATTTGTGAAGCTCAATTTCTCGTAGAATGATCCACACATTATTAATTTTTTTATATTATATCTAAACATTAGCCATATAAGTACAATTATCTCGTATTGAAGAATTTCTACTTCTGATCACTGAAAGACCTTTCCCAAAAACTATCTTGTTTTGGAACATCATGTCCTATTCATTCATAGAAAATGCCCCTTTGGTCCTAGCCCCACCAATAAAGTATTTTTGGTGGAACATTGTGCCATATGCCAAAGGTCTATTTTTTAATTTGGTCGAATGTTAACTTGGTCCTGCAGAAATGCACTATTGCTAAAACGTGTTTGTACTATTAAAAGTGCCCATTTGAATGTGAAAGTGCTGTTTTGAGTTCTTGTCCAATCAGAATTTGTTTTATGTGTATGGAACATGGTACTCTTTTATCACTGAAAGGATCTTTAGTTTAGTTCATGTTCAACACATAAATATTTTCTATCATGCAGAGAAATAATGCAATATACACGAATCACAGCATACAGAACATGTTTAACATTAATTAACTTTCGTTAATTAATTTGAACTTCATTAATTTGTGATAAACATACATTAATTAATTGCAATACAATATTGCGTATTTGAAAATACTTCCAATGCTGTATTGTAAATGAACAAAATTAGATAGCAAATACTTATTAATACACACAATTCAGCATTGCAATATGAACTATTCCGAGTGCACCCATCCCTTGTAACGATTGGTGAAAACCGACGAATAACCCAGGTGTTAAGGTAAACATTACGCATGCTCCCACGCGACACGCACGTGCGTACACACATACACACACACACACACACACACACACACACACACACACACACACACACACACACACACACACACAACATAAATACTATACACGTGACAAACACCACATTTGTTATAACATAATATATATGTAAAATATTAGTTAAAATTAAGAGAATTTTTTTAACTAACATTTTCAGAAATCAACCCCGGTTGATTGCATACGCTCAAAACCCCTTGCGGACGGGCCTAAACATATAATTATTGCAGACACAAAGCGACATTACGTTATCTTATTGAAATACAAGTAAATCTGTTGTGAAGTTAAAGCACATCCCACATGGTCACGTGCGTGTTACTCTTTTTTTAAATATCCAAAAGTGACTATACATGACATTGTATTTAGTGCACTAGACAATCTATAATCGGCAATGGTATGATGGAATTTAAGCGAATCTCGAGCGTTCAATTGGAAGGAATTGGGCATGTTTAAAGTAAGTTTGACATTCGATCGTCAAATCAAGCTCTGTGTATACTCTGGTCAGTTTGACGAATGCTTTCAAATATTTGAATATTACCGTTAACATGAATTTTATTAGTACGTTGCAGCCATTTGAACATTAACATGGATTGAATAATCATACAGCAACAATTTCAATTATTATTTCAATTTGTCTTCACAACAACACGACATCTGCGTATGATGCTCCCTAAACAGTCATTTCACAATCATGATAACTGTTCTTAATTATCCTTGAGAACAGACGGTCTGCTTTATATCAGCACTGGTATATTGTCTAAACGAAAGCTGGATTTGACCAATGATATGACCAGAATATTGGATTTGACCAGAATATTGACATACATACGGGCACTCACCTGTTTGGCTGTGGACCGGTCGTGACTCGTCGAATGAATGGGGGTTTGGTTTCCGGAACAAGTGAATGGTTTCTCAAGCGTCACGTCAACTGTGTCATGTTCACTGATTCCGGGAATCGAGCTCAGCATTAGCGAGCCTTGTGGGGCGGTGCCTGTGTGTGGGCGGACCAAGGCAGCACATGTACAAAAATGTACACGTTTATATATATATATATATATATATATATATATTATATATATATATATATATATATATATATATATATATATATATATATATATATATATATATATATATATATTATACATATAGATATATATATATGTGTGTATGTGTATCTATATGTATATATATATATATATATATATATATATATATATATATATATATATATATATATATATATATATATATATATAAACTTGTACATCTGTGTACATCTTCTCATGTGCTGCCTTAGTCCACCCACACACAGGCACCTCAAGTCAATGACCACCAAGTCAAGCCCCAAGTCATCCTTCTGAATTCCAAGTCAAGTTACAAGTCATGAAAATGGGCGACCGAATGCGACTCCAGTCAGCCTTTGCGACTCGAGTCAACAAAACTGTACGAAGCGTGTTATGCATGTTCCATGTGTAAATATAAATAAGGACATTCATCATCTCTATATACATAGGTATGTATAGTAACATTACACAAACCCCATTTCAAAGATTGCATACGAGGCTTTCATAACTACAACCGAGCATATTCCGCAGTCATATAACATGATTCCCGAAACGTACTGTACAGACTAAATAAACATTAAAAACAAAAACAAAGCGTTGAATGATATCGCGCCCTTCTAACAATAGAAGAAATTGTTCGTTCTTATAACTAAATCACTGAAATCCCATCACCAGGAACTCATTTATACAGCGGAGTGAACTGGAGCAAGCCCTGGTTCTCTCGAATGAGAGTCCGATGCTCTAACCGCGCCGCCACCGCGCCTCACGTAAACGTATCTGATTAGTGCTAGGCAGAAGGTAAGTAATGCTCTAACGTTCTACAACAGGTTCGTGGTAGACACAAGGTAAATGTTGCTCAAACGTTCTATAATAGATTCATGTTAGGCAAGTAAGAAATGCTCTAACGTTTTACAACAGAGTACGCACAGGGTATGTAATGCTGTAACGTTCTACAAAAGAGTACGCACAAGGTATGTAATGCTCTTACGTTCTACAACAGAATAGGCACAAAATATGTAATGCTCTAACATTATACAGCAGATTCGTGCGAGGCACTAGGTAAATAATGCTCTAACGTTTTACAAAAGATTTCTGCTAGGGACACGGTAAGGAATGCTCTAACGTTCTACAACAGATTCGTGTGAGACACAAAGTATGTAATGTTCTCAACAGAGTAGGCACAAACTATTTAATGCTCTAACGTTCTACAACAGATTCGTGTAGGCAAAAGGTAAATTTGCTCTAACGTTCTAAAGCAGAGTAGGCAAAAGTTACATAATGATCTAACGTTCTACAACAGATTCGTGCTAGGCCCAAGGTAAGTAGCGGTCTAATGTTCTACAACAGAGTAGACACAAGGTAAGTAATGCTGTAACGTTCTTCAAGAGATTCGTTCTATGGACAAGGTAATTAATGCTCTAACATTCTTCAACAGATTCGTTCTACGAACAAGTTAAGTCATGTTTAACGTTCTACAACAGATTCCTGCTAGCCACAATGTAAGTAATTCTCTAACGTACTATTACAGGTTCTTGTTAGGCACAAGGTTAGTAATCCTCTAACGTTCTGCAACAGAGTACTCACAAGGCATGTGATGCTCCAACCTTCTACAACAGAGTAGGCAAAGTGTATGTAATGCTCTAACGTTCTACAACAGATTCGTGCGAGGCACAAGGTAAGTAATGGTCTAACGTTTTACAACTTAGTATGCACAATATATGTAATGTTCTAACGTTCTACAACAGATTCGTGTTAGGCTCAAAGTGTGTAATTCTCTATCGTTCTACAACAGAATAGGCACAAGGTAAGTTATGCTATAAAGTTCTACAACAGATTCGTGCTAGCGAAAAGGTAAGTAATACTCTAACGTTCTACAACAGATTGGTGTTAGGCACAAGGTAAATAAATATCTAACGTTCTACAACATAGTAGGCACAAATTAAGTAATGCTCTAACGTTCTACAACAAATTCGTGCTAAGCACCAGGTAAGTAATTCTCTAATGTGCTACAACGTATTCATGCTGTGGACAAGGTAATTTATGCTCTAACGTTCTACAACATATTCGTATTAGGGACATGGTAAGTAATGTTTTAACGTTCTATAACATATTCGTTATATGGAGATGGTAAGTAATGCTCTAACGTTCTATAACAGATTCTTGTCAGATTCAAGGCATGTAAATCTCTAACGTTCTACAACAGAATAGGCACAAGCCTAAATCCGCCCTTGCAACTTGTAATTGTCAATCGTGTACACTTTTTAGCTATACAATGCTGAATACAACGTTGTAAAAGCACTCGAAATTTGACAGTAATCCATTCAGAATCAGATCAGAATCATTGTTCCACAGATATTGCCAGTTAATATTGCAATAAGTGTCAAGTAATGGCGCATTCGTATCATTTACGCAATCGTATCAATGATAGACGTATATATTCACACACATGAGAATACAAAATAGCGACGGCTAAATCCGCACATTACTGTAATAAAACCAAGGAGCCTGGGTTTGACATGAACACAAAATCACGAGCAACATCGGATGAACACCAAGGCCAGCATGTTGATTGGGAAGAACATCAATTGCGAAAAGACCGCTTTTGGTCGAATCGACAGAATTCGCCTCAGTCATTGCAACAAATCTCTAACATATAGCAACTCTGTAGCAACCTCGATGGTTAAGACAAAGTATGGCGTCATCAAGCTAACTATATTTCACAGTTGATGGGGTGAAATGTCGTGACTTGCCTTGCGTGGCGTGGCGTGGCGTGGCGAGGCGAGGCGAGGCGAGGCGAGGCGAGGCGGTGTGTGTGTGTGTGTGTGTGTGTGTGTGTGTGTGTGTGTGTGTGTGTGTGTGTGTGTGTGTGTGTGTGTGTGTGTGTGTGTGTGTGTGTGTGTGTGTGTGTGTGTGTGTGTGTGTGTGTGTGTGTGTGTGTGTGTGTGTGTGTGTGTGTGTGTGTGCGTGTGTGTATCCCGGGGGGTAACTGCAATTATAAACGTGTATTTGTAAATGTAGTTTGCAGGAATCTACCTGTATTGCGTGTAGCTGCGTTTAGATGTAGGCGACTAGGATTTACTGGGATTATGTGTAGCTAACTTGTCCTCAATTGGTTTAGATGAAGCTGACGTAGATTTACTGGGATTCTGTGTAGCGAAGTTATACTCACTGTGCTCATGTGTAGCTGATGTGAATTTACTCGGCCTATATGTAGATGACAGAAATTTACTGTGAATTTGTAAAACTAACTGGTCCTCTTTGGGATCAGATGTAGCTGACAGGAATTTACTGGGATTGTGTGTAGCTAACTGATCCTGACTGGGCTTAGACGTGACTGACATGGATTTGGTGGGATTAGTTCTATATAACAATACTTGTCTAAACTTAGATGCAGGCAAAATAACCTGTTTACGTATGTATGTAGGTGAGTGCACATGTCTTAATTGCCACATCTGTAGTATGTCTAACTCCGCACGTCGGCGGCCCTCCTCACGTCGGCTGCCCTCCGCACGTCGGCTGCCCTCCGCACGTCGGCGGCCCTCCGCACGTCGGCGGCCTTCTGCTTGTCCAACAGCCGGCGACACAATCTCGCTCTTTTTCTTAGACGTGTCACATCCCTTTCTGTCTGATTTCGGTCGCTCTAGTAACACGACTTGGGTTGCGTTCCATTCTGTTTTGAAATGAGAACACGTCGTAGTGCCGATTGAATAATCAAAATCTCCGGCCAAGCGATAATTAACGTATTTCTCTTCATCCGACCGCTTGGTATTCCGGCCGGCGTAGTTGCCATCCGACCCAGTCTGGTGTAGGGCGGTGATGGTCACACTCGCATCGACCACCGATATATTTCTTTTGATGGCAGTTGCCACTAACCAATTGTCATATCCAACCCTGCCAATAACGAAGTCGGGAATCGAATCCCATGGAAATCCTGAGTAAGTAGAAATAAAGTAGTCTTGTGCGTTGGCACCAAATAAGGAGAGTGCAGCGCCATATCGAGAGACCGACACGAGGTCCTTAATCTCTTGGTCACGTTTTAACTTGTAGTTGATCCTCCGACCAACAACAAGGATCTGTTTGAATCGATCAAAGTCGCGTTTCAATGCTTCTAGCGTTGCCACCAAATTGCTGTCGAACAGGATGTCGGAATTCGAGTAGCCATAAAACGGGGTCGTACTGTTGATCACTTGAGCGTGAAGGAACATCGACCGCAATATCGGGACGCTCGTGTTGCTCACTTTGGGACACCTGTAGACGGCCCACCCATGCATGCGGGCGAACTCGGTGAGGTAGTCTTCTCCGACGGTGTGGTAGAGCACTGGTCGCACGAAGGGAGCGAGCAGTCCCCAATTGCGGATTGTGTTCCGGTAGACTACAGCCTTGGTTTCGTATTTCTTAAACGTTGTGAACAATGTGATGAGCTGCACCTGTTTCCTCGCTGTCTCCAATGATGGAACAGATAAAGTAACATTGTTGGACGTCAGCGGGTCTGACATGGTGCTCGGTCTCAAGTGTGTATGGTCAACAGTGTCATCAGGACGCTGCAAAAACAATGTCATCAGGACACTGTAGGCGACGACACCAAACAGTGAACATATTCTCTTCCGGCGCCACAGCATCCTGCAAACCTAAACAGATGCAAATGCGTTGGTTACTGCCGATGTTGTTGGTGTACAGTGTATAGTGATGACGTGTAGACATTGTTCGAAGAGTGTATGATGTGCAAGTGCAACACACACGCGCGCGCGCGCCCACACACACACACACACACACACACACACACACACACACACATTTATACTCCAGTACACACACGCATGTACGCACGCAAGCACGCACACTATTTTATGTAAGTCAAAATGTTGCTTGACCTTGTAAAGTATTGTTTTTTACTGTTTGTTCAACGTTTTTCTGACGTCGTGTTCTGTTATTTCTAAACCATATTTATATATATTTTACAGACGTATTTTCATTCAACAAGCTGCTCATTATATGTTTCTTAGCCATTTTTATCATTACATTTAGAAAGCAGCAGCAGCAGCAGCAGCAGCACACAGCAGCAGCAGCAGCAGCAGCAGCAGCAGCAGCAGCGCAGCACAGCAGCAGCAGCAGCACAGCGCGCACCAGCAGCACCATTGTTTTAATTCCATATATATATATATATATATATATATATATATATATATATATATATATATATATATATATATATATATATATATATATATATATATATATATATATATATATATATATATATATATATATATATATATATGTGTGTGTGTGTGTGTGTGTGTGTGTGTGTGTGTGTGTGTGTGTGTGTGTGTGTGTGTGTGTGTGTGTGTGTGTGTGTGTGTGTGTGTGTGTGTGTGGGGGGGGGGTGTGGGGGTGGGGTGTGGGTGTGTGTGTGCGTGCGTGCGTGCGTGCGTGCGTGCGTGTGTGTGAAATGTGATAGCGGTGTCGTTGGGGGCTCGAAGTGACCATTTATGTACAAATTTGCATAAAACCGACATGGCGGCTGACGCTAACCAAAATAACTGTTTCCTCCTCGGTCAGTAACTTGAGCCAGCCTAGCACACAGCGGCTATACAACACACGTCTATCGCAGCGTTTTAAACTATTGCTTGTTTTAGTACCTTGCCATCGTATCATGTTCGCAACGCCTCCGTTTATACGTCCTACCCATCAAGTCCCACTGGTAATTAATCATGACAATGTTGGTGGATGCTGGCCAGTGTCTCATACTGTCTGTATTGCTCAGGTGAAAATAAAATGCATACTAACTTAGCAATGTAGAATAAATACCGCAATACAAACAAAAACAGGATTGAAATTTGTTTTAATCATATCTGTTATATTATGTTAAAATATTAGTCATATTATTTGGTATTTGGTGATATATAATGCATAATATAACATCATTATATCAATGACATGCTGTCACTAAGTAAGTTTTTTTAATCGAAAAAAAATCATGGTTTTTGGGCTATGCACATGAGATACATGCAATTAAAAAATATTTACGTGCAGCTGAAATCAAGAATACCACGCCAGCGGTTTACTAAGAACATTTTTGAAAGTGGGAGATTCTGGTAATTTTTCTGGTAGACTGGGGGGCTGACATGTTAACCAGCCCGTCAGATAAACGCTCTATGAAACCAGTGTAACCGAGACTATAAGTGACGCATTAAGGTGGGGTGGTATACACAAAAGCAACGCAGTCTAAAACAAACGTGTTATTTTGCTAGAAAGAGGAAAGGTTAGTAAATAAAAATGATGCGCCGTAGCAGACAAAAAGGTGATGAAATGGCGAAACCTGTCGAGTCTGCGCGACCGTTGATCGAGTCTGCGAGATCGATCTAGAAAAAAATGTCAATATGACATACCGCGGACTGAACCCGGGCCCTTTTACACGCAAAGCGAACGCTCTGCCGCTAAGCCACGACAGTTCACAGAATGTGTTATATATTCTGCAGGCCGTCTCGTGACACTGTCGTCTTAATTGTCAATTTTGCTTTTAAACATTTTCACGTTAGTAACATTGACATAACTTTTTTTCCATTCCTTTATTGTTCTCTGTGAGAATGGCTTTGAGAGTGCTTCATGAAAATATATGAAATATTAATTACTGTGTCATGTTAACTTTTAGCCACTTTTATCTCGGTAGTATAATTATTATAGTATGCTTACTGCGTCATTACTTCGCTGCACATCCTACAACGTTATTTTCAGTGGTAACCAGACTCGACCGATCTCGCAGAACTCGATCGATCTCGCTGACTCGATTGATCTCGCAGACTCGATCTATCTCGTAGATTCGACCTACCGCCGCGCAGACTCGACCAGCAGTCGCGCGGACTCGACAGGTTTCGCCGTTTCATTACCCTTTTGTCCACTACGGCACCTCATAAACAAAGGCCAAAATATGTTACACAAGTTAAGTTTGGGCACAAATAGCATGGCGATATCCTATTTGCAAGTTTAGGAAAAGGTCTATACAAATATATTTTCATTTTGCGAGCGAATATTGCCAGAACCCCACACTCGTAGGATTATCCAACAGTATGGTGCGGCCCATAACATTAAGATTCGGTGTGCTCAACAAGGTTTTAATTTCTACTTGGTGTGATACTCTTAATCGTAGTTACAAATGGTGTACAGGCAAAAAACATTACTTTTGTTGCTCTCTAAGTTTTCTGTTTCGATTCTGCAAATTATAATAAAGTATAATTTAACCATTACATGATCACATCTTATTTTATATGTAGACCCTTAGCCTAGTCTTAGACCCGCTGTGTCCGTGACAAATATTACGGTAAAGGACAACGTATACAGGCCTACATCGGAACTAGGGTCAATGTAAAGACTGGAGTATTGGCAGCTGATTAATATTAACCATTGTGTAAGTAGATCGAAACATGTTTCGTCCCCCCCCCCCCGGAGAACGACATAAGACTACGACTGACTGAGACCACCCTGCCAACAAGCCTAAATAAGTTTTAGCTATACAATGTTGAACACAACGTTGTAATAGCACTCGAAATTTGACATTAATCCATTCAGAATCAGATCAGAATCATTGTTCCACAGATATTGCCAGTTAATATTGCAATAAGTGTCAAGTAATGGCGCATTCGTATCATTTACGCAATCGTATCAATGATAGACGTATATATTCACACACATGAGAACACAAAATAGCGACGGCTAAATCCGCACATTACTGTAACAAAACCAAGGAACCTGGGTTCGACATGAACACTAAATCACGAGCAACATCGGATGAACACCAAGGCCAGCATGTTGACTTGGAAAAACATCAATAGATTGTGTGTCCAGTTATCTTATACAATTGCGAAAAGACCGCTTCTGATCGAATCAACACAACGCGCCTCAATCATTGCAACAAATCTCAAACATATAGCAACACTGTAGCAACCTATGTCAGTATTCACCCCGATGACAGTCACTCTTACCTACCTTTTGCCTACAACGAAGCTAAAGACAAAGTGTGGCGTCATCAAGCCAAATATATTTCACCGTTAATGGGGTGAAATGTCATGACTTGCCTTCAGCACTTCGACGACAACGAAATAGTCGATCAGTTTCAGAGTGTCTCCTATCCACATCCACCAACGAAACACTCTCGTTCGCAATGATCAGCCTCTCGCCCTCACTGACCTTATGCCAACTGCTGCTTTTGACACCGCTGAACAACTGGTCGGCTTAAAAAATAAAACTCAGGTGCGAATTATGTCACATGACAACTGGCTATGTAACCACTGAAGTTATCTCTCTGCGGCAACTGCTCAATTACGGCTTATCGTACGGTACAATTTCACAATATTACTTTCTTACTGCCAATATTCTCGTGCTTGGATCCGCGTCTCTCTACCAAGCTCACCATACACAATTGATATGAATTATTATACTGTCAAGAAAAAGTGCATCGAATTATTATAATAGTTGGTGATTAATAAATAACGAACGAACATTCTGAACAGAACGAATCGCCACGGACAAAGGCCATAATGTAGATTGTGCGTCTACAAATTGCTAGAAACTTCTACGACAAAGTTGTTCACATTGGGATTGGATAAGAGACTTGGATTTGCCGTGAGAATGAACGCTATATGGAACATTTAGAACATACCGTATCATTATCAACGTAACCATAGCGTATCAAACCACCTTTGTACAGCTCACTGTACGAGCCACCGATTTTGGTGGGAGTGGCTTAAGTATGACAGAGTATGTGTTATGCTGCCTATTTCCAGTTGCACAAAGGCGCCAAGAAACGGAAATGTTGACATTGAAGTTGATCATGTTATAGCAATCCGATATACTGCATAAGTAGCGTGTCAACTTCAACTGTGAATTTTAAATCTCGTCACGACGCTAACGCACCTCGCCTTAACGCGATCATTTGCATATATATATATATATATATATATATATATATATATATATATATATATATATATATATATATATATATATATATATAGAGAGAGAGAGAGAGAGAGAGAGAGAGATAGAGAGAAAGAGAGAGGAGGGGAGGGGAGGGGAGGGAAGAGGGGGAGAGATAGTGGATAGTGGGAGAGAGAGAGGGAGAGAGATAGAGAGGGGGAGAGATACAGGGACACAAAGAGAGACAGCAAGAGACAGATAGACAAAAACATAGAAAACTGTGAATTTCTGAATTACAAGTCATGCGGTCTAGCAGGATGGAGGTGCATGATATTGTTCTATAATATACTTTTCCAAATAGTCACTGCATACTTGTCTTGTTAATAGCGGAGGCAGTTTTACGCTCCAGATGCCACGTGATTGAAACAATAAAGCCAATGGGATCGATAATGTTATCGATGAATATATAGCAAAAACTGCCTAACATGTGTTACCCAAACAGCAGTGTATCCATCCTCTCTGTGGCGGTGACATTAAAATATCTCCATTTGCAGCGATTGACTGCTTCGCATGAATTGTTAAATTGAAGTACTCCGTGCTGGCTGGTAAAGAGGAATAAACCCTGGTTGGACGCCGCAAGTCAGTTGGTGATCTGTAGAATGTTAGTTCGGGCAGCTGCACCAGTGTATTATTTTTGTTAAGTACAGGCATCGCCTTTGGACAACGACATATGGTGTTGCCCGTGTTTGCATAATAGCATGTAAATTGCATGTTTATTTCGGTCAATATCAAATGCTACGTTCAGATCTAGTAGAAGCCGTATCACGCCTTTATGCCGGTCACTGACGTTCTAATGCTCATTCAGAAGCGCTGTTCAATTCATATCACATTCGAATCAGACATGGGGTTAATTGTCATTGAAACGTCAATTCTAATTCCGGAATTGGTGTTTCGTTTTTTAAAGTAATTGGAATTTGTGAATATGCAGTTGGTATTTTCAATAATGTTTTTTCAATACAGCCTACCCGAAATAACCCGTGGCGCCTTAGGTTTATAATATATCACTAATATAACGGTGAAATGGCGAAAATTGTCGACGGAAGTACGACACGTAATTTTCTTTACTTTCTTTTACTTTAAATTATATTTAACCAGATTTAACAAAATTGCCACCAAAAACTACAAGTTTCAGATGATAAGTGGACAAGGAAGCCATTGGCATATGGAGAGGCCAACAATTTTATAATCTATCAAAGAGTCATAACAATATGATGTATCCACAACAATGATGCAAACATTTAAATAATTACTGTTTCATGAAAGAATACGTCTTACCAACTGTAGTGTGCCGGAGTTTACCGTAATCGCGACCTATGAACCGGACCGGCGTTCAGAGCACGGCTTGTATTCATTTGTTCTTTTAATACAGTTTGCACAAACAATACCTTCGTTGTGTCCATGTAAAGCTTTACAAATGGTGACGAAGATGGGATCAACACTCGCGCAGGTTTGACAGTAACTTAGAATAAACTACAAGCAAGCAACACAAGAAACATGACATTTGTAGATAAGTCAGTTATCGCGCGCAACGGCAACACTCACTAATTCCAGGAATGTGAACGGGAACGGAACACCTGTCGAATAAATTTCTAAACAAAGATCATAATTGTCCGTGCAAAATCAGAACCACGAGTGGTAATGTTCGCTTAGCCACACGTCGCATAAATAGGCTACTTAGAAATGTCCGACGATAACCAAGGCTATTATACACCAATGCCGCCTGTACACGGGATACGTCCACCGGCACCAGTAGATCTTGACTTCAATCCTGCAGATAACTGGAAGATATTCAAACAAAAGTGGAAGAACTATGCTACGATAACGCAACTCCAGAAACAGCCGGCGGATTATCAGGTCGCTTTGCTACTGCACACGATTGGAGATGCCGCATTGAAGATATACAATGTGTTTACATTGAAGATATACAATGGGTTTACATTAAAGATATACGATGGGTTTACGTTCGAGACAGAAGACGACTCACGATCGGTGGCTGAAATCTTGGCCAAATTTTACAGCTTTGCAGTTGCGGAGATCAACGAATATTATGAGAGATTTATGTTCCATAACACAGTGAGACATTTGAACAGTTCCTAACAGCCATCAGGGTGTTTATCAAATCCTGCAATTTATGTGATGCGTGCAGAAAATCAACACTACGCGACAGAATCGTCCTGTGTGTATACGACATCGGTGTCCAAGAGGCTCTCCAAATGCAGCGTAACATATCACTAGAGACGACAATCGACATGTGCAGAGCTGCAGAACATGCAAGGTCACAGAGTAAGGTCATTCGTCCAGAAGCGGTAAACAAAGTCAGTAAATCCAGCTACGTTGAATCTAACAAGGGAAGTTTCGACAACTATCCCAGCGCCAACACAAAATGGCGCAGAAACCAACAAGTTCAAACGAGTGTGCAAAACCGCCAACAAAAACTATCAAATGGAGCACCCTGCCAGCAGTGCGGGTTCAAGAGTCACGCTGACGGAATATGTCCAGCAAATGGGGAGACCTGCAACTTCTGTGGCAAACTAAATAATTTCGAGAAACTTTGTAGGAGAAAAAAACGTGAAAGCAAACATGTGTGACAGGTCGAACCAGACTCGCGCACACAACATCCACTTGGCGACTCGAGCGAAGATGGATAATGCATGGACGATGCACAATCTGCCAACGAATGAAACGACTGCAAGAAAATCACCAATGACTGTGATCGCCATAAACAACATCAACGCAAAGATGATGATCGACGCATGAGCATCAGTAAACGTGATGGATGAACGGACATATGAGATGATTCGAAAACTGGCTTTGATCAAACACAAAGGGCCGAGAATTGTGACATATGGCGGCGGCACACCACTAAACATTCTAGGTGTGTGTGTGTGTGTGTGTGTGTGTGTGTGTGTGTGTGTGTGTGTGTGTGTGTGTGTGTGTGTGTGTGTGTGTGTGTGTGTGTGTGTGTGTGTGTGTGTGTGTGTGTGTGTGTGTGTGTGTGTGTGTGTGTGTGTGTGTGTGTGTGTGTGTGTGTGTGTGTGTGTGTGTGTGTGTGTGTGTGTGTGTGTGTGTGTGTGTGTGTGTGTGTGTGTGTGTGTGTGTGTGTGTGTGTGTGTGTGTGTGTGTGTGTGTGTGACATAATGCTAGGGTCCGCCATTCAATGTCACCGGTTCCACGTGACAAAAGGCGCTCATGGCTCTTTGATCGGTTTGACCTGCCGTCAATAAAGTACTGCGGAATGATATTCAGGAAAACCGGCGTGTCACCTCACCCAAACAAAGTACATGTTCTCAAGGAGCTGCCGCCTCCATCAAATGTGACAAAGCTGAGGAGTTTCCTGGGTATGATGAACTACTTATCAAGATTCATCAAATGTTTTGCCATCATCAGCGAACCACTGAGACACCTCACTAAGAAGGATGTAGACTGGCTATGGTCAAGTGAACAAGACGCGGCGTTTACCGCGCTCAGAGACTTACTCATCGAAGATACATGTGCTGCCTACTTTGATGTAAAGAAAACGTATGGGCCTGCGAGCACTTTGACCAGTACTTACAAGGAGATCCGCAGTTCACAAACGCTTCTCACCATATGGAAGAAAGCCATGCCGCCACTGCGCATTGAGCGATAGGGTCTTCGACTCCAACCGTACAACTTCGTTCTGAGATACATACCCAGAAACAAAAATCCAACATACTACATATCCAGGAACCCGATAACTATGGCGGGGACTCGCAGACACCAGAAAATGGCTGAAGATTACGTAAACTTCACTGCACCATCCAGTATACCACGCGCCATGAAGACAGAGGATGTCAAACGTGCCATTGATGCAGATGACATTATGCAGAGCATAGCCACTCTTTGCAGAAATGACGCTGGTCTGAGATCCACAAATCTGATGACCCAATGATGCGAGAGTTCTACAACGTCCGAAAAGAACTGACTATCACTAATGACAACATACTACTACGTGGAACAAACGTGGTCATTCCTGCATCTCTGAGGCACCAAGCGGTGGCACTTTCGCACGAAGGTCATCAAGGGATTGCCAAAACACATTGATTTTTTTCGTGTTTACTAATCTGTAACTCGATAAAGATGCTTTCAAAGCAGTCATTATCCACATACGAAATTTTCCTTAGACAAATATCAGAAGATTGACAATTGTTAAGCAGATATTCACACACTTATATGGCAACACCACCACCTTGCATGTTTTTTTTTCTGGAATTACAGTACAGTTTGTAATCTGAAAATTCGACTTCATTGAAGGTTACTTCATTTCCATCCCAATTGTTTTCATTAAGCCAAGTTTCTGATATTGCAATGATTTGAAATTTATACTCCAGACTTCGGATAGTATATTGTATCTTAGCAAAATGTGCTTTTAGACTCCGGGCATTAAAGTGTATAACACTCAGTTTGTTTGACCGGTTGTTGCTAGACTTCAGAAACGCCGTCAAACGGCAGATTGCTGCGTTTCGATTGGTTTTCTAGGTAGTCGATCGAGCGTTCCATTTTTTTATCGTGTCTTCGAAATCGAGCATCTTTTTTGACAGGTCGTCGATGTTTTCCTTGGAGTAATTTACTTTCAGTTCCTCGACTTGAGTCTGTGTGTACTGAGGCTGATCCGGAGTTCTGTCAGTGCCGTGGTTGTCTCGCGCATGAAACAGTCCACCCTACGGTTTGTCTCGGCGACCGCGCTTTGCTAACATGCCTGGTACGCGTTTTGTTGCACTGTTAGCATCATGAATCGTATTATCGTTCATGTCGACGTTTGTTTCAAGGTGTGTGTCAGTAGGGGCCGTGGTTGCGCCACTTACACTGGCTCCACCCTTTGGGTGCTTAGGCATCACGGTTTGGTTGTGTCACCCTGAGAGCGTCACACACTCAGCCGCAAACAATGGCGTTACAGTTAAAACACTTGAGTTAATACCACTTCAGTGGCTATTGTTCCTCGTCAGTGCGTCGATGTGAATCAATGACTTTGTATCAGCGGGGGTAGATTTTCCCGCGCTGTACTGTCCAGATGGGTGATATTTCCAGCAAGTATCACAGTGTCCGTGTTTCGCGGCCGAATCTGCTAGTTCCTTCACTGAAGTGAAGGTTCAGTTATTCCTTTGCGCACAGGTCAATCATCTTTCGATCGCCCATGTAGAACCGGGCAAAATAAAAATTGACACGCATCTGTCAACTCCATTCAGCCACATACCCGCGGTCGTCACATATGTACAAGGCACGGCCATCACAGCAGCCGATGACAACCACACGGTTCGTCGCAATACCTCTCGCTTCAAAAAGATGCTTGATCCACTTCCGGTTTCTGAAAATAAGTGGGGAGAAACCCAGCTCCCACAGAGACGACAGCGCCGCTTACACCAATTGTAGACTTGCAGAGTCCAGAGAGATGTTGGAAAGATGCGGCAAGCAACAGACTCATCTCGCCGTCCGGGGCCTTCACAACTCCTCGCGAGACACCACCGCAAGAACGACCCCAGCGCACTCGTTGTGTCCCTCGGCGTTTAGATGACTACACACTCAACTAGAACTGTGCATAACACGTTTGCAAATTGACTTGTTCCGGAATCACTGCTATTCGTTAAATCGTGATCGTAATCAATACAACATTTGCTAATTCATAGTAAAGGGGGAGGGATGTAGTGTTCGGGAGTTTACGATAATCGCGACCTATGAACCGGACCGGCGTTCAGAGTACGGCTTGTATTCATTTGCACTGTAAATACTGTCTGCACAAGCAATACGCAAAAAGCTTTATACAAACAATAGCGCGTAGCGATATTAAACATAAATAACAACATCAGAACACAAAAATTGGCTGGTCTGTACGTTTGAGCATGCATTTCCATTGATACTAATCTAATGATAGCCTACGCGATTGTTTCAGCGCACATAAAATAATCGCTCGAATCTTTTCGGTACGTAGCTGTAAGATCGTCGCTATGTGGCGTCAGCAAGTGGTTACTTTGATTACGTAGCTTTCTGCTCCAGAAGCGACGTACGCAATCCCTAACTGACACTTAGCATTATAATTCATGAAATTCCCGCCAAAATTCCAAGTACAACTAAACGTTCTGCCATCTGGCGATTGATGTTAAAATAACATTTCGTAGTGAGATTGTGTAGTTGGCCACCCGGTGGCGACATCGATTTCCGTTCTGCCATATTGCCGATTTCCATGCTGTCGCTTTGGCACATGTTAATCCTTGAATTTTATGCTAACTCCATTGTTAAATGAAAAAGTGATCATCAAAGCTAAGTAAAAGAGGTAAGACGTAAATCTGTGAATGTCGTGTCAACTTTGAAGTTTGAGAGAAGTTTCCTAATCGCACACGTTGTCTGTCAGACTCGGCGGTTGTCAACTTTCAAGTAGCGTGATCGGGATCTTGCAAACATGAACCGCCGACACTCACTGAACTACACGTAAACAAGCAGAACCGAAAATGCAACTTGCACATGGTGATGTTGCACCTTCTGACTTAATCGTGTAAAAATACGAAAGCGATGACCTGTCCCCTTCAAATATCTCATCTGCAAAAAAACAAACTCATGTCCGAGTGATGACTGGTCTGATGTTGTTAATTACTATATATTAGTATGTACGTTACATTCCGCCTGGTGCGCTGCTGAGAATTTTTCCATTGAGAATTTACCCAGAATGTGTAATCTCCATTTTTTATGGTCTTGCATATGCATATCATAACATTATGCAAATGTACGTGTGACCTTAAATGATACAAATATCAACCAATGAAAGACTGCGAATCATGTGGAATTTTCGCGGGCCGTTCCGAAGCAACTTTGACCGAGGTAAGCCCGTGTTTACTTTTACCTTGTAATCAAACAACGAAACTACTTTAGCAAGTCAATAAATAAAATCTTCAGTATTTCAGCTTTATAATGATGTGTGTGTTATGATTGTGGGTTTATTCGGACGGGTACAGCGTTGTTCGGGAAATTAGCTATGTGCACGCTGTTTAGCATGTAAAAGTGCATTTGCATTGAGACTTTAATCGCGGCGTGACCGCAGGTTCCCAAGGAAGCGGTGCCGGTGCAAGATGGGTGCACATGTGGCAAATTATTAAATAATTTGTACTAACAACTTTATTATTATAGGCTTATTGTGACGTAATTCAAGTTTATGCTTGTTCAGCATCACAATAAATTAAGTTTTTTAATAGATTTTCAACTCTTAGCACTCAGACTGGAAACGTAAGCTGTAACGCTCTGTTCTAATAATTTAGGTCGTCATTTTCCACAATTCAAAATCCGCACAATCAAAGTGTTTGCAACCAACTGCTGTTAGATTTAGTGGGAACAAGTAATTATAGATACAGTGCAACATGCTTATAATGAACTACTTTGTGGGTAGCTAATGAGTTCATTATATCCATGAATTCGTTATATGCGTGTACGCGTTTACACGCTGTGTGGCAGTGCTGTATGTGACAGTTTTTTTACTATTCACCAGGTGTCTATCAAATGCAAAGATAGTATTTTTTCATTATTTTGTTGTGTAAATTTTTTTTACGTGACACATCAAACAGTAAAAAAATGTACTATTAAGTGTAGTTATAGTATAACAGTCCACCGTCTGTGAAATGGTAATGAAATATGATGTAAACACATGGCGAGCACGCAGCGTCCAAGCACACTAAAACACGAGCTGTGGCGGGATGGAGCTACAGTACAAATGGTAACTACAGTACTTCTTCTTGTACAACACACACAGAATGACACCAGTTAATTTGCTTTGAAGAAGTCCTCCATTGATGATTGTTTGCTGTTGGCTAGGGCACCAGACAAAAGGAAATCCTCAAGCCAATCACTGTGCACTGCAGTGTCGTCTGACTGCGTAGGCTGTAGGATGAACTTTCGTATATCATGCAGCCTGTTGAAACACTCGGAGGTGTAGTTCACACTTCTACATGCACCATTGTTTATTTAAACATAGCTTACTGGGCAGCTAACAATCACCTTTGATGATTTCCCTCATTGACTTAATTACTTTGTCACTGGCGCTCTGCTCATCCATGGCATGGCTTCCAGGTCACAGGCGGGAAGTATTTGTGAACAACCAGGCGATTTTCAGTTGGACAGTAATTCGTTATACAGTAAAAATTTGTTTGGGAAAAGTTGTTCGTACCAACCGTGAATTCGTTATACCAGTGTTCGTAATATTCATGAACGCTTATAATGGAAAAGATAGGAAAAAAATACGT
This sequence comes from Lamellibrachia satsuma, assembly GCA_033239005.1. Classification (NCBI taxonomy): domain Eukaryota; kingdom Metazoa; phylum Annelida; class Polychaeta; order Sabellida; family Siboglinidae; genus Lamellibrachia; species Lamellibrachia satsuma. The sequence goes on from BSQZ01000027.1 coordinate 7,504,929, forward strand.
ACGTAAGAAATTGTTTAATTATATCCGTCAATTCAATTGTTTGTTTAACTTGTCACTAGAAGAAGGAATAGTTCCTTCAGAATGGAAAAGGGCAAACATTACGCCGCTATTTAAGAAGGGATCGAAGAATGATCCAGAAAATTACAGACCAGTGAGTTTAACATCAGTTGTATGTAAATTACTCGATGCATTAATTAGAGGCCCCATGGTGGAATTCCTTGTAAAACATAAATTAATAAATACAATGCATCTCAACATGGGTTCCTAAAAGTAAGGTCATATCTAACTAATCTCTTATGTTTTTTAAAGAAATTACAAAGTGTGTAGATGATGGCTCACCAGTGGATGTTGTCTACTTAGATTTTCAGAAAGCTTTTGATAAAGTGCCACGTCAAAGATTATTACTTAAACTAATAGCCCATGGTATAGGAAATGATGTAATCAACTGGATAGAAAAGTGGCTTACACACAGAAGACAGAGAGTAGTAGATGGTGAGATTTCAAACTGAAAATCGGTTTTGAGTGGGGTACCACAGGGATCAGTATTAGGCCATATACTGTTTTTAATATATATAAATGATTTGGAAGATGACATATCTAGCAAAGTACTAAAAATTGCAGATGACACAAAAGTATTCAGAAAGGTTACTAATGATACAGATAAACAAAGTTTACAGGATGATCTAGATAAATTAGTTATATGGTCACAAAAATGGCAAATGTTATTAAATTTTGGGAAGTGTAAATGTATACACATAGGACATGGAAACATGGACGAAGAATATAAAATGGGGGATGCTGTACTAGGTGGAACCACACAAGAAAATGACTTAGGAGTAACATTTAGTGTTGACATGAAAGTTTCAGAGCAATGTGGGATTTCTTCTTCGAAAGGAAATCAAATTCTAGGGCTAATTAGGTGAACTATCATGTATAAGGAGAAACAGCTAATTGTACCCCTGTACAAAGCAATAGTTAGACCACATTTGAAATATTGTATTCAAGCATGGAGGCCATATCGTAAAAAGGACATAGACAAGCTAGAAAGAATACAATGAAGAGCAACTAAAATGATTCCAGATTTGAGAGACCTTAGTTCTCACAGAGGGTGATAAATGAATGGAACAAACTGCCAAATGATAGTGTTAATGCTAGTAGTGTGAATATGTTTAAAAATAGAATTGACAGATATTTGATAAGGGCGGGCTACACATAGATGAGAAAATTGTTGGACTCTTGATAAGCCAATGGCTTCCTTGTTCACTTGCCATCTGGAACTTGTTGTTTGGGATGGCAATCTTGTTAAATCTAGTTAAATTCGTTGTATTCGTGTTTGTTGTAAACATGTTGCACTGTATATCAATGTTGTATGACATTAATAATCATTAAGATAGCTCTTGTTAAAATGTTATATTTTTACATTTTAAAAGCTGTATACGTAACTTCTGGTTTGTGCGTGAGCCAGGCACAATTTTTAGTCGGTCTGACATCGTGACATTTCGCCATCTGCACTTTTAGAATTATGTGCTGATTATTTTGCATGTATACAATCATTCAAACATCTGTTAATTTTTTGGTCCTTCCCTTATATCATGTTTGATACAGAAATAAATGAAGTAAAATGAGAGTTTTGTTAAGCAATTTTTGAACTTTTTTACACGTAATTTTTTATTATTGCTACACATACTTTTAATTCACAACATGTGTGCGTTCGTTCGTGCTTGTATAATATATATATTTTTTTTCTTTCTTTATTTTTGATATGTTCTAGGATTCCACAATACATTTGAAGAATAAGAGGATAACACACACCAGAAGACAGACGAAGACTGAAAATGTTGAATATATGTACACCGTGTCCACAGTGTCCAGTTAACATTGACACATTACACATGAACGAATTTATGAAACAGTGATCTCTGAATATGTGTTCACTTATTCGACAGTATCATGTGAATAGTATAAACATTACTCATGTTGAAGAGCATGACATTAATTTATAAGACATTGAAACATGAACATTTCTGCACTGAGCCTGCACTGCCCTGGGAACACTGACACATACACTGGCATGGAGTTATGAAACATTAAACTGAGAATATTGCTGTGCTGAGCCTTTAGTGTAGTGTGTGGTCTTCTGTATATGTCCATTTAAAAAACAGGATGAAGCCGACTAGTTCTTGTACTGCTGCATTGCTTTGTGTGTTCTCCTTTTCCATGTCTCATTAGTAGCTACTGTGAACAATACATAAACACTACTTCATGTTGAAGTGCAGGACATTATTTCATGAAACAGTGAAATTGATGTGCCGATCCTGCAGTGTACTGTGAACAAGTTTTGACACAGTTAACAATAAATATTGTTGCATTGTCATGCAGAACATTTCAAAGATCTCTCAGTGTATAATACATTGTATTATTTTTATGCAATGACAGTGTTTTTTTTCTCCAAAGAATTATTTCACCATGCAAAAATATATTGTTCTTTATAATTATACAGTAAACACTACAGATTCTATGAATTTTCCAGCTTCACATTTCACTTAGTTGTACGTTGTTAGGCCATTAATACCTGTAATTATGCAAATGTCATATTACAATAAATTATGTCATCAAAATATCATACTGTAATAAAGTAAATTATGTACACCATTTCTTAACATGTCTCAGTAAATTTACAAAGACCATTGTCATGCACAATTACTTGTGGCTGAAATAGTTAATTCACCCACATAAATCGGTCAAATGCCAATGAAGGTCAAATAATCAGGTCACTAGGGTAAATATTATGGTCAACAATTACTACCTCTATTGACTTGATAGCATCCCAATCCAGACTTAATAAAATAAATAGGCCATTAAGACCTGTAAATAGATTTAACAAGATTTACCATCCAAACCAAAGGCCCATATGGCAAGTTGACAAGGAAGCCATTAGCTTATCGAGAGTCCATCAGTGTTTGTCTACTGAGATATGTGTCCAACTTGTTTTTAAACATATTCACGCTGCTAGCAGTTATGCAATCCATAGATAATTTGTTCCATTCATTCATACATGTTAAGTCTCCTGCATTTGCCAGGAGACTCCTGGAAATCCACCAAATCTCCTGATCTTCTGGAAAGGAGAACCAATCTCCTGGATTTTCAGTGAAACCAAAACAAATTTTTTTTATGTTATTTTCTGAACTCGGCATAGCCTAATTGGCTTTTATTTCTGGTTGACTCAAGTGTGTTTTTCTGAGTCAACACTGACTCTCGGTCACAGCTCGGCAATGACGATCATACAGACACAGACGATCCTTGCTATTCCTTTGTGCCAGAGGAGGATCTTCTCAAGTCGGCCAACGTTGCGACATGGGATTATGTGAAGGATCACCAGTAAATGTGTAGGCTTGTGTCTGTTGTGCATGCTCTGTGACATCGACATGGATGTTATCCTTTTCTGGTAGATTTGTGATATATGTGTGAGGGTTTTCATAAATTATAGGCGTGCATCTGTCGTACTTGGTAAAGTCACCCTGCATGCTCTATGTGAGATCGACATAGGCGTTATTCTTCTGTGCCAGATGTCTAGAGCTCGAGTTATTTGTGAATATATATATAACGTGTTTTTGTATCATATATGATCTGTTGGTGATTGATGAAAATAAAACATGGTTGTTACTGTCATGGAAAGTATTCTTTTTGTAATATTTTGTTCTCTTACACCCTCTGATTTACATACAAGTCCCTGATTTTCCGAGACTACCCGATTTACTTATAAATCCCCAATTTTCTGAGACCTCTCCTGGATTGGCATTTCTAAAACTTAACATGTATGTTCATTAACTGTCCTCTGTGAGAATGAGTACTTCCTGATATCCAATCTACACTGATCCTTTACTAACTTTACCTCATGTCCTCTAGTTCTGCTATCTTTCTTGAGAGAGAAAAACATTTCTATCAATATTTTCATACCCATTCAATATCTTAAAAACTTCAATCTGATCTCCTCTTAACCTCCTTGTCTCTAGAGTTGTTAAACCACATTCTGTCAGGTGTTCTTCATAACTAAGGTCTCTCAGTTCTGGAATAATTTTAGTTGCTCTCCTCTGTATGTGTTCAAGTGTATCTATATCCTTCTTACGATATGGTCTCCACGCTTGTATACAGTATTCTAAATGAAGTCTAACTATTGCTTTATACAGAGGTATAATTAACTTTTTATCCTTGTAAGTTATGTTTCTCCAAATCAACCCATGAATTTGATTACCCTTTGAAGCTGTAGGTCAAAGGTCAAGTTGTGATAAACTTGGTCATTAATTGGTATTAAGGTCAACGTTTACATAAATTCTCCCTTAAACCCCTAGCTGATCCCACACATTGTACATAATTTCTTAATTAGGCCATTTGTCAACATAAATAGGGTCATCGTAGGTCAAGTTCAAATAAGTAGGTCAACGCAAGGTCATGTCAAGATCAACACTAGGGTCCTCTAACTTTTTATTCCACCTGATGTGCCACTTTCCCCTGCATTCAGTGGCAGTACAGCCAACGAAAATAAAGGTCACAAGAAATGGACTTGATTCTTTAAGATAAAATAGACCCTTTTTTGAAGCCAAAATATGGAATAACTTCACAAATAATAAGTATATTGAAAAAATTCAAAAAGGTTGATAAACGGCATAACATACTTTATCAGATAGAAGTGTTTAAATTATTGAAAAAAAAATTTTTTTTTTAATATACTTACTATTAGTCTGAGAAATAATCATTTTGTCATTGAAAATACCTTCTTGTAATTGTTTCCTTAACTGGCCTAAATTATTAGGGCTTTTTTGGACAGTTTTTCCTGCATTTTTGTACCTGAATGCGTTCCTTACATCATTCTGCAGACGTTCCAGTAAAAAAGTTCATATATTCTAAAAAATATTGTGTTTTAGGCCAATTTTAATAAGTTTTACAGATAAAATTAGCGGAATGGATTGCATGATAAACGTGCGTATGCGATTTGCACATTAGCAATACCTCGGTGCCATCAGAACCACGAAGGCGATGTTACACTCCTATGTTAACCCCAGAAGGCGCTGTGTGGAGTAAGCAAACTGAAGACTGTATTGAGCATACAATTACGCAATGTAAAAAATTGAAGGGAAGAAAAATAGAGATAATAGGCTAAAAAATGGTCTTCTATTTCACGACCTGATACAGACGTCACGATACATATTGCAATACATGTCATGTTGGGTAAAGTGCAACAAGCCAACAACAAACAAAACATGTTTAGTTGTTTATCTTAATGAATTAGTGGAGCGTGAAAAGTCTGGGTTTATCTTGCCTTCACCACAAATCAGTAATTGCATTTTAATTTTGCTACTTAACAATAAATGCCATTTTTTCTCTAGCGAAATGTGTTACTTTCTTTTCATTACTTTTTTCCTGTCACTTTCTTTCTGATTACTGGTGGGACTAGTTAACAGGAAATCAGCCACCTGCCTACAAGTTATAATCATGATGACATGCATTGTCATGCAATGCTGCAAATGTAATTATAATCGTATTACTAATTGTATTCATAATTGATTACATTTGTAATACTTGCATGCATGCATCCTCTTCAGCTCTTTTAGGCTAATAGCCTTTTAACTGGTCTTCTTAAGTGTAGTTTGCACGCATTGGTGGGAAGTTGTCACTTTGCTCGAAAGTGTAAGCGCATCACAATTTGTCTAGTTTGGCTTTGAATGCATTTAGTGTGTGCGCTGAAACCACATCCTCTGTGAGAGAGAGTTCCACCTGTTCACTAGTCTGTGTCTAAAGTAATAGTAGCTCCTCCATTGTCTAGCTGTCACACATTCCTTCTTGAGCTTCAGGCTGTGTCCCCTCGTCACTGTGTTGTGGTCCATCTGAATTGGTATTTTGTCGATGTAGATGCGATGCAGATATTTGTAGACTTCGATCATGTCTCCTCTTACTCTTCTATAGTACAGGCTTGGTAGCTTCAACGCCTTCAATCTGTCACAATACTCCTGGCACTTCAGTTCTGGAATTAGCTTTGTTGATCTTCGTTGTACATTTTCAAACATCCTTTGGTCTCTCTTGAGTGTTGGGGCCCAGATAACATTTCCATATTCTAGTATAGGTCTGACCAGACTTGAGTACAGCTTCTTTACTTTTGGTCCATCCAAGAATGTAAATGACCTAATAAGCTCGAGCAGTCTGTTAGCCTGATTTGCTATTCACTCCAGATATTGGTAAAACTTTAGTTCTGGGTGCACTTGCACTCCCAAGTCTCTCTCATTTGTGGTCCCCCCAGGGTGGTATTAGTTCCAGTGCTGGCTATAACATATTCATATTTGTGGTTGTTTCGCCTTAAATGCATCACTTTGCATTTCTCTTCATTAAAACATAGTTGCCATTTTTTGGACCACTCTTCTAGTTGTTTTGGGTCTGCCCACAGTGTCTCTTGGTCAGATTGAATGGTAATTTGTCTGTAGATTTTGGTGTCATCGGCAAACAATGTAATACAATCACCCCATCTCTAGCTACACAAGTGCTCAGTAGTGTGTATGTTGAGTGGATGTTTAGCATGGTTGAGTGGGTGTTTAGCATAGTTGAGTGGGGGTTTAGCAAGATGCTGATTATGTGTGTGATGTTGATACATCATATCATGATGCAGTTTATCAAGAATGCCACCAAAAAAGAAAGGGGGTGCTGCTGAGGAAAAAGTCGTTTTGATCGGTCGAGTTGGAACAAACTTGAAGGTTGGCATTGTGGGATTGCCAAATGTTGGGTAAGTTTATTACACATTGTTTGGATTTTAGATTCTTACTGGCTCTGTAAGTACATTAATACAATCTGACACTTGTGTTCAGTGTTAAAATTTTTTGGCATATTCAATAGTATATTCAGTGTTATGATAAAATGCTATCATGTTAGAGAGAATTGTCCATTTTGGAGGCATCATGTGATCTTTCTTCATAAAACAACAGGTGATGTTATTTTACAGGAAGTCAACATTTTTCAACGTGTTGACGAAGAGTCAGGCTGCAGCTGAGAACTTTCCTTTCTGCACGATTGATCCAAATGAAAGTTAGTGAATATGTCTTTAGCAAACCAGTGATAGAAATAACATCATATTCATTTAACATATAATACTGTACATTCATTGTTTTTTTAATGTACACTGTATTGTTAAACATGATCTTTTATGTGCCAACAATTTGAGAAAAGCAGTTCATCTAACTGTCATATATACTGTAGACTACTTTGTGATTTGGAACAAGGGACTGAGCTCTGCTGTCCTAGTCATACCTTCTTATCTCAAACATAATCTAGCATTAATTGCTAAATGACCTGTATTATAGTTGATTCACATGGAAAGTGATTAACTCAGTTATTGGCTTCACTGTCTTGGCTTGGTATCAATATGCACATGTGTTGGTGATCATTTCTGGTTCTCAGTTATTTTTTTTATTAATCCTACTTCCCCATTTTCCTACAAATTGGTTCCTTGGAATGTTGACCCAGTATGTTTCAATTTGTTTGGATCTGTTGCAAAACTTCTTCCTTCAAACCAGTTAGAATTTCTTTATTACACTTTCAAATTCCAATTGTAGAAACAATCTTACTCCAATGAAATTCTGCAATTGGAAAGGAAGGTAACACTTTACACTTGCAGAAATATGAAAGTGACCCCCTCCCCACTTACTTGATATTATGTACATGGCAGGAGTGTCATATGTCACATGGTGTCACATAGTGTGCATCTCAGATGTCACGTGGTGTTTTGTAGGTCGGGTGCCAGTGCCAGACGAGAGATACGATTTTCTGTGTAAATATTACAAACCTGCCAGGTATGTATGTCTTGACTACCATTGTACCTTTTACTGTTTGATGCAACTGACACGGTTCGCTTCTGTTGTGATTGTAATCAATTACGCAACCAGCTGTAATAGTATTCATGGTTATAATAATAAATAATTACGGGTGTAATTAATTCCTTGTGTCAGGAGAAATATTTTCATCCTAAAACTAACAGAACAAATGTGTTTTCCTATGTCATGATGTTATGAAAAAAGTACATACCACATAAAAACCAGACATGCAACAAATTATTAATGTTTGTCTAACAGCCACATGTGGAAATGGACATATGTACCACTTGGGTTAATAAACATATCATGCAATTTCACTGAGCAATTGTCACCATTTTACTGTCACAGTTATAATCGTGTTCACACAGATAGGTAATTCCACTTTTGCTTGTGTTTTTAATTTATAGCAGCTTTACAAAGCTGTTTTGTGTGCCACACACAAACTGTTGTGCAACCTTCAGAGTGATGACTATGGCATCATATGTCCAATTATTACTCATGTTAGCAAAGTCTTAAATTAAAACTACTTCAACATTAAAAACACAACGGTTGGTTAATTAAGCACACTTCACAAGTTCATAGAATGCTTACCAACCAAATGCCTGTACTTTCGTTCTGCAATCTGTTAGACAGTACATTTTAATGTTGTCTGTATTTGTCTTGCAGTAAGGTGCCTGCATTCCTGAATGTTGTTGACATTGCTGGCCTTGTGAAAGGCGCGCATGAAGGGCAAGGTCTTGGCAATGCCTTCCTCTCACATATATCTGCCTGTGATGCACTCTTTCACATGTCACGTGAGTGTCTTGTGTTCGCAGTGACAATTACCCATATATACCCCATCGCAAGATAGATGTTCAGATCTGTTGTGTGTGAATAGATTAAGTAATTTGCACAGGCAGTTTAATAAAAGAGGGCATACATAATATTTTGCTGTCAACTAAAAAGTACTTGTTTAAACTCGCTTATCCGCCATAGCCCCTTGGCGTACTGATCCAACTGTTTACAACTGGAAATGTTAATCAGACAAAAAATGCATAACCCCTTTAGTTTTGGTGCGCTGTCGAGCTAGCATGTCGATACTAGATACGTCCTATTTTTTATAAAAATGAGTGAAGGAGGTGAGCGAAAAAACTTAATTGAGGACCTTTAATGCGTTTGTAACAAATTCATATGTCGCAAGAGGTTTCCTTAGCTTGGTGTTTTTCTTGGCAGAAAACTAAATGTTAAAGTTTGTTTGAAGACAAGAATGTGCTGGTGTATTGTTCCTGATCTTGTGTGTCCTCAGGGGTGTTTGAGGATGAGGATGTTACCCACATCGAGGGTGACATCAATCCACTGCGTGACATGGAGATCATCTTCGATGAGCTTCGACTCAAGGATGAGGAGTACATTCGCAAGAAAGTGGAGGCACTGGAGAAGTTGGTTGTCAGGGGCAACGACAAGTCAAAGAAGGGGGAATATGTAAGTACAAATGTTTATATCCTGGCTTGTTGACAGTAAGCTTCACAATGCTGTTCAATATATGTTCAAATGTCTAATGAGCTGTGTCTAAAGAAATATCTGACATGCAGCCTTGTCAATTTTAGTTAACAAGATTGCTATCCAAAACAAAAACCCTACATGGCATGTGGACAAGTAAGCCATTGACTTAATGAGAGTGCAGTTATTATTTATCTGTGTATTCTGCCTTTTTTACATGTATTTGTTAATTTTGTTTTATGCAGCTAGCATTTACATTGACATAATCAGTAAATAATTTGTTCCATTCAAATAAATAATTTGTATCATTCATTAAAATGTGGGCAATGCCATTGAATATCATTCTCTTTAAGGTTATGGACAGCGTGAATACTTTACATGGTATGTGGACACTTGACCGTTCTATGAAAACGTGTTGTTTTTGTAGGAGGTCATGAAGAAGGTGTACAATGCAGTAGTAGAAAATAAGAAGCCAATCCGATTTTGTACTTGGGATAACAAGGAGGTGAGGTGATTTGTGTGCATGCAGCTGGACTACCCGAGATGTTCACTTTGATATGTTTGGAGGCAGTAATGGTAGAATTGGATGCAAAACATTTATCTGTATCGACTTAAGGTGTGGTGTCCAGGCATGGGTTAATTTCAGTTGTTAATTTGTTAATTGAATTAACTTAATTAAGTTAATTTAATTAATTAACTTCGCCAGAAAGGCTAGTTTAATTTAATTTAATTAATTCACTTTAAAAATGGGTTACTTTAATTTTATTGACAAATTCCCAATTAGCTCTTAATTAACACTTGGTATTAATGATATTTCACATCCAAGTTTCTCAGTCCTTTCCAGCAGGCCTGCAGTGACTAGTGTAAGAGAGATCAGGTTCAGGCATATGTGAATGGGAGAGAGATTATAGACACAGCAAGTGATAGACGTGCTACCAACTGTGGCCGGCTGGCAGGTGTCAATAGGAGGGAAGACCTAGGGCGTATTCTTTTTGTCTCCGACCTGTCTACAAAGTGAAATTCGCTATTCGATTTGATGCAGAGAGGTCACATGATAAATATTTGAGGCTGGCAAGTTGCAGCCAGGTGTATCTATGGGACAATAAGACTGTAGAGAAAGCAGAGAAAACTTCAGGTTGGGAGCTTTTTAGATTGCCAACCTGAATGAAAAGCAAGCCAGATCTAACAATGAATAAAAGTAGTGTACACATGTTAAAATGCTAGTGTAGAAATGTACCTAATTTGATACCTTGTGATTTAGTATAAAATGCTCCGTAAAAAAACAACTTGGTGGATATAAATTATATGTATGTGGTTGCCTGGTTTTGTTAATTTGGTAGTTGAATATAGGAGGAAACTCCACACCCTGAAAATCCTCAGCCACAACTTTACAATCTTTTCAGAAAAAAAACCAGTAGTTTTCAAAACAAGCATGTACAGCTTTTAAAATGTGATATGTCCCATGAACAAATTTAGTGTCTTGTTATTTAAATATTTTTTGAACGAATCTCATTCCAACAAAGTTGCAAAACGTGTAAGTCAGCAGTACTGTTCAGAATTGACTGCATAAGTACTATCATGAGAGTAACCTATTACAAACCTACATATGACATAATTATAATAATTAGCATATATATATATATATATATATATATATATATATATATATATATATATATATATATATATTATTTCAATGATGACTTGCATCAAATGCTTTGACCTACCAAAAAGCAGTCGCATATTAATCTAATGTGCAATTTTTTCAACACAATTTAATTATCATTTGTTAATTGAATTAAAGTTATTTAATTTTTTTTTAATTTAATTTAACCCATTACGCCCCAGGATTTTATTAAAACATGCTCCCGCTTTCCAGGATTTCTGGCAAATTTCGAGCGATTTTACCTCCTTGTGTTCAAAAATCTGTAGAAAAAACTATTTAATATTGGCAATTACAAGTTGTGTTTATTTTGAAGAGTAGTCATTTCTCCACATGCATATATTATACATAGAAATAGGATATATTAATAAAATGTTGACATTCGATCACAATTTGCAAAGACAAAATAGTAAGTTTGTTAAAACTTTGAAAGTTATTCTACCTTGCGACTGACATTTGGCAATGATCCCATGCTATAACCCTATGCAACCCAGCGAAGAAAATATAGCTATATGTGTTAGCTTTGCACCACTGAAAAAGTTATCAAATTCTGATGGTTATTTTTCAAGTTACACCATATTGTATCATGACAAATATAGAAATAAAAATTTTCTATATAGCGTAAACAAAACCGATGAAAATCAAGATTTCTGAAAGGCAACACATGCACGTAACGAGCTGTTGTTGTTGCAAAATGTATCCGCTAGGGTGTGACAAAATTTTTTAGTGTTTAGTTCAGTATTTATTCACCAGGATTTTTTTCCAGTACAGGGTCCTGTATGCCTCCGGCGGCGGCCATTCCAGGACTGCACAGAGCGGCCGGCCGTGGCCATTGTGGGGTTTAATGGGTTAATTGATATGACAAATGTGTGAGAATAATTTAATTGGGAACATTTTGAGCTGTAATTTAATTAATTAACTTTTCAAGTTAATTGCCCCATGACTGGTGTTGTCTTACACAGATTTAAAACCACATTTGTTCCATTATTATACATAATATAAACTATTGCAACAAATATATAATCAGTTGTAATTTAAAAACATTGACATTATGACAAAATTAATATTTGTAGGTAATACCTTTGACATGTTGATATATAATTAAGTTCCTAGTAAGGAAAGTAATTGTGCACATCCACAGAATTACCTCAGTTCAGTCACACATGATCTTGAGTTCAGTCACACATGATCTTCAGTTCAGTCAGATATGATCTTCAGTTCAGTCAAATATGATCGTTAAGCATTTTAAATGTGACACATTACTATAAGATGGCAGGGAATTTTGACAGTGTTAATAGTTTAAACAAAACTGCCTGTGTAAGCTGCCTTTCTAATCAAATCAAAATATACAATGAGATCCTGTAAGAATGTGTTGTACTCGTTGGCATTGTCCATGTTACAACTCTTGTTGAGTTTCGTTGTGTGTTTCAGATAGAAGAATTAAACAAGCACCTGTTCCTCACAGCCAAACCAATGATCTACTTGGTGAATCTGTCGAGGAAGGACTACATTAGGAAAAAAAATAAATGGTACGTCTAACAAGAAGTGTTTATGATGTCACTGTGAGAAAATGACAAGTGAAGAGATAACTAAACACGAATGCAGGAATGTGGTGTTAATCTAAGCATACAGCAGTTATGGTTGGATGTCTAGTCATGGCAGCCGGTAAGTCAGAATTCATTATACAGAGACCGTGTGGAAGATATGGAAATGTCATAAGAGACGGGATGTATGATCTCAAATTATTATCACTCCAACTTTAATCAACAAGGGAGAGACGCACACATGCACAGTGTCTGAAATAAGCAAAAAAGTTAACTGGCCCAGTTCCATTTTGAACTGGCCCTGCTGAGTTTGAACTGGCCCCACAAAAATGTATAAATCATAAGTATATTATATCATACATAATAAAAATTAAATAAAGCAAAACAACAAAGTTTCCATGTGTAAAACAGACACTGCTCCAGAATAAACTAATAATGAAACACAGGATGTATAACATGCAAGAGGCAATACACTAGATACCAGATTATAATTATAAAAATTAATTTTTAACACTGATGCATCAGATGCAGACACAGAGACACTAGGTCCTTCCTTTGGTGCCCTTTGATTGTCGTGAGACTTAGTTTAAATAGTTGTACAATGATGTTGGAGAATGCAATATAGGTTCTTTATGTACCATTTTGAAAGAACATATTGAGACATGTGGAATACAGTACAAAGGCAGAGAGAGACTATGGCTATAATTTAAATATTTCATATTTACCACCTAAACATATGGTAACAGTTGGCATTTCCACACGTGTCAGAAGTATGCTTTATTGTGTCAATCATACAGTTAAATGGAACGTTGACTTCCAGACTTGTGTTTGCAGGTTACTAAAGATCAAGGAATGGGTTGACCAGCATGACCCTGGCAGTGCCATCATCCCTTTCAGCGGAGCCTTTGAGTTGGATATGATGCACATGGAGGAGGAGGAGAAGGCAGCTTACTGCAAGGAGCATGGTGTACAGAGGTGGGTGAGGCAACAGGTTCACCCTGAGATGGGTGGGGCAACGGGTTCACCCTGAGGTGGGTGAGGCAACGGGTTCACCTGGAGTGGGTGGATTTACGGGTTCAACCTGATGTTTTGGGTCAACGCATTCACATGAGATGGTGGATCAACACGTTCATATGAGGTGGGTAGGACAACGGGTTCATCCTGAGATGGGTGGGGCAGTGGGTTCACCCTGGGGTGGGTGGGGCAAAGGGTTCATCCTGAGGTGGGTGTGGCAATGGTTTCACCCTGAGGTGAGTGGGGCAAAGGGTTCACAATGAGGTTGGTGAGGCAAAGGGTTCACAATGAGGTGGGTGTGGCAATGACAGCGGGTTCACCCCTGATGTGTTCACTGGTGCATGTCCAAGATTGTTTTAGTAGATATATGAACTGAATCTTTCTAAGTTGTGCAAATGTCACATTTCTTGTCCCCAATGGAAAAGAAGCATGATTCATGTAACAAAATTTCATTTTTAACACTGTAGATGGAGATCCCATGAATTTAGGAGACTAATATGTGCAATTTATAAGCCCCAGACAGTCGCATGGTAATGCCAAAAATTATAATAATGTGTACATAAACTGAGACTCAAATATATGGCTGATCCGTTATGTAATGTAGGGATTATGATTTAATTGTTAGTGTTTTTTTATTTAGTTAGTTTATATTATACACCTGTATATGCAGTAATATAATATGTATTTTTTATTTGTGTGATCCTAGATATATATTTGGCAGATCACACACACATATATATATATATATATATATATATATATGTATGTATATATATGGTACCTTATACAGTGTGTAGTAATAATAATAAATTTCTGATGTAGTGCCCCATCCAACTAATTGTTCTGGGGTGCTGTACAATGGTCTGTACATTATAAATGTTAGTTATAAGCATAATAACAGTTGTAAAATATGAGTGTTGTTTCAGTGTTCTCAACAAGATCATTGTGACGGGCTACAAGAGTCTGCAACTGATGTACTTCTTCACTTCTGGTGAGGACGAGGTGAAGGCTTGGACCATACAGGTGCTGTTCTTTTGTGTCTACAGCTTACTTGTCAGAATGCTATGGATCCAGTGCTATGTGATTGAAGTTTACAAACATTATTTCTAGATGCAGTGTTATAGATCATTATATTGCGTGAGAAGATGGTTTTACACAACTTAAAAAAACTTAAATATTAATTTACTTATTTTATGTCTAAATCCGTTTACCAGGAGAACATACCTGGGATATTCATTTTGGGCGATATCCTTTTTCAACAGTTTGAATAGTTACTTTTAGTCCACCAGGGTGTGGCACTCAGCTTCCTGTTCCAACCAGCTATATGTAACTACCTCTTCGTTGTGGTGCTTGCTCAAATCCACACATGTTCAGACCTATTATATTTTTTTGGTTGAGATCCATTTTTTATTTGAATGAATGAATGAATGGATTTATTTGAAATTCTGTATAAAGCTGTGCAAATCCATGTAACATTTTTCATTGGTTAATCGGCTGATAACATTCATACTGGATGCTGAGTTGATAAAATAATAAAATTAGAAAGTATACCTACATGAAACAAAATCCACTAGGTGTTGTTGGAAACCTACCTAGTGTCAAATAGGAGAAATTTGGCACATTTGCTTTTTGACGGCTATATCATTCACTGTTATGTTTGTTTGATGGACACTAGAAAAGATGTACTTTATCACAATGGGGTCCATTTAAAGCAAATCAATATTAAAACATGATACAGCCATATTCCTTACAAACATGTGTATTGTATACAGGAAATCCATATGCTGTGGCAGGTCTGCATGCTTTTACAGCTGTCACCATGTTTTTTTAAGAGTCCTTTGGCCATTAAATTGGCAACTAAATTTAGGAATTTATTATACCCCTGTTCCCCACACCACTGTTTCATCAACAAGTGCTTGACTTTGCTGGCACATGAATAGGAAGTCTGATTCTTTAACCATCATTGCAGAAAGGCACAAAGGCTCCCCAAGCAGCGGGCAAGATTCACACTGACTTCGAAAAGGGCTTCATCATGGCAGAAATTATGAAGTTTGACGATTTCAAGGAGGAGGGATCCGAGAATGCAGTGAAGGTAGGCGAAAAGACACTCAGTGCTACAAGCATTGTAATATACAACTGTATAGTTAACCCATTAGGCCCGAGGATTTTATTAAAACATGCTCCCCTGTTCCCAGGATTTCTGGCAAATTTCGAGCGATTTTATCTCCTTGTGTTCAAAAATCTGTAGAAAAAACTATTCAATATTGACAATTACAAGTGTTTATTTTGAAGAGTAGTAATTTATCCACATGTATGTATACATAGAAATAGGATATATTAATTATAATGTTGACATTTGATAACAATTTGCAAAGACAAAATAGTAAGTTTGTTAAAACTTTCTACCTTGCGACTGACATTTGACAAATGATCCCATGCTATAACCCTATGCAACCCAGCAAAGAAAATGTAGCTATATGTGTTAGCTTTGCACCACTGAAAACATTATCAAATTCTGACAATTATTTTTCAGGTTACACCATATTTTATCATGACAAATATAGAATTAAAAATGTTCGAGATAGCGTGAACAAAACCGATGAAAATCAAGATTTCCGAAAGGGCAACACATGCACGTAACGAGCTGTTGTTGCAAAATGTATCGGCTAGGGTGTGGCAAAATTTGGTAGCGTTTAGTTCAGTAGTTATTCGCCAGGATTTTTTTATAGAGGGTCCTGTATGTGACTGGCGGTGGCCGTTCCAGGACTGCACAGAGCGGCCGGCCGCGGCCGTTGTGGGGTCTAATGGGTTAACTAAGAACTCCATCTGCAGTTGATTGTAGTGTGTTAATAGTTAAAGTAAAATGTGCTGTTATTTTAATAAAAGAGTATACTTTATTAACATCATCAAAAGAATTGACTTGACTTGATTGTTAGGTCAAGTAACATGCAAAAGTGTGAGTAGTTTATATTATTGTATGTAGAGGCAGAGCCACTTTTGTGATTTTTTATCAAATTAGACTGGGCTTAGTCAAAAATAATGTATTAGTTTTTCTGATAATTTCATCAGAAAAAATAACACATTTCCGTAACGAGTTAGCATGTTGTAATTGATATTATATAGGCTATTGTTCTTGGTATTGTAGTCTGCTGGCAAATACAAGCAGAAGGGTCGCGACTATGTCGTGGAGGACGGAGATATCATCCACTTCAAGTTCAACGCTGGAGCTGGTCTGACTGGCAAGAAGAAATAACAACTGCTCCCTGAGCGCGGCCACGATGCCTTCCCCATTGTTGTGTTTGAAGCAACTGCTGGCGATACTTATGGATTCTTGATGTGGTCTTCTAATGTTGGTTGTCTGGAAGGTTTTTACATTATACATGTACACAGTAAAAAATGAACATGTGTTGGTTGTGATTCCTCCAAGTACTTGCCCGGCTGCCTGACTTGTGTGATAAGTTTGTTATTCAGTAGTTTGTTATTCAGTAAGGTCAGATCACGCAGTCTGATTGTGGGGTATTGGGACTAGGTAGTTGGGGTAATCTATCCGAGCCACATAGAGCAGAATCACATGTACATGTATTTGTTTGCCCATCACTGGACATATAGTTGATCGTCATGAAATCTTTATGTCAACTTCATTGAGACTGTGGTTTGCCGCAATCACATGTTGCATGGGTGGTCACAAACATCACTTGTACATTTATTTATATGCAAACGTAACACTAAGGAATCCAGCACACTGAGCTTTCTGGCATTGTGTTTGTTGTGGCTGCAACACCACATTACTTTACTGTAGACCAGTACAATTTCATATGGTTGGCTGTAGTGTACACAGCATGATTTACAATTACTCAATAATCAGGGAACTTCAAAATTCTGTATGTTTATCAGACAGCTGAAATACATTGTGTCTGTGAACAGTTGCTTGGTTTGCAGACATCATAAATATGTTAACATGCTTAACATTTTTAGCAGCTTGTCCACATTCTCTTAGAGACTAGTGTTTCATGAGCGAATAGGTATTTGTTATTCTCTCTGGGTTCTTCAATTCTGGAGACATTACACTTATCAGATTATGTCTATAATTTGTTACTGCCAGTGAGTAAATTAAATGTTTTGGGTAATCAGCATTCATCCCCATAGTAGCAAGAAGTCAGTACACTACAATTGGATGAACCAGAATTTACTGATTTAACATACCCTATATTCTGTTCTTTGCTATAAATAAACGTTCCATACTGAGAAAACCAATGCATTTTGTATGACAGTAATAGTAATGCTATGATATCTAAGTAATCTAGATAATGTTTTCACAAATGAAATAGAGTACATATTGATAAGTAAGCAACATTTTCGATGTTGTGATTTTAGTATCTTGCCTAAATAGCATTGCTGGATTAGATTTAATGAGATTGCTATCCAAACATTTTTCGTCTATATGTAACCCACCCTCCCATATATGTGTAACCTGGCCTTAGTATTGTTATTACTAGGAACTGTGAAGTTGTTCAGTCCTTTTGCTTGTATCACTGTGGAGTGTGCATGTATCGCTGTGGAGTGTGCATGTATCACTGTGGAGCGTGCTTGTATCACTGTGGAGTGTGTATGTATCACTGTGGAGTGTGCATGTATCACTGTGGAGTGTGCATGTATCACTGTGGAGTGTGCATGTATGGTAACTTGATGCCACCTATTAATGTAGCTTTTCTATAAATAACAATGCACATGGAAACTGACCAAATCAATGCGTCTCTTTTTAGACGGCTAGTTTCAATGGCATGTTTAGCATCCCGCAAAAGAGGGGCCAGCTTAGTCACCCCTTAGTTTAAATTGGGAGCAAGCTCAGTCACCCCTTAGTTTGCCATGGGGGTGGGGGTGGGGGGTCAAGCTTAGTCACCCCTTGTTTGCCATGCTACCATATAGTGGTGCAACAGGTTATTCATTGAACAAATCAGCCCTGAACATTACAGGCAAGAGGGCATTTTATTTACAGCAGCAGGAAATTGTTTGTTTTAACATAACTGGACTGATTGAATACATGTTCACCTGTGCTGTTGCTTGTGCATTACATGTAGTGTGTTGTTCCTTGTTCATGCTTGTCTTGCCTGCCTTGCTTTCTCAAAGATTGATACATTACAAGGGCATTGCTCTGTGTGTGCATGATGCATTACAAGGGCATAGCTCTGTGTGTGTATGATGCATTACAAGGGCATTGCTCTGTATGTGCATGATACATTACAAGGGCATTGTTCTGTGTGTGCATGATGCATTACAAGGGCATTACTCTGTGTGTGCATGATGCATTACAAGGGCATTGTTCTGTATATGCATAATGCATTACAAGGGCATTGCTCTGTATGTGCATGATACATTACAAGGGCATTGCTCTGTATGTGCATGGTTAACATAATACCTGCCCAACCAAATAAAAAAGTTGGCTTTTCCAGACTCCATTGGAATGTGAATAAAATTAATGAAACTGCTCCCTGCACAAAAAACTGCTTGTGCAAGAAGACAATTTTGTATCTGATATTTTTTAATGTTTTGTTGCCCATTTTCCAAGGTCTGCTAAAAATGCGATGGAGGATATATATTGTATGACAATTCAATTATTTCCGCTTCCTTTAACAGTAATGCAGCATTTATTGTTCATTTATTCAGCTGTGCACCAACAGTGGACAACACTCGCCCTTTCATCCAACAAACTTGTCAATCCATATTGTTTACCAGCTGACACTGATGTTTTATGTCAATGTATTCATACACTGATCGATTATTGTAGAACTATTTGGGCCAATGTTTCCAGTGTTGTTTATCTATTATTTACAGTTAAATGTGTATGGCAAACTATTGGAACTAGATTATGTTCATTAGAGACAAATGTTTTATACTGTACCTTTTAAGTGTATTCAAGACAGTAAAAACATGTCAGTTATAACCAGGTGACTGTTACAGCCTAGTTTTACTGTATTGCTGTCCAATTTGCAGATATCAAAGTCTTCATGTTTCATCAGATTTGGTTTCTTACATCAAGAAATAACCAGGTTTGCTTCATAAAGTTGCAGCACATTCTGTCCCATTTACAAGACTAAATAAAACAGTTGACTGTATTGGCTTTATTTACATTTTCAAGCACTTTGCAGTGGGCAATGTTTAAAATGTAATCCTTTTTATTATTTATCTATTTAATTTTTTATGACATTTGATTTGGGCACATTCTGAGAAGTTGAGATGACGTTGGAATGAACAGGTCAGCCAGGGGGGTGAAGTGTAAAGCGCTTGGAACAGTCCCAAGGACTGGATGCTGTGCTGTGTAAGAACATAATTTTACTCTTCCCATGAAAGTGTCCCCTGTCCCCCTATATAGGCAGTGTCCAAAGTGCACCCACACACTGTTCTGGGCCTCATGTATGCCTTAGCTGTTTGTTTGTGTTACTGAATGAATGAATCTTTATTTTCAACACCAATAGACAAACATAATAGAAGTATCCTTGAATGGATGATGATCCGGTTTCTTGGTTAAAAAAAATAAAGGAGGCGATTAACATCCACAGAGAGAAACCTACGCTGAACTGAGACGTTGGCCAGGAGCTCCCACCAGTCCTACTCCAGCTTGTGTCACATGACACATCCGTAACTTCAGTCTGCTGAAGAAGACTGCGAGATGCAGTTGAAATATTCAGAACGAACACTAAGTTTCTTGAGAGGTAATTATGCTTAATATAATAGAAGTAGCGATGTCATTGCAACATCACATAACTATTAAATTGTCAAAAAAGGGCAAGAAGAAGTGTAATACTTATATTACTTTCCCTGTATTATGTTAGTTAAATACGTAATATTGAATAAATACAGTATACAATTGTATGCATGTGATATATGATATTGTTTTCAAAACAACATCTGATCAGATATAAAACCACATAAATAAATTTAGATTGAAAGTAATATAACCCTAGTTTCCAGTAATTTTTTTCCACCATAAATAGTTACGTATCATATACATAACTATTCTATAATTAGCTTTATTTTTTTAAAGATTAACATTCAGACAATCGGATCAGAATGTTCAGGAGTTTAATCAGTTACTTTCCTCCAAATGTGTCCCAATCAACTTAAATTATGTCCTGGTCAATATCACACATATATTTTAGGCTTACGGTGCTTCTGTTTTTAAATATACATAATTTAACCAGCCAGTGCACGGGCATCAGTGTTCGAAGGCAGACCACACGACCCCTATTAGGTCAACTTTGACTCTGTGCACTGATGAGTGACCGACTGGTATTTCAGTGTTTACGCGTTGCCTAGAGATGTCGACGCCGTGCGGGTATTAGTAATCATGAATATTCATAAACAGCCGAATGTCAAGTAACGATTGGTTCTCGAGCCGAGGTCACGAAGCTTCGCCGCGAAGCGAAATCGGGAACTACGGCGCTTGGGCGAACTTGCTCAATTTCGTTAAATTTCGAGTGTGGCAGTTTATTACGGATTATTTCGATGAAGATTTCGCTCGTATGGGCAAACACACAATGTAGTTGCAACTGTAGAAACGTTTGGGATTGCGCCACATGTGTCTTTAGAAGCCGACTCCCCGGGAACTAAGTTACTGGCAACAACTTGAACACGTCGCGCCGCTCTGCGGTGATACTAGCGTTTCGCTAAAATGAACATTATTTTTGTATCGAAGAAAAGTTGCCAGTTCGCTGTGATTGCGACGTTAATAGTATGCTGGTCATACACAAACGTAGTGGAAGGTGAGTAATACACATGCCATGTTATGCAGTCATCTTGTCGTGTGCAAGTCCGCTCGACAAAAGTCGAGGTTCTTGTTCTTGCCAGAGCCGAGGCGAGGGTGCTAGTCTCTGCAAGCTCCAGTCCAGAGCAGACTCGGAACCAGAGGCTCTGCCGGCAGAGGCCGGTTGTTTTTCTTGAATTTTACCCTTTATAATGAATACATTTCAGAATTGTGCTAAGTAATTAATAAATGCTTTTACGACTTTAAGTTTATGAGTGAAAGTGGCGCTGTGCCTGTGTCTTACAGAATGTGACTGTGAGCTTACTTTATTTTAATGATGGGTAATTTTAATTTCTCAGAGACAGAGGCCACATTCCTACAAACATGTGCCATGACGATAACATATATACATCAAGAAGGCATCATGAACATTTGTAAAGAATACAGACATTCCACCACCAATATGCAGATTTAATTACAAACAGGTGGGGCCATTTCGACAACTAATTTGTATAAACATAAGTCAAGAATACCGATGGAAAAACAGGAAGCCTGCGCAGAAAACCCCATGAACACTAACTCAGGCCTGATGAATGAAAAAAAATTGTACCAGCCCGCTGGGCTAGTGGATTATGAAATCTACTAGCCTGAGTACTCAATCCATTTCCACAACCATATTCTCGCAATGATACAAAAATGATGGTTTTGACCAGAAAAATGTTTAATTGTCTGCTTTTGATTCCAAAGGGTTTCAACTGAACGTTTTTGGAAAAGAAACTCCACAAAACAAGAAAAATCTAGAAAGCCCCTATGTTCATCTGATATAATGCCAAAAGTGGAGAAAGCAGTTTTGACATCTTCCAACTTCCTATTGACCCAACAATGTACAATCACATTTTAAGCTAAACCTTCATAGCAGGGAAGAAAGGTGGGAAGGTGGGCGGATTTTGAGAGCAAATTCCACACTACTTCAATATACGAAAACTGTATCCAGGAGTGAAAGATTTAAACTACTAGCTCCGGTTTTAATCGGTTTCTGCTAAACTAGCCTGGAGTGATGTAATTTGGCAAAATAGTTCCGGAGTGGGTATAGCCTCCAGCACCCAGGGCAAGTTTACAAGTTTATAAGACATGCCTTGGTTATTTGGTAACTGGTAAGTTATTTGGGAACTGGTAAGTTGCATAAATTCATTTATGCAATACCTAACGCAAGTCCGATATAGTAGATAATTGAAATAGGCCAAATGATGATGTTTATTACAAAGTGGACTGCTTTCTCGCAGCCACTTTGGGAAGAACATTAACAGGATTGTGAACTCTTCAAAGCAAACCAGACAGGAACTGAACATATATATATATATATATATATATATATATATATATATGTAGGCTGTGGGTGGTTAGCTTATGCCTAAATTAAGAATAGACCACTGTAAGGCAAATTTGAAGATAAAATTGCGTTTATTACAGTTTAACTACTAAAATTATACAAAACCAAGTCTCTCAGTCCTTGCACAATTTGCACTACTGATCTAACTTCGGTACCTCATCAAAGTATAAAATGTCAACCGAAAGTTCAAAATACAATCAAAAGCAAGAGCATTAAGAACAACAATAAAAGGTGAAAGAACTATACACAATAACAAAGACGACCCAAAAGACGACTTAAAAGAAGTCTTAAAAGACGACTTAAAGAATGTCTTAAAAGACGACTGGCCACAACCAGGAGTGAGCCAGGACTTGCGTTCGCCTGTACAAATACAAACCAAACCAGTAAGCTATTTGCATATCATAGTGTCCAGTGTAAGATGACACATCAACATCTGTTAAATACCATAGTTCCAACACATTGGTGTTGTTCACAATATTGTCTGTAAAATACCTGTTATCTTATTCAGTACTAATATATAATCATACTTGTAGGTATTAATGTAATACTAGTACTCTACATGTAAAACAGCCTTAATATAATAAATTCAACAGTCAACCATGTTGTCAATTTCACATGTGCATACCCTGACTAGCCTAGCTGTCATTCCACTGTTGTTTACAAGCAAGTCTTGGACACTGCTCAACTTACATGTCTCTAGGGAATACTCAAGATCAGCCCTCTCCCAGCCACCTCCTAGAGCAATTAATCAATGTAACTTCAAAGGGAGAGAGGGCACCAGACTGATCCTGGCTTAACTGTAGGGACAGTTACATAATACCTATATACATGCACAAGTTATGCTTGCACCATGTCTATCACATCTTATAACATATTAACTATAACAGTAGCACCACTAAACAGGATCAAAACTTAACTTTCTAAAGGGATCTGTACATTTACAAGCTACTGACTGGAAGTGGTAAAAATCTCATTAAGCCCTGTTGGGCATTCTTCCCTAAGGTCCAATGACCACTTATTCCTGATCTTCCACATATTAGTAATCAAAGTCACCACTAAGTAATTATAACTGATAAAGTAAATGCCTTGACATAAACAGATGGACAATTCCCTATCATACAGTATGATACAATTATAAATTGAAAACATTGCTTAATAAGGTAGAAAACATCATTTAGGGACTTACCAAAACATAGTTGTCATTAACTGTAGAATCACGCCTGGCCCACTGGGGCAGGGCCCCTTCCACTGACCACACGTGACCCCTGTCTCTAGGGTGAAAATTTATGTTTAAACAACTGAATTATTAGTAATAAGACCAACTACCTACACTGTAAATACAACTAATTACAGGACAAATAAACATAGCAATAATAGTTCACTAACTATATTCTCTAAATTACATTACATTACCCTGGGTGCTGCCATCATGTGGTGGGTAACTAAACTACTCGAACCGACAAGTGACTATGTCACATCCACCCCACTTTTGCTAACATTGCCTTAATGTTAACTAAACACAAGTCATGTTAATTCTAGTGTCCATTCAAAGCCGAACGTGGCTCTCTAAAACGGTTCGAATGCCATCCTGCCGTTGTTCGTGACGATCGCCGCACTGTTGTAATGTCCTCATGTGATCTTTCTGCCTCAGAGGTGTCTGTCGTTACGTCACAGCCATCGTTGATCGGACTGTCGCCGCTGTCATCACTGCTGCTCACGCGTTCCAGTGGTTGTGGAAGTGAACTTCGTATTATGCATCTCCACTGCAGTCGCTCGTCGTCGGATAATTCTTCATGACGGTCAGGGTCTATTGTCTTCTCATCAGGAAGACAGGGCAGCTTCCGCCTCGTTGTTGTTTCTGGTTGGGGACACAATCGAAGATCCACCCGATTCACAGTTCGTAATTCTCCAAACCCGTCAGCTGGTTCGATCACGTACACGTCGTTCTTTCCCTTTCTCGCAACAACTTTGTATACTTTTCCTTCCCAAACATCTTGGATTTTGTTACGACCTCGAATGTCACGTTTTCTACGGTACACTCGTTGTCCAAACGACAAGGGAAGATCACGTGCCTTGCGGTCGTAGTGTTTCTTACGACTATCAGCTTCGTGTACCAGCTGTCTTCGTGCAAGTTGATAGGCTTCTTGCAATCGTTGTTGGTGACTGGAAACCCAGTCACTTGGCTCCACCTCCTGTTCTCCTGTACCCAGCAGTAGGTCGATTGGTTGTCTAGAATCTCTGCCAAACATCAGGTAGAATGGTGCGTATCCCGTGCTGGAATGTGGAGTCAGATTGTAGGCGTTGACCACTTCATGTACATGCTCAGCCCACCTTCTCTTCTTCTTCTCCGATAATGTTCTCAGTAGATCATGCAGTGTCCGGTTAAACCGCTCGCATTGGCCATTTCCAGCTGGGTGGTAGGGAGTAGTATGAGAACGCTGAATTCCATATAGTTTGCAAAGTTCACTTATTAGCACTGAATCAAAGTTGCGCCCATTGTCGCTGTGTATCCTCTGCGGAATACCGTAAGGTTCAAACCATTGTGTAACCAGTGCCTTGGCTACAGTCTCTGCTTTCTGGTTTCGGGTTACTACTGCAACTGTGAACTTTGTAAAGACATCGGTGATTATGAGTACATTTTCCCGACCATCTGACGAGGGCTCTAATACTGTGTAATCGATGGCGACCACCTCTAGGGGTCGTGTAGCAATGAGCCTTCCCAGTGGTGTTCTCATCTTCTTTGCGGGAAATTTACCAAGCGTACAACGCTCACACAGATTAATCCATGTTTGTACATCTTTGTGTAACGTCGGCCAGTAGCAGCGTGCTCTCACCAGTTTCTCTGTTCTCTCCACTCCTTGGTGACCTTGTTTGTTGTGCAAACTTTCTAGTACGTTATCTTGCAAACATCTTGGCAACAACAATTGATCAATTTCGCCAACTTTAGAGTCTAGCACGCGCCGGTAGAGAACTCCATTTGTTTCCACAATGTGATCCCATTGGCGTACCAACTGGATCACATTTGCTGTCTCAGATGATTTCTCGTCCACTGTCGGGCGTCTTCCTATCTTCCGGTAATAGATGAGTCTACCAATGGTGGAATCAGCAGCCTGTAATTCTCCCATTGCCTCTTTCGGCAGTCCTGGCAATGTTGTTGTCGCCTGTTCTGCGGGATCTGTATTTACCTTGTATTCACAACACTTAGCAATCTCACGATTGGCGGATTCCTCCATCACCGCTACCCTCAGATTCACTGGCAAGTGAGACGTCTGTGTGACCATTGCAAGGCTAGCTTCGACAGTGGGGATGTTGATGCATGTCTTGTTGCATTCACTAAGGCGTGACAATCCGTCAGCATTAGCATTACAGCGACCAGGGCGGTACCGTATGTCGAAGTTGAATGGTGCCAAAGACGCAGCCCATCTTTGCTCAACAGCTGTCAGCTTTACTTTCTTGTTGAGGTACGTCAGTGGATTGTTGTCTGTGTAAACAGTGAATGTTCCACCAAGCAGGTAATCGCGGAACTTTTCGGTCACAGCCCATTTTAAGGCTAGTGTCTCCAATCTCATTGCAGAATAGTTTACATCATTCTTCTCAGCACCCCGTAAACTACGACTAGCATATGCTATCACACGCAGTTTTCCATCTTGCATCTGGCTTAGGACAGCTCCCAGCCCCTTGTCACATGCATCTGTCTCAACAATGAATGGCAGATTATAGTCGGCGAATCCTAGTACTGGTGTTGTCGTCAGTGCTGTCTTTAAAGCCTTGAATGCTGTCTCACATTTGTCAGTCCAACATTTCTCTAAGCCGTACATTTTGCTGGTTCTTCGTTTCCCTTTTCCCGCCTTGCAAGCATCGGTTACCACTCGATGTAGTGGACTCGCGATTTGCGTGAAATTAGGTACGTATCTTCGGTAGTAGGAAGCAAAGCCAAGGAATGATCGTAAGTCCTTGAGAGTTTTCGGGACAGGCCACTTCTCGACGACTGCTATCTTGGACGGATCCGTTGCTACTCCGTCAGCACCGATCAGGTGACCTAAGTACAGCACTTCCTTTCTAAAGAAGTTGCATTTCTTCAGCTCCAGTTTCAATCCGAACTGTCGTAACTTGGTGAATACTGCATCCAGCCTCTTCAGGTGTTCTTCGATACTCTTTGAGAAGATGACAATGTCATCTAAGTAGACTAATAATATTTCAAACATCTCAGCACTGAAGGTCATTTGCATGAGGCGCTGGAACGTTGCAGCGGCATTGCATAAGCCGTATGGCATTCGGGTGAATTCATGTAGACCGAATGGTGTTGTAAATGCCGTTTTGTGCTGGTCATCTGGTTCCATCTGCACCTGGTTATACGCTGATTGTAGATCCAGTGTTGTAAAATACTGTGCACCTGTCATTGCGTCTAATGACTCCACGATTCTTGGAAGTGGATGAGCATCTTTGATTGTCTTGTTGTTAAGTGCTCTGTAATCAATGCACATTCTTAGATCTCCGTTCTTCTTTCGTACTAGTACAGTTGCACTAGCATGGTTGCTCTTACTAGGTACAATCGTTCCGTTTCTCATCAGCTTCTCCATGTGTTCCTTCACCTCCTGTAGTTGTGTTGGGGGGATTCTCCGGTACGGCTGAACAACAGGAATGTCGTCTGTGGTTCGTATATTGTGTTTCACTGCTGTGGTGCAACCAAGGTCGTCAGAAGAACTTGCAAACACATCTTGATGCTTCACAAAGAGTTTCCTTATTTGTATCATCTCTTCAGGTGTTCCTTGAAATCCTGACAGCTGTAGGCTTGTTAAGATGTCCTGAACATCTACTTCTGCAGTCGGTGTGACTTTGTCTTCCATTGGAGTGCTGATGGTAATTGCATTTGCTGAGACCTCCACTCTCATCTCTCGGTAAGGCGTAGCAGGTCGTAACAGCCCAATCCGTGTCCGTGGTTGCAGTTCGACATCGACGTTCGACCCATTGACAACCTTCACATAGAAATACGATCCTTCGACCAACGTATTAACTACTACCAGATTTCCTGGTATCGGTGTCGACAAAGGTTCGACCAGCATGGAGTCCATACTCCCGCGTCCTCTTGCTTTAACGTTCACGTACGAATTGGCTGGTACTCTAATTGGACAATGACCTGCTACCCTGGCAAAGCTGACTGCTTCTCTTGTTGGCCTGTAGGCCTCAGTTTTCATGCCGTTTAGCATGTTCTTCAAAACTGGCACCTTCATCAGAACATTTGTTCCCAGAAGACCATTTACTTCCTGGCTTGCAAGGTCTGTTGAGTCCTTTACTATCAGTACCCCTCTCCTCGGAACATGTATGCCGCAAACTTCCATATCTATCTCGATATATCCTGTGTAAGGTATTTCAATTCCATTTGCTGCTCTGACGACCAACCAACTCTTGGGATCCATCACATCGGCAGCCAATGTTTTCAAATGTTCTTTGAAGAAACTTTCAGTGACAGTTGTCACTTGACTGCCAGTGTCCATCAGACATACCACTGGAATGCCTCCCATCTTCACTTCTAGTGTTGGTGCATGACCAACCAGACATTCTAAGCTGTCATTGTCAGATCTTACAGAGCCAGTCACTCCCTTCTCCACCACTCGGCCCATAGTAGTGGAGCAACCTAGTTTGACGTCTGCTGACCACATCTCACCTTCACCTGTGCGTCCTTGAATGCGGAACATTCTCTTTGATGGTGACCCAGCTTTCCACAGAAGTAACAAGTCCCTATCCCCTTGCCGTCTCCAGCAGAGCGACAGTCTCTGGCCATATGTCCAGGTTTCCGACATTTGAAGCATATTCCTGCACTGCGCATCCTGCTCAATGGACCTCTCTGTGTTCCGCTAGCTAGCTGACGTAGCTCCTCTTGGTTCTTAGCCAACTCTTGCTGTTGGTGTGCAATTCCTTCGATCAGGGTTTGCTGTTTGGCCATCATCTCTGTCAGCATCTTCACCACTTGATCGCTGTGAGGTTGCTGCGGCAGAGATTGCATCGGTTTCGCGTCTACTATCTGCGAAGAAGTCCGTACTTTCTTCTTGGTTTCCGTCTCTGTGGACCACTGTATCGCTGTCTCCCTGCAGGTGATGAATGTACTCTCAGGCTCATTTGTCACCTGCTTCTTCAGTTCCCATCTCAGATATGGCTCGCGCACATTTTCAATTAGCTGATCTCTGAGCATTGTGTCTCGGTCGACCACATGATCTGGGGACGTGTTTTCCAGTCGGTCTATCAGTTGAACGAGCTGGTGAGAATACTCTGTGATGGTCTCACCCTCCATCTGTTTCCTTTCGTAGAAATGTCTTAGCAACTGGGAAGCACTTGCCCGTTCGCCAAACGTCTCACGAAGATTTTTGAAAAGGGCATCTGCATCGTTTAACTGGTCAGCAGGGCGACATCTAACTTCCCGTCGTGCTGGTCCTTCAAGGTGGGATAACAGATAGTCTGCTGCTTCTTTTCCTGTCAGACCCTGCGCACTTATCATGGCATGTGCATCCTCTATCCACTCAGTGACTGTTTCTGCTCCCGACCCCGAGAAGTTTCGGAGTCGTCGCTCACGCTGTACAACCACCGTCACTGGTGCTGAGGCACTCTCTTTTGCTCCAGCAAATTTTTCAGTTGCTGACGCATCGTTTCTAGCTCATCGCGCACTTCTTCGATATCCTCCTGGTCCATACTCTTTAACCTGGGTGGCCAGTCGTCTTATCAAAAATTAACTTAAAATTTTGGTCCTGCCTATAATTTTTGAGTTAAAAAGGTCTACCCCACTTCTGGTACCATAAATGTAGGCTGTGGGTGGTTAGCTTATGCCTAAATTAAGAATAGACCACTGTAAGGCAAATTTGAAGATAAAATTGCGTTTATTACAGTTTAACTACTAAAATTATACAAAACCAAGTCTCTCAGTCCTTGCACAATTTGCACTACTGATCTAACTTCGGTACCTCATCAAAGTATAAAATGTCAACCGAAAGTTCAAAATACAATCAAAAGCAAGAGCATTAAGAACAACAATAAAAGGTGAAAGAACTATACACAATAACAAAGACGACCCAAAAGACGACTTAAAAGAAGTCTTAAAAGACGACTTAAAGAATGTCTTAAAAGACGACTGGCCACAACCAGGAGTGAGCCAGGACTTGCGTTCGCCTGTACAAATACAAACCAAACCAGTAAGCTATTTGCATATCATAGTGTCCAGTGTAAGATGACACATCAACATCTGTTAAATACCATAGTTCCAACACATTGGTGTTGTTCACAATATTGTCTGTAAAATACCTGTTATCTTATTCAGTACTAATATATAATCATACTTGTAGGTATTAATGTAATACTAGTACTCTACATGTAAAACAGCCTTAATATAATAAATTCAACAGTCAACCATGTTGTCAATTTCACATGTGCATACCCTGACTAGCCTAGCTGTCATTCCACTGTTGTTTACAAACAAGTCTTGGACACTGCTCAACTTACATGTCTCTAGGGAATACTCAAGATCAGCCCTCTCCCAGCCACCTCCTAGAGCAATTAATCAATGTAACTTCAAAGGGAGAGAGGGCACCAGACTGATCCTGGCTTAACTGTAGGGACAGTTACATAATACCTATATACATGCACAAGTTATGCTTGCACCATGTCTATCACATCTTATAACATATTAACTATAACAGTAGCACCACTAAACAGGATCAAAACTTAACTTTCTAAAGGGATCTGTACATTTACAAGCTACTGACTGGAAGTGGTAAAAATCTCATTAAGCCCTGTTGGGCATTCTTCCCTAAGGTCCAATGACCACTTATTCCTGATCTTCCACATATTAGTAATCAAAGTCACCACTAAGTAATTATAACTGATAAAGTAAATGCCTTGACATAAACAGATGGACAATTCCCTATCATACAGTATGATACAATTATAAATTGAAAACATTGCTTAATAAGGTAGAAAACATCATTTAGGGACTTACCAAAACATAGTTGTCATTAACTGTAGAATCACGCCTGGCCCACTGGGGCAGGGCCCCTTCCACTGACCACACGTGACCCCTGTCTCTAGGGTGAAAATTTATGTTTAAACAACTGAATTATTAGTAATAAGACCAACTACCTACACTGTAAATACAACTAATTACAGGACAAATAAACATAGCAATAATAGTTCACTAACTATATTCTCTAAATTACATTACATTACCCTGGGTGCTGCCATCATGTGGTGGGTAACTAAACTACTCGAACCGACAAGTGACTATGTCACATATATATATATATATATATATATATATATATATATATATGTTCACATTCCTGTTAATGTTCTTCCCAAAGTGGCTGAGAGAAAGCATGCATAAATATGTATGTATGTATATATATATATATATATATATATATATATATATATATATATATATATATATATATATATATATATATATATATATATATATATATATATATATATATATATATATATATATATATATATATATATATACATACATATTTATGCATGCTTTCTCGCAGCCACTTTGGGAAGAACATTAACAGGAATGTGAACTCTTCAAAGCAAACCAGACAGGAACTGAACACGTGTGTATATATATATATATACATACATATATATGCATGCATGCATGCATATGTGTGTATGTATGCAGGGTTGTTTGATTTAAATCATTTGATTTAAATCATTGATTTAAATCATGATTTAAATCACTCAAAAAAAAATCATTGATTTATGATTTTTTTGACTTCCGGGTTTTTTAATCGTTGATTTATATGAATTTAACACAAATAATTATTTACAAGCATCGAGATCAACAAAGTTTTGTATGTTTTTTAATACAAAACACAAAGTGCACACACTTGTGTAGCTGTATTGACACCAGATAGTCTGATAGTCAAATATTTTATGGCATTGTGTATGTTTGAGCTATTCCCTTTCTGAATGCAGTGAAGACACACAAACTTGTCTTCCAGAGGAAGTATCTTTTCAACACAGAAACCCTGAGTTAAAGTCAACTTATAGCTTGTGCTAGTTGTTACCAATTTAGTATGTTGACTCAGTTGTTTAATACTGTATCAATTTGGATTCTGGTTAGATACCCTTAGAGTACACAGAGCCCTGGACAGGTGCTAATCCACCCTATAGGCAAACAATAATTACCACTGCTACAGCCACAGACACACAGCATGCTTTCCTTTCCAAGACAAATTATGCAACTACAGGGGGTGAGGCCTTGTGGACATTGTCTAATGTCTTTATATAAGCAAAAATCATGTACCCTCTGTTAAGACAAGAACCCAAATCGATTCGAATAGAACATGTTTGAAAGAGTTTACAAAGTTAAACATCTATATAAATATCTATATACCAGATTAAAAAAAAATAAAAAAATAAAATAAATCCGATTAAAAAAAAAATCCAAGTGATACAACAGAATCATCTTAGAATTCAGCTCTTTTAGATTAGTTTAGAGATGCCAATACCCTTTGACTTCGAACTTATTTGCTTTCTGACCGAACCATGAAAACGACCACATAGAGCTGCCAAACTTCTCATATATCTATCATACGCATACACATGTGATGTGGTCAAACATTACTCTTACTTCCATATAAATATCAAAATAAATAAAAACTTGTCATATCTTTTTTGATTTTGTAATTTGTTATCGTTACATGGAAGTAAGAGTAATGTTTGACCACGTGACATGTGAATATGTATGGTAAATATATGAGAAGTTTGGTGACTCTCGATGGTTGTTTTCATGGTTAGGTCAGAAAGTAAACACCGCAATAGCAGGACTAGCACTGGTGGTGATTTTGGCCCTGGAGAATTCGGCCTAACTGCCGTGTTATTTTGGCTTCGTGATTTTGGTGACTGACGTGATGCAAAATCTACTCAATTCTAGGTAATAATTGATTAGCCTTCACTTTAAGGCTTTGTTATTCCAGAACTTATCATCAAAGGGATGCTAAGTTTAACTAGATACTGTTGAACTTAAAGTACAATGCTTTGTCTGTTTCGTACAGTGAGCAGGTGTGAATAAAAGACCATGCTTCACGTTCAAAATGACCTGACGAAAAACACTAAAGATCAAAGACCATATGCAGATTGTGTCATTGTATTTACAATACAATAATCACTTATCACTGTCATTGCTCTGTATTTGATTTAATAAAACAATCTGGCAAGAATTTCCCCTGATGAGGAGAAATGCTTAAAAATCTGAAATAGAGAATCAAGATATTATGATAGTTGTAAATGAATTTAAGTAAATTGTTCAGCTGTATATAATATTATAGTTTTGGGTGTAATATATAAATTATATGACATACAACAAATTGTGTAACTTCTAATGATTGTCTCGTTGAATGCTTGTTAAAAATGGAAAAAAATATAGCGCCATGTTTTTATGTGAAAGGAAGCGAAAGCTATTAAAGCAGTTACAAAGTAAAAATTTTGGGTTAATGTGGAACAAATCAATTAACAAATGAGAGAATAAATAGTATGCTTTAATCAAAATAAGACACACACTAAACTTCATGTGCTCACTACGCAACAGTTTGGGCCGAGATCACTCTGCCCGTTGTGCTCTGAGGCCAAAGTTACCAGAGTTGCAAAAAATGCTGTCTGAATTCACCGTGAGCCCGATATCACCTGTATCCATGATAGCCTAGATGGACCATCAACGTTCTACAGATTGGTGGCATCAACATAGTTTCCACTACTGGGAATAATGTGGGCAATAAACCATTCTGATGCTCGTTTCTAAACAACCACTATCGCTGTCAATATTATGGTGAATGAATGGAAAGTTCCAGTCTCATTGCACTTCGATATCATCATTAACGTCACGTTGATGCTTGCCAGTAAGCGTGGGGAAAATATGTATAATTGAGGCAGGCCAGTAGAACAGAATGTTATTTGGAATTATTAATTAATTAATACATTTTTTGGTGTTGTGGAAATGGAAATATACTACAAAATGTAATATAATAAGATTTTAAGCATTCGTTGTTATTCCCTTTAAACTGTTCACAATGGAATGCTGAAAATTTAACAAGATTTAACAAGATTTGCCATCCAAGCCAAAGGCCCAGATGGCAAGTGGACAAGGAAGCCATTGGCTTATCGAGAGTCCAACAATGGCCACCAATACACAGTGGTAAAATGTTCATAGTACAATGAGCAGGTATATAATGAGCAGGTTTAATTGGAACTAAATATAAAAAATTCTATAAATTCTATAAATATAAAAAAATTGTATAAGTTGAAATCCCATAAAAGTATTAAATGTACTAGTTGGTATCTTAATGAGGTCACTTGTATTTAACATGGTAGTGCTGGTTGTCTTTGTACAGGCAGAGGCTGATAAAGTCCATAGACACTGTGTGCTTATAAACAGTAAATCAATGTGTATTATGCTGATAGCTTGGTTTATTGTTTACACTCCATATTACTTAGCTGCACATTGAAGGTAGGCAGGAAATATTTAGTCTTGAATAGAGCATACAAATTCACAAGGATTAAAAAATAATGATGGTCTGGTACCAAAAATGCTGTCGGAACACCAAGACCTTCCTACGCTGTGGTGCGGTGGACTCTGGAAAAATTAAGGTAGTAATTAAACAAATTTATTAAATGTTTTAATACCCCAAAATAAATGTTTTTTGCCTGGTTGCGCTACTAAAATAATAGTTTGATTTAATTTATTTTAACATGCCTGTCAAAGAATCTGACATGAAAATACCATGGTTGAGTTGTAATACTGCATACCGGCAGTGGGTATTTCCAATTACAAAGGCACTGTTTTTGTTAATTGTAGATAGAATTCTTTTATTTGACATTCAGGTTGTGGGCATAGCATTCTCCATTTGAAAATTAGTCAGAAACGTTCAGATGTTGCTTTATTTAACATTCGCATTTTGGTGTTGAAAATCACTGACTTTAATGCAATGCATCACTTCACCTATATATATATATATATATATATATATATATATATATCTATATGCTAACATGGCGCTACATTAACCATACATTGTTCTGAAGTGAAGTTCGTTGGCACCATTATTTAAATTTGCACTATCTTCATTCAAAGACATTAATATATCACTGCATGTTTATGTACATTACAGTGACATGTTAATGTACATTACAGTGACATGTTTATGTACATTACAGTGACATGTTAATGTACATGACAATGAGAAATAAAAAAATTTAAATGGCAAGAGATTAAATTGTAATGAAAATTACGTGTTTAGTTGTACTGGCAGTACGTATATTTTGTCTTCCGATTTTGTTGAATATTACAAAATTATCTTCAGTTTGCTCAAAACCAGATTTCTGGAGGTGGTGATCCTGTGATCCCTGTACTGAAAAATGTCTAACCCTACACATCCTTGCACACACAGTGTGGGTAAAACACTGCCATAGAAACAATGGTATCAAGAGTGTTAAAAATGTCTAACCCTACACATCCTTGCACACACAGTGTGTGTAAAACACTGCCATAGAAACAATGGTATCAAGAGTGTTAATATAATGAAACTGAAAGCTGTTGCCAAGTTAAATATTTAATTAGCATAATTACCTAAATGGCTTTATGATGTTTTTGGTCTGTTCAATCAATGGCATCGTTAAAAAACTATAATTTGTTATGCTGTCAGTGCCAGTCTGCTGTAGCTTGTGTGATTAAGGTAGGCACTGACCCTTAAATCAACCTAACTATGCATTGGTCTGCAGCTCTCTGCGCATCATCATTTATTTATTTTCAACGTTGTTGCATTTTTTACATGAAATACAATATTGGGAAATGATGAAGCTGAAGTAATTCAACTTTTACTTTGCTTCCCCATCTAACATCTAACATCTTTGGCAATGAAAAATATTTTTACGTGTGGTACTGTCTATAATACATTGTGATACTATTACAGGTACATTATACTCTTACAGGTTTAACATGACATCAACACAAGTTATAGTATAATGTCCATAACCATGAACATAAATGATACATTTATTGGTAAAAGAGCATTAATAAGAAGAAGAAAAAAATGATACAAATGTTATTCAAATGGTGGCCCCTTGCGGACAGTTTTGAAAACACAGTTTGTTAATAGTGACCTTACATTTCCAATATATGATAAAAAGTCTGATGAAGCATGGACTTTTACAAAAATGTAAATAACATTACTCCTGGGTCAAATATTGAATATCAATAATATCTTCCTTGGCATAGCCTATTTGGATTAGGAGTTAAATTATAAATTGTATTAGTCGGGAAGATGCAAATAATTATGGCTGGTGCATAGTTCAAAGCAATTATCATTCACAATAATTTATTTCACTTTTTTTAAAGTTGTCCTTATATGGATCAAACAAGGCATTTCTTGAACCTTGCTTCTATGTCATACTCGCTGTGGCAGTGACCAATATAATGAGAAGATATAACCCTAACATGTTATGGTGTAATCCAGAAATGTGTATGCTATCTTCACAAGCCATTATTGTATATTAATTTTTAATACTATTGATTAGTATGCATATCGTGATGTAGTGCTACCAAACATAGACATGACATGCAGATTTTATCTAAAGTTGCCAATCACTTGGGTCTCATTGAAAAATCATGAGTGTACTATTGCAGTCCTACACATTGTAGCTTTGATTATACCATTTAAACAAATTAAGTTTTTTTACCATTGCACATACATGTATTATGATTACATTTTTATTTCTGGAAAAGCTACCAATAAATTAATAGTCACTAATGGCATTTGTGGATAAGATATGTTTGTCGTCAAGTTCATTGTAATTAAATAAAAGATCCACAACTTATATATATATATATATATATATATATATATATATATATATATATATATATATATATATATATATATATACATACACAAGGACTAGGTTCAGTGATTACATCATTGCTGATATAATTGGTTGTGTTATTGTACCTATTATTATTCAAGAGTAAATGTACTTATGGCTGAAGGCATCATTCATGTTGTCGTGGTCTGGTTTCCTGTGTAATTTCCCCCAAGTTTTTATAGTTTCCTGAAAAGGAAGTAAACCAGGATATTAACACTTATTACAGCTCTTCAAGATGAATAAATTTTGTTCTAATGTTGAATTGAAAACTCAAGGTTTGAGCCTTCATTTCCACCAACTATGTAATGTATACACTTATAAATGAATAAATAAAATATTTAAAACTTTAAATACATGTCCTTTATGTGTTTTTGTGCATTCTGATAAGTCACCTTGGAAAATGTTTGTCTGTACATAAGGTTGCTGAGCACGTTTGTATACAGTGTAGCTATGTATACATGTATGGATGGCTGTCAGTGCACATGCATGCACGCACGCACACACGCATGCATGCATGCACACACACACACACACACACACACACACACACACACACACACACAGCTGTCAATGTACACATTTAGCTGTCAGTGTCATTGTACACATGTAGAGCACTATAAATGTACGCGTTGTAGCTGTGACAGTCAGTGTATGTATATCACTGTACACACAATGGCTGTTGCCTGTTTACTGAGGTTATTACTACTAGTAGTATTTGTAATATATATATATATATATATATATATATATATATATATATATACATTATACATATATATAGTATACATTACATTGTATTTAATGAACATTGCATACAAACAGGCATTCACCTAGCTCAACTCACAAATTGTAGGCAAACGCACAGTTAATTTAATATTGTAAACTGTATTTTAAGTTACTATTACAGAGATGTATTTGTTGTAGGGGCATGTGGGACAGAATGTGACTCCACCTGTGCCGTTGGGACTTTCTGGGACGGCTCCACCTGCGCAGACTGCCCAACTGGCTTCTAGTGAGTGCTATTGTTTTACCTTTTGTACTGTGTTGTACTCGGGCCCTCGTTTCTCACCATCACCACCTCTAGTTAAATAGTTACACTGGTTTCTGGTTACCTATCAAATCAGACTTAAATTTTCTACTCTTATATATCATGCTCTATCAACACACACTATCCACCCTATTTGGATTGTCTCCTGTGTCTTTAAATATTAGATCATATGCAGTATCTCACAACAGTTTTTTTAACTAAGTTACAGCAGAGCAAGCATGCTTTCTGTCATTGCCATTGGTATTTTTTAGGTGAAATTGGTATGCATAATTGGTGTGTAATTTATATAGTGTCATTAAATCCAAGTCTAATTTTTATCATAAAGTAAATAATTTTCAATTATTTGTATAATTAATTGTATTCACCCATCTGATTCACCAGGGGGTAAAAGGTGAAGTTGCATTATAATAGACAGTTTCAGCTAAAAGTTTTTCAGTCTACTTATTGCTAGTTCCATAACCATAGCACTGACATCAGCTACATTTGCTGGTCATGTTCCCCATAAGTTAATTATACCTCTTTATAAAGCAATAGTTATACCTCATTTAGAATACTGTATACAAGCATGAAGACCATATCGTAAGAAGGATATAGATACGCTTGAATGCATACAAAGGAGAGCAACTAAAATGATTCCAGAACTGAGAGACCTTAGTTATGAAGAACGCCTGAAAGAATGTGGTTTAACAACTCTAGAGACAAGGAGGTTAAGAGGAGATCAGATTGAAGTTTTTAAGATATTGAATGGGTATGAAAATATTGATAGAAATATGTTTTTCTCACTCAAGAAGGATAGCAGAACTAGAGGACATGAGGTAAAATTAGTAAACGGATCAATGTAGATTGGACATCAGGAAGCACTCGTTCTCACAGAGGACAATAAATGAATGGAACAAACTGTCTACAGATTGTGTAACTGCTAGCAGCGTGAATATGTTTAAAAACAAGGTTGACACATATCTCAGGAGGGCAGGTTATAAGTAGATGAACATTGTTGGACTCTCAAAAAGCCAATGGCTTCCTTGTCCACTTGCCATCTAGGCCTTTGGCTTGGATGGCAAATCTTGTTAAAGTGTTGCACCAAAATATGGATGTACTGACCGAATGGCCTCCATTAGTGAATACCCTACTTATAAGGTTTTAGACGTTATTTCAAAGAAGACATGCTTTTAACTGCAGTGTAGTGTAGATATTTAAAAACAGTTTATAAACTTAACAGAACTGGGAAAACAGCAGTAGATTTGCTGCTTGATGGGCAAGTTCACTGCTTCATACTGCATTATAGCTACGTATGAGATAAGTTCATTTTATAAACCTATACATTAAGTATTGAGATACATTTGGAGCAAAAAACTTATAGCTGAAACTGTCTATTATGACATACAGCCCTGTATGTACTATAAAATACATAATTTTTATTATCTGTGTGAGACTAGTATTTTAAGGCCTTTCATATGGTTAAATTGCCCATATGAAATCCTGCCCTGTCCATATATGATAATTATATTGACTAAGAAAATTTAAAAATACAATATTACATTTTTCCAAACTTATTAATCCAAAAATTTCTTGTAGTGACACTAGTCCAGCTTAAAAATAATTTATATAATTTTGATAGTACTCATCTGTTTAAATTTTTTTTATTCGTTTTTACTGACTATTAAAGTAATGTTGTATTATCAAAGAAATAATATGAGCGAAGTCATGAAAAATGGAACAGTTGTGTAAAAATTAGGAGTTAATAATTTTCTTTCCTAAAATAATTTCTTTCCCATATAATGTTATAGTATGGGGTTGAAAGTGTACCAAGTTGATAAGTAGAAGATAACTTACTGCCTGGTTTTTATTATATAGGATGATGAAATAGACCATTCACATTTTTGTATCGTATCTGTCACACCTGTAAATCTATGCGTCCTGCAAAAGTTTCTACAATGATAATTCTTTCATTTATTTTTATATCGAAAGTATCGAATGATAGTGCTGACAGTTAAAAATTGTGTCCCTTTTTGAAAATCCAGCTGGAAAAGTTCCACCAAACATAATTTTTTTGAACAGAGAAGTAAATTAATTGTCTGGTTATGTCCTACACCTCACACCTCACTCAGCATACCTCTCATGGGGCACTTATTTTCATAGATGCCATTCTACAGGACAAAAACCCCTGTGTGACAGATGCGACATTAATTGTGACAGAATCGACATAAATGACAAGGTTAATCAAATTAATCTTTATTTTAAAACTATACTTGGGTGGGCTGTTGGTTTACATTCAAATAACTTTTTCAGAAAATATTATGAAGAAGATTACCTTGATTAACATAGTA
The DNA here is from genome assembly GCA_033239005.1 of Lamellibrachia satsuma. Taxonomy (NCBI): domain Eukaryota; kingdom Metazoa; phylum Annelida; class Polychaeta; order Sabellida; family Siboglinidae; genus Lamellibrachia; species Lamellibrachia satsuma. The sequence goes on from BSQZ01000027.1 coordinate 7,544,899, forward strand.
ATACCTGCATGGAAGTCTTACTACATATACAATCTTTTCATGATGGCATTCAAAGCAACTATCTTCCTTTCAACATTTGTGTCCTTGGAACAGGGGCACTAAATACAATTGCTGAACCTTGGGATCCTCACATTTGGCAGACAGAATTTCTTGAATATTGTGAACTTGTAAGGAAGGCTGGATTTTCATCTCGCAAGATTTTGTATGCATCTTCAACTGTCATGCTCAGAAGATACTTTGCCTTGTGTTCTTTGAAAGCAGCTGACACTGTTTTCCCTGGTACAGCTCTGCTTGTGTCTTCTCTGAAGAAGAAATCCTAGATTTGATTCATCCATAGTGGGGTAACCCTGCCTTTTCTAAATTTGGCAGTCCCAGCAAGCATGCTAATATCCCTGTACACTTTGCCTTTAGAAACAGCCAGGGTCTTAGCCATTTTTTAAGATTTTTTTGCATTTTCTTTTGATCCTGAGGGCATGATTTGAAGATATTTTTCTGCCAACATCCCTGTCCATGACCATCCCTTTAAATTCTGGCACTAAACTACGTTTGGTTGGTGCATTTGTTTTAACCATATTCTCACATTTCTTGCATGCTTTTCTGGAAGTAGGTGTAGCAGAGAGGATAATAGACTGAAGTGCTTCTGCTCTGTGTGCTCTGTGTTGTGGCATCCTTTCAAGTAGTTTTCTACAGTAGTAATATCTGAGCTGCCTACTCATGGTATTCAGTGCTTGGGGACCTTCCTTTTCTTCACCTGCGTCTTCTGACATTATCTCATCATCTTTATCACCAACAGTGTCTTCTTCTGCCATGCTTATCTTTACCATCCCTTTTTTTCTTATCACAATCTTTTTCCTTTAATCTGTGATTTTTTACCCATCAATTGTTTTCTACTGCACTTTATAGGGCTTCTTCTGCTTCTCATATTCTCTTCTTTCAGCAGGTGTCATCAGTTTCACTTGTTTCTTGTTCACTTGTTTCTACTACTCTCGATCTGACTTTCCTTCACACCCATTCAGTTTTAATCTTTCTATACTTTTGCTGTCTCAGTCTCTCAACTCCTTGATGTTTCCTCTTTTCCCTCTCTGTCATAGTTAGCCGCTTAGCATCCCTGTTCTTTTGTTGTTATTTGGCATCCTTCTTTTAAATTTCCTAAAGTTTTTTTTAATTCTCTTTTAACTTCTCTGTCCGTTTCCTTTGGCGCTCTCTTGCCTTCAGCTTTTTCACTTCTACTGGATCAAGATGATCCACTTTGCTGTAGAAACAAAGTAATTTCAGAACAATGTCCAACATGGACAGTGTAACACGTTTTTTTGTTTGGTATTAAAATATCTTTGCATCATTTTTTGTTTTACAACAATGTTATTCACTTCCTAATATCATCAGCTCAAGCATAACATGATATCCTAAGTTTTGGTTTGAAAAACTTCTTATCACTAGTCATTTCGGTTAAGTTTTAGGCAAGCCAAAAAATTTAACAACACATCAGGTTTTCTCTTTGAAAACGAAAACATTGTATTGTTTGATAACAAAGTTACATTATCTAAATGGAACAGATGGCACTTCTACTTTGAGCCAAGCTTAGAACTGCTTCTTAAACTGATTTAGCCTGTCTCAAATCCGGTTCATTAATGTCCAAATATACATTGTGTGATTAGTTTATGTAACATCTGCAATCGATTTAATAAAAATTGCCTATTTTTGTTCGAATCATCAAAAAAATTTATTTCAGTTGTTAGATCTGGTAAGGATCAAAATAGTGGATATCCAAAATGTTAAACACTGTGTGGGTCAATGCTGATCATTGGTGTGACTTCCATCCTCTCGCCAATCACATGACAAAGTTAAAAAATTTCAATTGAGGAAGCATCTTTGAGATATCTAAATATTTGGGGTTTGTCTTTTGTTTTACATGGGTAATTAGCATAATCTGTGGTGCCATCTGCACAATAAAGTAACATTAACAAAACAGTTGTATACTACAGCTGTACAGCCAACTATGAGTACCACGGTAGATTGCCAGCCAATTGTTGGCAAAATTATGATGTTTGGGACAATACAATGGTGGAAATTTTCCAAAAGTAGGCATCTATTTGTATCTAGTTAATAACATATAATATTACATCGCTCATATAGTTTTACTTTGATTTAGTGTAATTTCAAGAAAGAAAAAGATGGTTTATAACAGTTTAGCTTACTCACAGGTGACATCATCGTGCTCATAAATCTTACCATTTGAAAGTGTACTGGCCAAGTAACTGTTATTCTAAATTAGAATTTTTCATGCCAAAACATCTGGATATATGCCATTTATCGTAGAACTGCAAATAAAATTAATTTACTACAGCAAATTGAGCATTCTGGTACTTCGCTTATGTTGCGTCTGTCACAATTTGACAGATGCAACATAAGCAACATTTCGAGGGACAGAATTGAAAAATCCTTTGCTACTTCATAACACAAACTCACTGATTAATGATTTTGTATCTGTTAATTGATAAATGGTTCAAGCTGTGTATAGCATATTTTTTCATATTTTTCTCTCTCTTACTTTTCTGGGAAAATAGTGTGTGACAGACGTGATATAAAGAGACGGAATTTTATTCACAGTTTTCCACAAAAAAATCTGTATGACTTACAATGTTTGTTCAATTTCTTTTTTTGGAAATCAATCGAGGATGAATTGTAAGCAGAAAAAAAATGTTTAATGTTAATTTAGCCACTTACCTTTTTCTTAGACAGATCGTGATACAGCTACCACCCAAAACTGCTGTCTCTTGAAAAACAATGCCAGGTTCCCACCTCAATAACTCAGCAATGGGTGGGAGTACATAGTTAATTTGTTCACCCAAATATACCTTGGGGTATATATTCAACACAAAAAAATACATGGAGGCGTCCATACCTTCGTGTAATTTTTATTTTTACACATGAAATGCCATCATCAAAAGTTTTTACATTTTTATGCAAGAATACCCCCATTTTTTTTTTGGGCCCTCATATTGCTGTAGAAAAGGCAAATCGTGATTAAACTTGCCAAAGTTGTCTTTGCTGAAACATAAGACCATTTTTATCCCTAAAAATTAAAAGTGGGATATTAATCTAAACAACCGAACAGCAGAGCTCATAAGTTTAGAAAATCAATGTGTTCCATATTTCATGACTTCGCTCATATACAAATAAGGTTTAAAAAAACAGTTGTTGCCCGTATGACATTCTTTACTGCACATATGAGCTAAACCTTAAAAAACACTAAGAACATTGTAGGGAATGTGAAGTTAAGATCACCGGTATAATTTGTTCCTGGTCTGTAAAATATTAATAACTAGTTTTGACCTTTATCAGGAGACAAATGGGTTTGTTTCAGCTTCTGTGCACATCACTGAATCAGCTTATGTCACTGCTGTTAAATGAACATGCGTTTGCAGTTTTAATCATTGAGAGGTTACGCACTATAATATATTTCCACCCTGATTTGTATGGAGTCAGCATTTACCATTTTGAATATCCACTATTTTGAGCCTTCCCAGATCTGACGACTATAGTCAATTCTTTCAATGATTTGAACAAAGATAGGATTTTTTATTAAATTGACTGCGGATGTTGCATAAACTAATCACACTACATATTTGGACAACAACGAACCAAATAGGCAAAATCAGGTGAGGATAGAGTTTTAACAAAGAACAGAATTTGATGTAGTCCTTTAGCTTTAGATAATATTATGTAGAACATTTTAGCAAGTATATGCCAATAGCTGGTGTAACTAGTAGCTTGGGCTGGTGTAGCTAGTGGCTTGGGCTAGTTTAGTTAGTAGCTTGGGCAGCTTTAACTTGGGCTGGTGTAGCTAGTGGCATAGGTTGATTTAGCTAATGGCTCATGCTGCTTAAACTTGGGCTGGTATAACTAGTAGCATGATCTGGTTTAATTGATAGCTTGTGCTGGTGTAGCTATAGTGGCTTGGACAGGTTTAACTAGTAGATTGTGCTGCTTGAACTTGAGCTAATGTAACTAGTAGCTTGGGCTCTTGTGTAGCTAGTGGCTTGGCCTGGTTTAGCCAGTAGCTTGGGCTCTGGTGTAGCTAGTGGCTTGGCCTGGTTTAGCCAGTAGCTTGGGCTCTGGTGTAGCTAGTGGCTTGGCCTGGTTTAGCCAGTAGCTTGGGCTCTCGTGTAGCTAGTGGCTTGGCCTGGTTTAGCTAGTAGCCTGGGCTCTTGTGTAGCTAGTGGCTTAGCCTGGTTTAACCAGTAGCTTGGGCTCTTGTGTAGCTAGTGGCTTGGCCTGGTTTAGCCAGTAGCTTGGGCTCTCGTGTAGCTAGTGGCTTGGCCTGGTTTAGCCAGTAGCTTGGGCTCTTGTGTAGCTAGTGGCTTGGCCTGGTTTAGCCAGTAGCTTGGGCTCTTGTGTAGCTAGTGGCTTGGCCTGGTTTAGCCAGTAGCTCAGGTTGCTTTAACTTATTATCAGCAATATAGGCAACTGATAACTGATAACATTTTAACAGACAAAGCTTCCTGTAAGAGGAACCACAATTTGTCATTAAACATGAATGTTGAAGAGCTGCATCGATAATGTTAGGTTTGTGTTCGCAATATATATCCAAAAGGTTTGCTGTATATAAAGAGAACATTTTCTTTTACTTGGATCGTGTCCTCACCTTCTGCCATGGAGACAGGTAAATATTGTCTTGGGCCTTTCAGTTGCCAATGAATTGGAGCTGGCAAACTTGCATTAGTCTAAGAAACTGAATGGCCCATTGCTTATTGATTGCTAATAAGTGCTGCATTTACATACTGCACAAGTACAATGTCTGCCCTCCAACCATTCAACGCTCTACATCAGGAAATTTATATTATGACTGATATTCCTTTGTAGAATAGTTATTTACATAAGTGGATGGTTACATTCTTGGTTACCTTCATAACTTTGTGATGACAGGTGTATTGAAGCACCTGATTAAACGTTCTCGTGTTGGTGTATACATAAATAAAGGTAAACTCTCTGGTCATTGTAAAATCACGCCATGTCAGATTAATTATATCATTCTAATATTTTGACACAGTAATTATTAGGGCTGCAATGATACACTAATCCACGATACGAGACGTATCGCGATATTTGTGTCCCGATTAATACGTATTGCGATACATAACAATAAATAAGTTTAGCAGAACACATTTATTGGGTGCACATTTTAATGTTCAGCTTGTCTACTGAAAACGTACTTTCATGAACAAATTACAATAACTACATCATGCAGTTATACATTAGTATTGGTTGTGTCGAAACAGCTTCTAAGTGGTGTTTAGAGATTTTTCAACAAGATGATACTTTGAATGAGAAATGTTCATGTATCGTACACGTATCGCAATTTTTGTGAAATATGTACCGAGTATCGTATCGTTTTAAAATATCGTTGCAACCCTAGTTTTTTTTTCTCCATCATTTTTTATATCAACCTTGTTCAGTGCATTCATGAAAACTATCAACGATTTGCAATACCTGTTGACAAATTTTACGGGGTCAGGTGTTCATGTGACAGGCATATATCATTAACATCTCTACTTTTCCCACTACATGCCATGGAAATATGGTTTTCGGCCTGTAACATCCAAATTAAAGAGATAACAATTAATAAATTATTGTTCATTAAAACATATTTGGGCAGTCATAATGTTAGAATAAATACAGTTTCTTCTATATAACATGATTTTACAACTCAAAATTATCAGCCTTTGTATCTTTAGTGTAGGCCTAAGCAAGTAAGGCCTAAATGTAATTTTTACAATGAATGTCCAGATGGTATCTGTACAAAACTCTTGTACAAATATAACTGCATTTGTGAATGTGAACATGTTTAGAGTGTTATATTGGGATATCACCATGTGTTATAAATGCTTTAAAAAATTTTCTTGAAGCAATGTGAACAAATGGACTTTTCAGCATAAAAACTGCATGAATATACACAAATTTATGTTTGTTTGTCCAGCTAATAGAACTTGTCAATTGGACGAGAGTGTAATGCAACCAAGTTATAATATCAATTGGTCCATGCATGACTAATGTAATACATATACACACATACATTATCTTTAAATGTTATTTATATTGCAGAAACATAACATGTATATAATATAGTAAAGGAAACTAAATTATTGACACTTATTTACCTGCAAGTCTGCAGGTGGCCAGTTTCAACCTCATAATATTTGTACTGGCATGTATAGTGTATAGATTATACAAAAAGCTGTGTTTCGGTCTGTTATAGTATTATGCAGGACTATCACTACATCTATCCCCATGCTTTTTCGCAGAGCCAAAATAATTATTTCAAGCAACATAACAGACCGCCTCGATCGTGCAGTTCTATTTGGCTTCTCCAACACAAGTCATGTGCAGAAACGGAATTAATTTTCTTTTGTGTCTAAACATATGCATGAAAGATTCAAAGAAGACACTGCACCAACATGCCTTGAGCAAGGTCCAGTCTTGATTTATGAAGGAATATGTGCTTTGTGTTATAACTGTTTTGTTCAAATATTTGCTTGGCTACCAATATAAGTTGTCTATAGTAGCCAGGCAGGCCAGTGGCCACTGTGAGTACAGCCTGTAGCATATGTTAATTCCCTATCCCTTAATCTAGTTTGACAACTATATCAATTCCAACAGTACTGATACTATAGTAATAATAAATGAATAATATGCTGTAAATATATATTGCGTTATAGTAATATCTGGTTGTCCATGGTACAGTTATATATGAAAGAATGATGTGTGTTAGAATATTTTATTGTGCCCGAAGGGATGCCATTAATAATTATAAATTTTGTGTTTGTGAAAAAACACGTACAGTGTATGCACACTTGATGTAGTATTTAATATAACAATTCCGATTTATATAAAATTTTGCATTGTGTAATGTAAGTACATTTGGCAGATCAGTTAAACCAATCCGTTCCTAATTGTCAGGTAGCCTGGATACATGAGCACGATAAGTTTATGTTTATGTCTCCTTATATTTTATGCATGAATAAGTGCCAAGCCATCTGCTCTCCCATTGCCATTATGATGATCATAATAGTTTTGAGAATTGGATTCCAAAAAGCCATCAAGATATTGGCTGGCAGTACAAAGTACCAAAGAAAAGATGGATGTTTTGTGTATCCTGAAATTGTTTTAATATTGTTATCATGAGAGTCACTACCAAGTTATCCCGTCTGGAGGACTGGTATTTTTGCTAGTGATTTTAACCAAAGTCTGCACTTACTAAGCTAACTGCACATATTAAACTATTAACACACAGTATATTTTAATATCAACGAACCTGATTAGCAGTGGGCCAAATGAATTGATGAATGGATGAGGGAGTTTTAATTTCAGTTGTTAGTGTATTTTTGCCAGTCACTGTTACTCATTAATGTTTTATGTCTTCAGCTGCCCAGGTGGTAATTCGGCCAAGACCGCTTGTCCAGCTGGAAAATACAATGGTCAGACCAGCCAGTCAGATGCATCAGCGTGTCAGGTGTGGTAGCAACTTCTTGGTATCTCATATAGAAAGGGCAACTCACTGTATTAGAAAAATCACATATATGGCCATGTATGGATTTTTTTAATAAAAATTTATAATAAAAAATAGAGTGAGAAACAACCATTGTTTTAATAATTAGATTAAACAAAAACTACATAAGCATGTAAATGTTTTTCATGTATTTTCTACCTTCACTGGATGGTTTTTTGGGCTAGCATTATTAACAAAAGGTATCTACTATTATTCATAGATTTTATCTTATTTAAATATACATTTAGTGCATTTTGGAAACACACACATCACACACGTATATATATATATATATATATATATATATATATATATATATATATATATATATTAGGGTTGGTGGGGTGGTCACATGGTCGGTGACCGGTGGCGAATTGGCCCCACCTTTGTAGTTATTCCAGTTAGAGCTAGTGTATTTTTAAGCAGGTAGTTGTATTCATAGACTGCGTGATAGCATGTAGGGCATTATGCTATTTGGTTTAAGGGTGTTCCATAACAATAGTAATGCCATTGTTTCTTTTATTTGTTCTAGGAATACTGCTACTGCTTTGTGGTGAAATGTGGGCTCTATTGAACCCGACGTCCAGGAGGCTCGCATGGGGCATAGTCAGCCTGGCGTTGGGTTGTGGAGCCCACATTTCTTTGTTTTACATTTCTTTGAAAGTGGGCTTACCCTTAATCCCCACAATAAACGTCATTCATTTGGCCTTTTCATATCTCTATATCTGTGTTGTGTTGTTGATTGCATAAATGGGAGTATGCAACATTGGCACAGCCAATGTTGCATATAGGTTTTTATGCGAGCAACACCACATACAATTAATGATTGGTCCATTGCTAATTTATTCTATTATGCTAATCCAGCAGAGCTGGGTGACGCACTCTGTGACCCACTTTGCTGCCTCCATATTTTGAACCAATCAGCGCGCACCAGCTGCGCGACGCTACAGATTTCAAACTTGGCCTAGCCACTTCGTTTTGTGAAAGCATACGGAGTGGATGCGCTTTGAAAATTTGTCCCACCCTCCTCCCCATCTTTCTCCCTGTTGTGTGTTTACTTGTTAGCAGCAATTGTACATCTTTGGTGGAAGTGGGGTGTTCATGTCTCCAAGCTTTCCCATTTTTTTATTGCGATAGTGGACATGGGAGTTTTGGCTTTCCCAGAAGTGTTCACGGGTTTTAATGCTGGGACGCAGCTCGCTTCCCTTCCACCTTGGATTTTAGAACTGTTCGTGTAGCAAATTGGCTCCACCTTTGTAGTTATTCCAGTTAGAGCTAGTGTATTTTTAAGCAGGTAGTTGTATTCATAGACTGCGTGATAGCATGTAGGGCATTATGCTATTTGGTTTAAGGGTGTTCCATAACAATAGTAATGCCATTGTTTCTTTTATTTGTTCTAGGAATACTGCTACTGCTTTGTGGTGAAATGTGGGCTCTATTGAACCCGACGTCCAGGAGGCTCGCATGGGGCGTAGTCAGCCTGGCGTTGGGTTGTGGAGCCCACATTTCTTTGTTTTACATTTCTTTGAAAGTGGGCTTACCCTTAATCCCCACAATAAATGTCATTCATTTGGCCTTTTCATATCTCTATTTCTGTGTTGTGTTGTTGATTGCATAAATATATACTCACTTGGTGCCACTGTATTTTGTAAAATTACAGTCACAACTGACTATGCTTTCAGCCTTGTATGTACTAGACATCAGGAAGTTAATTACTAATTTATGTGGCCATTTGCTGCGTTTGTCATAGCCGAAACAGATGTGTTTGAACATGTTAAAGATTCTGAAGGCCTAACTGGGCAAGAGGCCAAAGTCTTTATAGTCCATGAAGCAATATACAGGTGCTGTCGTGGGTGTGGCGTCGACATATTACTTAGCTGATTAACTGTACAAATATAAGGTGTGGAGCTTATTACAGTTGAGAACTGGGCACCCAGCCAAAGCTATTGTTGTCACGGAAGCATTGTTGATATTTGTATGCATGTATGTGTGTATGTCGTGAAATGACTTGCACAAAGATACACACCAGAGCTGACGATGCTAATTATTATTTGATGCCATGAATACAGTGAGGTTCTACGTAGGTTTTGGCTCTCCCATTATAGCAATCAGTACTCTGTCCTGAAAATTGGTCTTGCCTAAATGGCTTTATGTTATTGGGTAATCAGTATGTATAATATGTTCTGATCAGCACATTTTGTTATACAACTATTACAAGCAGTCTTCGATCTGTTACTTGACAAACATGACTACAAAATTTAATGTTTATTAATTTAAAGGGCCTTCACACTTGGATCTTTCATTTGTTTCAGACTTATCCAGTATCGAGTGTAGCATGCTAGCTTGTCTGTGGAAGTGTTTTATTTAGTTGACGTGTTGCTCTTGCTAAATGGGAATACTCTGTTTTCACAATAATGGCTTGCTGTGAACCGTGTGAATAAACATTTACATTTCATTAATGAAACAAGACCTAAGGGTTGTTACTAGTGATTCAGTGGGTTGTTGTTAGTGATTCAGTGGGTTGTTGCTAGTGATTCAGTGGGTTGTTGCTAGTGATTCAGTGGTGCTGTCAGTAGTAGATGTGAGATAATCTTAGTTTAATCCCTGATCAAAAGGCTTTAAACAAAACAAATATTTACCTTGGTTATCATTGTTATCTTTGCCTGTAATTGCGAGCATGCATGATTGTTTTGTAGTCATTATGCTGCGAAAAGTAAAGGAGAAGCACAGCATGCATAATATTTGTATATAATCAGATTACTTGACATGACACTTTGTATGAAAATATATAAACTAAATGTTGGTTTAACCCTAATTGTATGCACATAGGAAAACTTTAATTTCTTGACAAAAGATTCTGTTTGATTGTCCCATTCTGTTGGATCATGGATAATGCCCTTCTTTTGGATTGTGCCTTTCTGTTGAATAATGCCCTTCTGCAATAAGAGGTGTGTGAGAAAGATGGATGATAACAAGAGGAGGGAACAGCCAGGATTGACTTAATTACTTTAATTTTGTACTTGAGTAAAAGTAATTCACTTAAAAACTACTTGAGTAAAAGTACTTTGTAAAAAAGTACTTGAGTAAAAAAAAGTAAAACTACTTTTCAAAAGTACTTGAAGTAGAAGTAAAAGTACAACACTTCGAAATAACAACACAATCATGAGTAATATTATATAAATTACACAACTTGCATCTGGCACCTGTTTTGCAGCCACTCAGCCTATAACAATATGCTCCCAGACAGCCTTAGCAGGTCAGTCAGTCTGCCACCCTTGAACATGGCGGCTACTTGGGTGCTTGGAAAATTACATTATCGTTAACAAGAGCTCACAACATCAAATAATTTCAGTTAAATACAGAACTTAATTAATGATGAGGCACAATCTGTCTTTTTATCGACCTGTTCCACTGGGGCATAGGAGGAGCTAGATTGTACAACAGGATATGTATACGCAGGTGTGATTGTATTTGAGTAGCTAGAGGGTCAGTCCAGTAGTAGTAGTAGTAGTAGTAGTAGTAGTAGTAGTAGTAGTAGTAGTAGCCTCTCAGGGAAACTGGTCAGAGGTAATACTACCTAGCACTGCCCATAGTAAAATTAACATACATTTGATGCCTAGCTGATGAAGCCATCTGGCTTGTGAACTCCCACCTTCTCATGTCTTCCCAAAACATGTCTTATCAGGTCACACAAACATTGAAACAACACAGTTTAGCAGCTAGCCGTGTTGGTTACCTGGTACCAGCTGGGACTAGAACTGATCAGAAGACAGACCAGTGCAACAGAGGAATGCTGTTGCTAATTGCAATTAAAAGTGCCCTGTCAGGGCCCCTGTCCCTGTCAGGGCACCTGTCCCTGTCAGGGCCACTGTCCCTGATATTATGGGTCAGCTTGAATAAGCCATTGCTGGGAAAAGATGCTGCCAAATTGCAGAGTATAAATTCTTTATTCTTTAGTTCTGTAGAGTAATCATTACTTTATTAAACATCTCAATATGAATTGTATTCATGAAAGTAAAATGCTGTTTATGGCTGACAAAGTTCCCGATCCATGTTGCGTGTTCGCTTATGAATATCAGATTTGTGTCAATGTATGGGGATTATCAATTCATTGTCGAAATTGCAAATTTTTATATTTATAATACGTATTGGAAACTTACTGATTAATAGTTTATATGGTGCAACGGAGACATTTGCATCATGGTTTGAGATGGCCTTGACCTAACCTATGCCAATATTTCATTCACTGACCTATATATAAAACAATGGTTGCATCGATTTCCCAAAGATAGGTTCGTATGCAAATATGATCACGATTGGATGATATTAATGGCTTTTATCCTGGTGACTATGCACAGTTTATGAAATGTCATTGACAGTGGAGCACCACTGGCAGCAGCAGTTTCGCAAAATATGTAACAAAAATATATTGCGAAATAAATAAAAGTAACAAAGTAAAAAGTCGTGTTACCTTAGATAAAACTACTTCGTTATAAGTAAAAGTATTTAGTCAAAATTCTACTTTGTTACATGCCACTTACTTGAAATGCCTACTCTAGTATTGTAACAAAGCACTTTTACTTTGTTACATGCCAACCCTGGGAACAGCTGATGACACAGAGGAGTGGAAAATGATAACCATTAAAGCAGTGCAGCAGTACAAGAACCGAACCCATTATAAAGGGAACTATGGGATAAAACATGTATAACACCATTGGTATAACCAATTCTAATTAGCAAAACATTCTCTACCTTTAAAGTAATGTTTCTCATATTGCCAGCAACAATGTCTAACTGTACGTTCAAACAAAGAACATGGATCATGATTTGTGACTCATTTGATACTGGTTTGTTACAGAGTTGCAGCACGGGTCACTACAGCACGAATGGCGCCACTGCATGCACGCCCTGTCCGGCAGGGTCAGCTTGTCCAGCTCCTGATGCGGGTCCAAGTCAATGTGCCGCTGGTCAGTACGCAGGGGCAGTTGCATCGAGCTGCTTAGAATGTCCAGCCGGTTCCTACTGTCCGAACGCTGGGACATCCATTCCAACACCATGTACTGGCGGCTACTACAACCCTTCCACAGGTATGTACAACTAGTCTTGTGAGTTAGTCTTAGTCAGTAAATAGTACCTGTAAAGGTAAGTTCATATGTAGCATGGTATCCAGTCCATAAGACTGTTCAGGGTGCATCACACTTTACTCCCAGCAGACTTGCTCATTCCATCGCCAACTTGACTTCTCTGGGAAGCATTCAGCCACACTGCAATTACTGTTCAAAGTCTGTTCACACACACACACACACGCATGCACGCACACACACTGGTATTTTTTATACAACTGAGTAAACTGTGGCAACGTGGAGTGAACAGAATTGCCCATGCTTTGAAATGGCAGCAAGATGATTCGATCCCTGGTTCTCTTGACTGCAAGTCTGATGTTCTAGCCACTACGCTACTATACATCTCACATGAGCTGTGTATGAAAGGCTTTGAGAAACACTGAATACCTTGGAAAGACTTCCAATTTATTTCCCCCATGAGAGGTCTGGTTCTGTGTTCATTTGGCCCTACCATTATTGAACACTTGAGGACTTGCTATATTCATGGACTAGCTGTTGTAGATCCACTCAATTGCCAGCTACACTGATGGATGGCCTGTGTCTGGCACTCTACCTGTCAGAAAACGTCACTGTAACTGCATGTCTCAACCGTCAGTAGAGCAACAAACAGAACAGTGACTTGCATTCATGAATTCATTGATTCGGAATAACCTGATTTATTGAGGCGATGTAGCATGGCATTTCCATAACATAACATGGATGATCAAACCAAAAAGAAATATAAATTATCATAATATGAATTAGTCTGCAGTCTGTGTATTCGAATGACTTTCTAGTGCAGAAATGGGAGGCTTTTAATAAAGACCATTTACAGGTGTAAGTTGATGAATGGTTTCATTTTTAATTTGCATAATTCTATTGCACTTTATATTAAAGCTTTGCAAAAATAAACAGATTAATCATTAACTCACCTGGACTAGGAGAGGAAATGGTAACAAAAACAAATTATGAAGCAATCGTCTTTGTTGAATATTATAGTTAAAATGTTATAGTTAAAATGTTTAAATGTTATATAGTTAAAACTGGTTTCTCTGATTGTGTATCCAATAATCTTTCTAAAAAATGAATGTTAAGGTTTACTTTTCTCTATTCTTCTCTACGCTAGCGCTGGCTGAAAATCTCTAGCCAATTTGGTTAAGAGTAAAAATTTTCTATAGCCAAATGAAAACTTGTTTAGCCATTTTTGCATGGTGATGTGACACTCGTGTACATGTGACGATACACAAGTTTCATGTGCTTGCTGTGATAAACAGCTGCTGGCATTTCATTAAAAATGTGGAACTCTGGCGATCAACAGAGCTTTATGTTTTGCAAGATCGTATTGTTTGCAAATCATCCATTTTAAAAAGAATGTTATAATTGCATGCCCTGTTTTTTTTTACTTTTGCCATATTTATTGCAGGTCGGATCATATCCATGAGTATGGTTTTGTCAGACTTATAAGCTTTTGATGCATGCTACTGGAAGAAGACAACTTCTCATATTTTGTATCTATTATCAGAAAGTAATAACTAAATTTAAATAGTATATGTGCTGTTGTCATCTACACTTGATCCCATACAGTGCATTATGTATATAAATATAGCATATATTAGATATAACCTACTTTATTATTGTCTGAAGACCGAATATTTGATTGATCACTATGCTGATTAACTGAGTAGATTATTGATGCCTAAACTGAGGCAAAGATTTCTCTGGGGAATGCAGGTTGCAGGCAAGGTGTCAACACAATTTGCGCTGTCGACGGCAACCATAAAATAAGTTTTCAGCATATTTGGTTTATTTTTGCTTTATGTTACAACTAACTTGAATGGCTACATTTGTCTCATTGGGTATAGGGCATTATAGCAACTCAGTAATTATCTGGTAGTGGGGTGAACAAAACTCAAATGTTTTTTTTTTGTCAAATTTGGTTAGTAACATCCCATTGATTAGCTGATGTGATATATTCATTATCATAATATTATAATTTAGTGTTTTTGTAGCAATAAAATGATACCTCATTCATATTTTTTTGATGATTATTAGTAAAAGTATGATTTTTAAAGTAACTGCTACAGAGGATTACGATGCAGCAATCCTAGGTCCGGATAATAGAAGGAAACTGGAACTGTTTCCACCATGATAATAGAAGGAAACTGGAACTGTTTCCACCATGATAATAGAAGGAAACTGGAACTGTTTCCACCATGATAATAGAAGGAAACTGGAACTGTTTCCACCATGATAACAGCAGGAAACTGGAGCTGTTTCCACCATGATAACAGAAGGAAACTGGAACTGTTTCCACCATGATAACAGAAGGAAACTGGAACTGTTTCCACCATGATAACAGAAGGAAACTGGAACTGTTTCCACCATGATAATAGCAGGAAACTGGAGCTGTTTCCACCATGATAATAGAAGGAAACTGGAACTGTTTCCACCATGATAATAGAAAGAAACTGGAACTGTTTCCACCATGATAATAGAAGGAAACTGGAGCTGTTTCCACCATGATAATAGAAGGAAACTGGAACTGTTTCCACCATGATAATAGAAGGAAACTGGAGCTGTTTCCACCATGATAATAGCAGGAAACTGGAGCTGTTTCCACCATGATAATAGAAGGAAACTGGAACTGTTTCCACCATGATAATAGAAGGAAACTGGAGCTGTTTCCACCATGATAATAGCAGGAAACTGGAGCTGTTTCCACCATGATAATAGAAGGAAACTGGAACTGTTTCCACCATGATAATAGAAGGAAACTGGAGCTGTTTCCACCATGATAATAGCAGGAAACTGGAGCTGTTTCCACCATGATAATAGAAGGAAACTGGAACTGTTTCCACCATGATAATAGAAGGAAACTGGAGCTGTTTCCACCATGATAATAGCAGGAAACTGGAGCTGTTTCCACCATGATAATAGAAGGAAACTGGAACTGTTTCCACCATGATAATAGAAGGAAACTGGAGCTGTTTCCACCATGATAATAGCAGGAAACTGGAGCTGTTTCCACCATGATAATAGAAGGAAACTGGAACTGTTTCCACCATGATAATAGAAGGAAATTGGAACTGTTTCCACCATGATAATAGAAGGAAACTGGAGCTGTTTCCACCATGATAATAGCAGGAAACTGGAGCTGTTTCCACCATGATAATAGAAGGAAACTGGAACTGTTTCCACCATGATAATAGAAGGAAACTGGAGCTGTTTCCACCATGATAATAGAAGGAAACTGGAACTGTTTCCACCATGATAATAGAAGGAAACTGGAGCTGTTTCCACCATGATAATAGAAGGAAACTGGAACTGTTTCCACCATGATAATAGAAGGAAATTGGAACTGTTTCCATCGTAAAGTGTACTAAGGACACAATGTCAGATGTTGTACGGATGGTATGAACAAAATTGTGTTTTTTAATCTACAAGACTTATAATGTGAACATTTGGCATATGAACACATCTTATCCACTACTAAAAATTAATGTAACAACATTTTATGATTGTTAAAGGGTTTGTGCAAAAAATTTATTGTCACAATGGCTATTTTTTATTTTATTGTACGATGACATTAATAGAAATACATTGCCAGTATTGCAACTTCTTTGTCTTGGGGTATGATAAAATTAAATTTGGTGTTATTGTTTCATAATAAAAAATATATTTAGCAGAAACATTCGATATTAAATTTTGTTATTCTTCTAAATTATTTTCTTAGAAAAGTTACTGTGGTTATTTTATCTTAAAATTGGTTTTATTATAAAATCATACTACAGAGTATAAATTATATCTATTCTAACATCTTGACCGGCCAAATAAGTTATAATGAACTCAACTAAGAATATATATTATTTGACCATTATCTATTTATGAATATCAACCTTTCAATTCAAACATGATATTTCAATAGAAGCATTCACTTTAAACAGACAACAATCAAATTATATTAACAAATTGTGGTTCATTAGGTTAGCATGTGCATCACGACAACAACAAACACTCATGTGTTCTGCATGCTTTTCATTGAAAATGCTGGTGACCAAATTGACTCAAATGGGTAACTTTTGTTTGGCCAAATCCAATGCCATATGTGGCCTGTGGTCCAAATGGCCACTGGTAGCGCTAGACTAGGCTCAATAAAACACATTTGGGCAGTCAGAACGATAGAACAGATGTAATTTATACTAATATAATTTTACAATAAAAATTATTAGACTTTACACCTTTAAAGAACTTAATTGAAAGTATTAAACAAAAATAATAGCTTCCTGAGCAACCATGACCTTTCACATGACCTTTCACAGACAGTTATGTTATCCTATGCAGTGATCTCAGTTAATCAATGTAAGCTTTTCATTTCAGCCAGCACAAATTCGTTATTAATTTCTGTTTACACTTTCGCCAGCAATTGACTTTTGACCCTGAACCAAAATGCACATTATTGTAATGGATCTCGCATAACTACAGTTGTTCATTTGTACACCCAAAAAATAAAATATTTTGTGGTTTGTATATTTGTTTATATTCCTGTTGCACTTACAGAAAATAGTTTAATATGATAGTCAACCCTTTAATGTGGAAAAATGGTCTTGACGATAACAAAGATTATGGGATGTTTTTGGTTTTAGAAAATGTGTATATGGCATCAAGAATTATTTTAGAAAATGTGTGAACAATTGTATACATATTTTTAATGAACTATTGTGGTTTAGATGGATGAGGGCACATTACTTCATGCAATATGAATTTTATTTCTTATTTATTCACATTTAATTATTTATTTATTATGACTTATCTACGATCGAAAGAATGCTTCATGAAGCCAGTCCTTGTTAACCGCATGAGCGCATAAAAACATGGCAAAGTGAATTATAAAAAAATTATAGATAGCCATAGTCATGGCTTTAAGTTAAAAAGCCTTATTGCTGCCTTTTTTCTCCTGGGCAACACCAGGCAAATCAGCAAATAATGCATACTTGTATGTATGTGGGTTCTTAATCTGAACTAAAGGTATTCGTATTTGATTGTACTAAATGAGAATTCCTGGATGAAATATGTTCCTGTTGCTGTAATTGTGTGTTTGTTGCAGGTCAGACATCATGTGATACTCAGTGTCCGGCCGGGCACGAGTGTCCCAGTAGCACTGTCGCAACGCCATGCAGTAAAGGCTCCTATAGCGACCTTGGTGTGTCAACTTGTACCAATTGCACTGATGGCTACTACGCTACATCTACTGGTGAGAACATCTCTGTATACCTGGGTGTGATGGAGGAGACTGAGGTGGTTATGGCGTAATTTGTTTCACGGTGAATGTTTCTTTTCATTTTCAGTCCTTGTTTTGTAAGTCTTTGGTTGAATGTTTAAAACAACAATAATTGAACTTGTATAAATAATTATTAAAGCAGGGTATTCTGTTAATTTATTTGTGTAGTTTCCTTGTACTTATCTGACCATGATACATTGAAGAACATGAACAATTTCTACCAGATCATTATGATGCAAGGATTGCAATATAACTAACTAAAAGAGGAATAATATATATATACATACATATGACAAATCATTGTAATGGGAATATTGCATATAAGTTTATGCTTCTATTCTCTCCGTTTCCAACACACGATTGTACCCCAGTATGATTGTAATTATCCATATTTTTATATGCATGATTTACATGAGTACTGGATATAAATTTTTTTATTAACATTCTATGTATATATGCTGTATATATGTAATGATGAAAATATATGTATTATTATTATTATATTTTTGGTCATCAAGTAATTTCTATGAATCACAATAACTCCCAGTGCATCCCTCTTTTACCCAACTTCCCTTTGTCTGCAGGTACAGAGACTTGCCTGCAGTGTCCGGCAGGCTCCCAGTGTGCGGACAAAACTGTGGCCCCAGTGTCCTGTGCAGCAGGTTACATATCTGCAGCCGGGACCATTGCATGTACAAAGTGCGCAAACAGTACGTAACTTCATGGCCATGTTCTGTAAAGAGGTTTTCTCTTTTAGAAATAAGATACTTCTTTAACATGTTAGCAGTGATGGTTGCACAGGTATCTTTGTTGATGAATGCATACAGTTGGTCAAATAATGCAGATGTTTATTTGTGTTGTGTGTTTCATTTGTACTACAGACGAGATTCCAAATGATGCCCGTGATTCTTGTGTGACATGCCCAGCTGGCAAGGCATGCACAGACTCAACGTGAGTTCCCAGTCAATTGATATGTTTAGTATTGCTATATAAAACAGTGATGGCATCTTCTTATAGTAATTGCTTTATGATGATATATGAAGACCCCTACTCGTTGACAATGATTTAATTTTCATACAAACCTTTATATGAGAGTACCTGCTCTGTACGACACAAAGTAAAGCAAAACCTAACTATGAAGTTACAGTATCAACAAAACAATTAGTATGTACTATATGATTAATGCATAATACATTTTGTGTACACTGTGTACACAAAATGTAATCACAAGTAATTAATTATACTGTTATTATATAATATATATTATATAATTATACTACAATCTGATTAATAAGAAAATGCTACAATAATGCTTGGAATAATTGGCGTAACAATATAATACTTATTGTATCAATCAATCAAAACATTCTAGTGCTTTAATGATGCCTTTCTTTAATCTGTACCCCTTGTTGGTAGTGCGACCCCCTCAGACTGTGCTGGTGGCACATACTCCTTGTTGGGAGAGGCTGTCTGCACTACATGTCCCGCTGGCTACTTCTGCACCGCTACCACAAAGACACAGTGTGGCTCAGGTAGGTCCACAGTACAGTCACAGTCAATGTAATACCTTTACTGTGATTATTACTGACACACTGAGTGATCCTGTTGACACTACAATGTTTCCAAGACTGATCCAGTATGCATGTTACAGGCTAATCATCTGTACTCTTACATTGGTGCCTTTAGTCATTAATCATCATGATTAATGGCAGCTCATATCATCTATTTCACAACCACTTAATGTTCCTAAAACTAAGCTTAACTTGGACAAACCTGCTTTCTCTGTTTCTGTACCTAGGTTCTGGAATGAACTCGACATCACTTTGAAATCATCTGAAACTATAGCTACCTTCTGAAAAACACTCAAGGCATATTTTGTAAAATAAATTGCATTTTCACCCTAAACCCTCAGCAGTCCTTTGTTCTGGCGATAGCTTGTGTACATTCCTATTCATTATATAGTAATTAATAATTCAGGTTTGTTGCATCTTTGAGCTTGGGTTCCTGATGATTTAGGAGCTATAGAAGTTTTTTACTATGTTACAGGCCAGTATTCTGCGGCTGGTGCGACTACCTGCTTGCCCTGTCCAGCTGGTCAACAGTGTGCCTCAGCTGCCGTGGTTCCACAAAACTGTCCCACAGGCTCATACAGCGCCGCTGGACGTAAGTACTCGACATTCACACATCCAGGCCTCCTGCTCATATAACAAGGTGTGTGCTGAGTCTTAAACAGTCTTCAATTGGATCTTGCATTTTAAGACCTTTAAAATGTCTTTGAAATGGGAATTTTTAAAGAAAGTGTTAAAAAGTCTTCAATTTGATTTAACCAAACTAAGCCTAAACTGTAGGCTATACCTGAACAAAGGAATGGACTGAATATTGCTAAGTGGTATGTGCATTTAATCAAACAATATAGTTTGATCATCAAATAAATGATGGCTCCTAGAGGGTGTTTGAACAAATTGACTTGTTATTTCGTACTGAATTTGTCATACAAGTAGGTCTTTAATTTTTGAAGTATTAAAAGGTCTTAAAATGTCTTAAATCAGCCCAAGGCTGCACACATCATGACTAATAGTAATACAATTTTCTGTGGCACATAATAATACAGATATAGATAAATTAAATTTATTTCAGACTAAATTACTTATGTTGTATAACACACCGTGTTAATATATAAATTGTCACACTTTCGGTAACTTATTTTTCATCATTACAAACTGTGTAATTTGTGTACTATTGATTTAAGAGAGTACGCATAATCAAGAACAAATGAATATATTTAGGAAAACGTACCATATCATATATTTGAATAGTGCGTGTTAATTATATATAAAATAAATTGCTTAAATTACAAGTGAAGAAGAGCCAACAGTTTGGTTAGTAACTAGTCAGTTTTCTCAGGAAAACAGAGATTAATAATTTTTGACTGTATGTCATTTTGTGATAGGACAATACTTACCTTTCAGAAATGGATTGCACTGCATGTGTGCCTGGAGAGTACTGTCCAGTGGGCGCCCAGGCTGCATCGTCTTGTCAAACAAACTACTACTCAGGCAGTGGAGCTACGAGCTGCACCCCATGCCCAGCAGGGAATGCCTGCCCAGACACTACAGCAGCCGTTAGCTGCGCAGCTGGGACCTACTCTCTGGGGGAACAGACAGCATGCACGCCGTGCCCAGTTGGTCAGTCAGCTTGCCTTCTCATTATAAATGTAGTCCTTTTATTTGATTATCTGTTTCCGTGTCAGTTTTACATGTGAAATATTTTAGTTCAGCATTTTAACAAGACTCAACAAGATAGCTATTTAAAGTTGAAAGGTCCAGATGGTACGTGGTCAGGGAAGAATTTGGTGGAATTTTTCTGCAGCCTAAAGTTAATGGGAGTAATAAATAATTGAAATAAAAACATTGGAAGGCCAGTCCACCCTAGTCCACCTATTAGGCAACCCCCCGTTCAACATGCAACATTCAAATAAAAAATTGTGGTTCATTAAAACATTTGGGCAGTGAAGCTGTTACAGTAGCTATAATTTATGCCATATACAGGTAACATGCAGGTAACATACCATACAGGTAACATACATACAGGTAACATACCATACAGGTAACATACAGGTAACATGTTGTTATGAGGACAACCATCAGATTGTGTACCTTTAAGAAGATGGCACCTTTCTACTGAAGATGTGTTGCTGTTGTAGGCCACACATGTGCCAATGCTGCCCAGGCCCCAGTGCCTTGCCCTGATGGAACATTCAACATCATCACCACTGATGTGTCCTGCACTCTGTGCGCCGCTGGTAGTGCCTGCCCCACAACAGATAGTGGTCCAATTCCTTGCGCAGCTGGTAAGTCAATCTTGTCATTTTCCATGTTACTATTCAGCCATGCTACAGAAGAGATGTCTGAGGATGTGGTAGTCAGAAACAATTAGTAATGAAACTAAATGAACATCAAATTAGAAGACAGTATAAAAAGTATAGGCCATACTCTGAGGAAGCCAATAGAATACATTATAAGATGGACATTTACATGGAACCATCAGGGTAAATGGAAAAGGGGATGGCCAAGAAACACCTGGCACACAGAAGTGGAAGCACAGATGGCAACAGCAGGATATGGGTGGAAAAAACAAGCCCAAAACCTTTTCTAGTGGAAAAGAGTTATTAAAGTGAAAAGGCTGAACTTGAGTGCTGAAAACATCTGACGATACAACAAGGAAACACAATTGAAACGTTTTTGTTTCAAATGAATATGACTTGGGTAATATGTCTTGGGTAGTATGACTTGGGTAGTATGACTTGGGTAGTATGCATAGCTTCCTGCCACAAAATGCATGACTGGTCTGGTGACAATCTGGGTTTTAATCTATTTATTGGTATTAGTTGTCTGGCTTTGACACAAACAAATTTGCAGCAATACTAAGGTTGATGTTCATTATGGCTTGGTATCGAGGTCAAATATATATTAAATTTATGACAATGATGATGCATAAACACATAGTTTTATTATCTCATGATTGATTTGGCAAGCTGTGTTTGCATGCTCATGCATGCATGGATGTGCACATGCACACACGCATGCACACATGTACGCGTACACATGCTAAATTGAGCTCACATGGGGTTTTTGACAAATACATAAATGTAAAAATTTAGTTGGTCTCTTTACGACAAGATTACGTGTTGTACCAGGGGAGCAGAGCTTGGCTGGAGCGACCAACTGTACCAAGTGTCCGAGTGGCTACAGCTGTCCCAGTCGCACTGATCCTGCACAGAACACTGTCTGCAGTCCCGGCTCCTACTCCGTGGAGGGGGAGGACACTTGCACCCCATGCCCTGCTGCCAAAATGTGCCCTTACACTGAGTAAGTCCACCGAATGAGTGCAACCATGCTTCTGCTGACAATGATTGGTTTTTTGTCGCAACTGGGGTCAAATACGTATTCATATTTTATATACAAAACATTTGCTAAACCTTTGTATTTATATGCTGCATTTGATGTATATGATTTGGATATGTATAAGATATTAATTAACACCCCACATCCTGAGCTTGTGGATTGTAGTGGATGAAAAGGTGAAATATTTTAGCTACAGGCGACAACAATTCGCTTTAATTAAGAAAATGGCCATACTGCGTCAAATATACTTTATGTGGTTTCTATCTGAATTTGTGGTTATTTCACAGCTTCAGGAATGGTGTGTGTTTGTTGTTGTATTTATCAGTGAATGTTTATTGATCTGTGTTAAGAGATATAACTTGGCAATTACTGAAATGCACTTATAACTGGAGTTAATGATGAAAAAAATTAGTGAGGCATGATGCTAAAATGCTTTTCAATGACTTGCATTTTTATAGTTTACAAAAAAGTTTACAGCGATATGATTATGTTATAATACAGGATGTGTTGATGTTTTTTATATCTTGTTTTAGTGCTGCCGTTGAAATATTCTGTCCATCTGGGACGTATGCTCTGGGCCAGAATACAACATGTACGAAGTGTCTAGCTGGCAAGAAATGCCCCGCCCCAGACGGCTCAGGAATAGATGACTGTCAGCCCGGCCAGTACTCACTCCCAGGTGCAACAACTTTTCATCCTGTCTTCACATTAGCAAACAGTCTGAAAATTCTAGAAATGTATGGAATTTTCTTTGTAAAAACCTAAGAATTTTTAACATTGCCTTGACGTGATTACAAGAAATAAAGGCTGACTTTAATATGATGTAAAATAGAAAGGTACACAAAGAAAGAACAAACAACAATTGCACTTGTTCAGCACTAGTTTGGCAAATGTATTTTAGTCATTTGAACATTCTTACCTTCTCCATGACTATTTATTTATTTATTGCTTGTAACCTTAATTTGCATAGGAAATTATCGTATGTAAGCATCTAGAGTTAAATCTCGTGTGTGGAAGGGCTTTGACCAAAGATAATTTTGAATGTTAGGAGTCCATTTCATTCATTTTAGAGTATTTTAGAATTGTGTAAGATTAGTTACTATTAGAATGTACCTTTTTATTATCTCATATATTCATTATACATCAGGAAGTATATATTCATTATACATCAGGAAGTATATATTCATTATACATCAGGAAATGTATATTCATTATACATCAGGCAGTATATATTCATTATACAATCAGGAAGTATATATTCATTATACATGAGGAAATATATATTCATTATACATCAGGAAGTATATATTCATCATACATCAGGAAGTATATCGTTTGGGTATCAACAACATGACAGTAGGCATATGGGAGAAGGCATTGTTGGGAATGAGTCTAATAGAGGCATATGGGAGGAGGCATAGTTGGAAATGAGTCTAATAGAGGCATATGGGAGGAGGCATAGTTGAGAATGAGTCCAATAGAGGCATATGTGAGGAGGCATAGTTGGGAACACATGTAACTAGAAATACACCTTGCATATCACAAATATTAATCATGTTAATGGACAAGTAACAACGGATAACATTTTCAGGTTCAACAAGCTGTATAAAGTGTCCAAAAGGCTACAGCTGCCTGAACGTGGATAGTGACTACAAAGAGAAATGTCAGGTGGGCATGTACTCTACGGGGGAACAGACAGAGTGCACACCCTGCCCAGCAGGCTTCTACTGCCCCAGTACACTGTCAGCCCTCGAGATCGCCTGTCCTGATGGCAGCTTCTCCGTTGGCAACCAGTCATCTTGTACTGTGTGTCCTGAGGGATTTGAGTGTCCAGATAAAGCAACTGACAGCAGGTCTGTGGCATGTTACCTAGCAGTCTGTCTACTGACGATTCACTCTCTTTCGAGTAGATGGAATAAGGTTTTGTTGCTCTATTGTTTTAAGGATGCTGTTGCTTGTGGCACAAAATGAAAGGAGTCAGTTGGTCAGTCGGCCTGCCCACCCACCCGTCCATCCATATGTCAAACCATATCCTTGTAGCAAATAAATAGTGTAGTGCAGTTAGGGGCAATGAGAGCCAAACATTTTCAATGTTTTGATGTCTGTTGTAATCTGTCATTATCTCGTTACAGAACGCCCTGTGCTGAGGGTTACTATGCGTATGGGGGAGCTGTTGAATGCACCCCCTGCCCAGAAGGATCGTACTGTCCTAGTGCCACTGATGGCCCCAACACCTGTCCATTGGGAAAGTACAGTGAAGCCCGGTCAACAAACTGCACCACGTGTGAGGCGGGATTTAGATGCCCTGAATCACCAGGTAATTTATACTTTTTAGGTAATTTGTACATTTACAATATAAACTTCAGGAAGGTTATACATTTGCATTTAAAATTAACCCCAAGAATATGGAATCAAGTTATTTTTTGTAGTAAATGTTTTGACATGATCAAAGTTTGCACACATATTTGTCATTATGAATCATCAAGATTGCTATACCAGTTTTGGCAATGCATATGTATAGATTTATTTATTATTGTCATGTGTTTTTTGGCTGTTTACTGTATGTTGTTGCTTTGGTTTGGACAAATATTAGGGTCTGGGACAAATTTAGTTTTACTGGATTTTTCTCTTTATTGACTGAAATTGTGAATTGTTTGACTTGACAAGAAATCAGCTTAGCTATGTTTTTGTCAGCAAGTTATGCAGAAAGAGATAGCTGTAGAGGTGGTCTGAGGTTGCTGAATGGGTTTCTTTTGTTCTGTTTTTATTAAATAATTCTGGTCATAAACCATTGAGTTAAAGAAACGTCAAACATGGAGTGAGTAGAAGGATTGTGTGGTTTGCTGCAGTGTCCAAGAAGCAGGAATGTCTGCCAGGAACTTACTCTCAGGCTAATGCCATCAACTGTCTGCCATGCAATGCTGGCTACAGGTACGTCCACTTCTGCAACATGTTGTCTTGAAAGACATTGGCCTATTACATGTCCTGTGACACAAACTGTCAGGTGTCAGAAAAACATTTAAGCTATCAAAGCTAACCTTTGCTGAGCAGGTTAATTTTCATTGTATTTTTTCCAAACATCTACATATTTACATGAATATATAACATGTTCTGTATATTACAGTGAATGTTTTACTATTTACCTTGAGAATAAAGTTCATATGGACATTGACAAACGTGAAAAATGTATTCCTCACTATGTTACATTAGGTTACGGGTTGTAACATCAGGTACAATGTGTCTCCCCACTGTTACAGATGTCCCATGGGCTCTACCAGCCCGTCCCCCGAGGATGGGGTGTGTGAGAAGGGTGGTTACTGTGATGGACTCATGTTCTACCCTTGTCCCCCGGGAACATTCAATCCTTTCAATGCATCTACTTCCATCGATGCCTGCACTGCCTGCCCCCCAGGTCAGAGAGAAATATTTATTAAGAACACAGTTGTAATGCATGACAATTGTGATTAAAATGTTAATTGATCCATGGAAACCTGCTCTAAGACATGATAGATCACTGACATACAGGCCACCATGATAATTATATACAGTTACTTATACTTAATTAAGTAACTAACACTGATATTATTCAATGTGAAAATAAAGTGTAAGTCATTGGTATTGCTACGTAACAAATATTCTGAGTATAAACACTGATCATAATTTGAAATACACAATTTTTTTGTAAGATCTTTTATTATTATCCATAGTAAATTTTACTTTACTCACTGTACCGTTGTGTCATCTACTGTTGTTGTTAGATATGGTGTGTATTGATGGGGCCTGGTGTGCATTGCTTTTTGTAGCAATAGAAAAAAACACATATTATGGTTGGTAAAATGGCAGTGCCCTTTAATTACATATAGTAAACAGTGATATGCATGACAATGGGCATTGCCGATGACCTGACTAGATATTAAAAGCAATTCCCCTATCCTAGTAACAAGAATTGTACATATCATTGTATATATAGTTATCTCCTCTGAACTTTTATTGTATTTCCATTGTTTTGGGGATAATTAAAAAGATTTGCACCAAATACTTCTTTAGAACTGCCTCACAAGAACATGGTGTGGATGTGAACAGGCTGTGTTAGAACTGTGCTGACTTTCGGTGTGTTGTGCTGAGTGTTACTGATGACATTCATTGTAGGGTTTTACTTTCTTTGTGTTGTGCTGAGTGTTACTGGTGACATTCATTGTAGGGTTATACTGACTTTGTGTTGTGCTGAGTGTTACTGGTGACATTCATTGTAGGGTTATACTGACTTTATGTTGTGCTGAGTGTTACTGGTGACATTCATTGTAGGGTTTTACTGCACTGGGCCTGGCGAGACTGGCTACGAGGACAAGCCGTGTCCTCCGGGCTACTTCTGTCTACAAGGAACTACAATCAGCACCCGCTATCCTTGCCCAGGTGAGTGAGAACACTCACAGACATCACAGTTTTTTCGCTCTGGTTGAGATATTACATTAGGAGGTTCTACCTATAAATGTATTGGCTTTACTGGCCAGCCCAAAGTGGTGCACTGTAACAGAATTCCATAAGACCTGCAAATGAACATGTATGATTATCTCCAAGCCAGCACACAACGTCGGTAAGACTTCGATTATTAGTTGTCTATACATTGCGAGACATCGAACTACATACAAACGTCTTTACAGCAAATTTGATGTCGCCGCTACATTGAAGTCAAGTCGACAACCAAACCCAACATCTTTATATATATAAACGTATGGTCATGAATGTTATAAGGACATGGGAATGTGACGTTGGCAGCATTGAAATCACGTTGATAACCCAACCCAACATCTTTGCAACGTCTGGTCATCAACGTTATAAAGATGTGGAAATTTTATGTCCATACAACATTGTAATCACGTCAACAGTCCAACCAACTAGGTACATATATGTGACCCACTCCATCAAAATCAGGAATAAGTAGGAAAATTACATGTTGAGACTAAGGTATCACGTGAAAGACAATTGTATGGGCTTTCCAACGGTGCCAAAGACAACTACTAAACTCTATTAGTTGCTGAGTTATCATTTGAAGACGTTGCCCTGAGCTATTTGCTGAAAAATGATTCTGAGAAAAACAGGTTTGAAGTTTACTAAAGTTTATTCATACATTTCAATAACAGCGGCAAATCATATGAAGTTGAAATTTTGCACTGTTATAGTACAAATCAACACATATTTTGGTGGAATGCCACTTTGATAGCTGTGAAAGTTGGCAAGATATGGTATTCTCAGCGATGTTGCCGCCAAGATGTCTGCGCACTCGCTCAAAGCTGTTGGTGTCTGCTGTCACTTTATTGTGGTTTTCTTCATCACTGTCGCCCTCAGAAATTATGCTCATTTCACTGTCGCTATCTGAGCCGTCTGACTCCATTAAGTTCCCCAGACTAGCTGTGTCAACGCATCATCGCCGATTGACATGCCACTGGTGCCGACATTAACTTCTGCATCTCGAAGCAAGCTTTGCATTAGGTTAATTTCAAAATCGCGCTTCTGTTCATCAGCCATGCTATGTCTCACTTATATATTTTTCTGTAGGTGGTACACTACATTAATCTGCTATTAAGTACACATTTCTGATGAGAGCAAACGTCCTTAGCACCCACCCTCTGTGATAGCCTACTCTGTTCATATTGGCTCTGATCTACACACAAGTGTGGGACACAGTAGCTAGCATTGTAGTTAGTGCTCCGTACTGTTAAATGAGAAGTTCTGTCTATGCTGGGGGAAATTAAAGATCCCACACAGGTAAATGTTTAACCTGTCATGGATTCACAAATATATAATATGCACTGCACTGATTGATTGTGTAGGATTGGCACTGCTGCCAAAAAACTAGGTATGATAACAGAGCAAAGCGCCATGAACGCATTGTCTAGGTGGATGCTGGCGCTATATATGATGACATCATTATCATTATTATTATGATGCACACAGGTGGAACATACCTGGATGAGAAAAACGCAACAAGCACCACAATGTGCAAGATGTGTCCAGCAGGCCAGTACTGTGGACCCGGCTCTACAGAGGGCATTGAATGTCCAGCTGGATTCTTCTGTACCTCTGGTCAAACGACTGGCTTCCAGAACTCCTGTCCCATCGGCACCTACAGCTCGGCTACTGGACTGACCAGTAAGTGTGAACATATTATAGACTGCAACAATGCCTTGATTATCGTATATACATTCGATATATTGGCTCAATGCCAAAGTCAAACCAAATGAAACCGTTATAGCTTAAGACTCCCTCCTCAATTGATTGAGCCCATCACTCATTCCACCCTTATAGCTTCTTAAGACTCTCCTCAGTTGATTGAGCCCATCAGTCATGGCATTGATTGAGCCCATCAGTCATTCCACATCCAGTTCGTTGTTGTTCAAACTTCTAATGTGTGAAGTAATATGCACAGTTGGTTTAGTATAAGAGTGCACACTTTTGTTAAATCCACCAAAAGAATTGACTTTGTTCATTAGATCCAGAGACTTGTGAAAATGTGAATAGCCGAGGCTGTATAATATAAAGAGCTGGACTACTTTTGCCCTTGTTTTGCTGAATTTTGACCAAACTCAGTCAAAAATAATGGATGCATAATTTGACTTGAGCAAAATCATTATTTGCCCAAGAAAGTCACCTTACTGCCAATATAATTCTACACTCTTCCTGTTTGGAACATATTAGGAACACCAAATTTGTTCTGTGGTTAAAACACTCCACATTTACAGATGGCACACAATGTCTCGACTGTCCAGTTGGTCATTACTGCCCATGGGGTAACGAAGCTGAGCCAAGGACGACCCCTGTTGCCTGTCCAGCCGGGACGTACAACCCTGACGAGAGGACAGGTCATGAACTCAACTGCAAGTCCTGTCCAGCAGGATTCTGCTGTCCACACACTGGTCAATCTAACTTCTCAGACCCTTGTCATGAAGGTATGTCCAGCACTACGTAATAGCAGTAATAATCAGGTCTTATTTTATATCAGCATATACGTTGTTACTTTGCAGAGTCTTGAATTTGTGCTCAGTGGCGAAGGGACTGAGAAGGTCTGGAAAGCTTTGTTGAGCAATATTTCGAGACATTGAAAGGTGGCTATACTTCCTTGAATGTCTTATTTTATGTTTGTTATCTATTGAACTAGTTCATGATGTATCGCAGCATGATATATACTACATAGTATTATCAATGATTAACCTATCCAGCCTACACAGATTTGAAGATCGGGTAATTGTGAGTTACTTTTACATTGATCTTTATAAAATATTTACATTTTCCCGTAGGATACTTCTGCCCGAATCGTACGATCACCAACGACCAGTTCCCGTGTCCACCGGGCACGTTCAGTGAACGGACAGACTTGACCACAGCAGATGAGTGTGATGCGTGTCCAGAGGGCTACTTCTGCAGCTGGGGCACAGGTAGGCACCCCACCCCAAGTACCAGTTGTACATAGTAGATTTTTAAACCATGTTGTTATTTGTGAAAGCATCTGCTGGTTTACTTATGAAGCTGTTCATATTGACCATTCTATGTTATTAAAGTTTCATTTTGAAGGGTTTACATATTCATTTTAGTTCGCATTATCATGTATTTTGCTAAATGAATACTATCACAATTTTCTATTTAGCTAGGCAGCCACCCTGGTGAGTTACGTAGAAGTTAGTATGTTAATTTAAAAACATCAGCAGATGCCGTTTGGTAGTGTTTGTAACAGGAATATTACACTTGAGTGTTTTATAAAGGACTTGTGTAATTGATTGTTAGGTTAAACAGAATTTGTACACTTATGGGAAGATTTGTTTAAATGTTCTGTCCTTCACTGCAGGGAACTACACCAGTGCCAACCCCCCACGCCCCTGCCAGCCGGGGTTTTATTGTCCCTCCCAGACTCCTGCCCCGGACAGATACCCGTGTCCTGCGGGAACCTACTCCACAGATGCCCATCTTAGTCGCCCTGATCAGTGCACTATCTGCCCTGAGTCTAAGTACTGTCTGGGTGAGTCACTCTGTTACTGTGTCAGTCTGGTGGCATGCGTCACTGTGTTTGTCTGACTAAAGTCATCCTGTTTGAACAAAAGATGGTGGTTACGTCATAGTTTATTTTGGTTGGATAAGTTTATTTGTTTGATAAGTGTAACATGAACTTTGATTTAGTTAAAATAAAAAATAACTATTATATGGATGGTTTACATAAAGATCGTTGATTTCAAAAGAGGAGTTAAGATATTGTAGATTGTTTTCTTAAGTTAATCGGCCAGTAAGTAGACATGTATGGTGTTGGATGTTCGCAGGTGGCAGCTCTGTCCCATCGGGCGTTTGTGACAGAGGCTACTACTGCCCAAATGGGTCGAAGTTGCCCACAGAAGTTGCATGCCCTAACGGCACCTACAATGATCTATATAGCCAGAAGGCTGAGTCGGACTGCAAAAACTGCACACAGGGTGAGTAAGCCGTGTGTTGTTGTTTCAGTCAAACTATTGGTAGTCATTATGTGGTACAGAAACATGAAATATTTATTTGTTCCAAAAACACAACAAAACTTAATATTCAACACAGAAATCATGCAATATATTAAATTTAAGTCAACAGAAAAAAAACAAAAGTAATTACAATATATTGTACAGTGAAAATGAAAGTTAATGTTACATAAGGGACAGGAGACTCCAACTAAGACTAAGTTTAATCACTGCTGTAGGAGCCACCTTGTTCATTAATTTCAATGCCACATGTTGTAGGTAAAAGAATCATCAGCATCA
The DNA here is from genome assembly GCA_033239005.1 of Lamellibrachia satsuma. Taxonomy (NCBI): domain Eukaryota; kingdom Metazoa; phylum Annelida; class Polychaeta; order Sabellida; family Siboglinidae; genus Lamellibrachia; species Lamellibrachia satsuma. The sequence continues at coordinate 7,576,500 of BSQZ01000027.1, forward strand.
ATGCGTGTTACTTTGGTTTGTGTTTTAGCACCTGTCCTAGTTAATATCTGTTGGATGAAACAGTTATGAGTAAATTTTAGATTTAACCAAATTTAGCAAGATTGCCATCAGAAGGCAAGCCAGTGACTTATGAAGAGGCCTACTCTCAACACACATACATTCCTCCCATGACTGCTCTATGTGTCAGGCAGATATTTGTCAGTACTGTTTTTAAACATATTTACATTGCTAACCTTTACACAGACCAAAATATGGTAAAGTACCAAAATTAACCATTACATTTGCATGTATCATCTGTAGTTTAGTTTGTTTTCTGCAAAATACTTCATTTTGTTGTTTATTGTGTAGGACATTTCTGCGAGTTTGCATTTGTGGAACCCAAGGATTGCCCAGCTGGAACGTACATGCCTTACGGCAACCAGGATCTGAATACTCAGGTCTACACTGGACCAGGTCAGTAGTGAACTGTTCCCATGTATAAAATGTGGTGGAGTTGGTTTTCTGTAACTTAATTTAATTAATACTCTTCTTTTGTGAACTGCTCAATCAATTAAATCATGTTACACTAAACAAGTTAATTACTTTTATTAGTCAGTTATGGGGAAACACATACATGGGGGCTAAAAGTAAGGAAAGACAGAAAGTCTAATGTATTAACCTAATGTTTGGTACTGTTCATACAGTTGCCTGGAACTGCTGTACTGTTGACTTGTTAGGCCTAATGGGGCTGGAGCTGTTGACTTGTTAGGCCTAATGGGGCTAGGGCTGTTGACTTGTTAGGCCTAATGGCACACTGGGGCTGTTGAAAAAGTCCACATATTCTCCACTAACACCATTCTGCTATTTGTTTAAACTTTCCTAACTCAGAATGATCAACCTTATCTACCATATACATGTTTCATAACAAAAAAGGAAGCGTGTTTGAAACAATAATTTATCATTCAAAGAAAATTAAAAACCCACAGAGCTAGTGTCTGAATCTGAAAGGTTCATGAAAAAACTTGGTTAAAGACAAAGAAACCATCTATTAAATGAACAACCTAGGAAATTTAAGATCATTCACAATTACTTTTTGTCTAGTGTTAATACTGTTATTAAATTTGCTTATAGAATGTCTACTATTTCTACAAGAAATGTTTTTCTGTGTGTGTGCAGGAGAACCTGCTAAGCGGCAGTTTGGTTGTTTTGAATGCCCTGGGGGCTACAAATGTGGGATTGCAACCGTCACTCCCACCGTCTGTGGGAAAGGCTGGTACTCAAAACCAGGAATGCAAGAATGTACGACATGCCAGATTGGGTAAATACTGACATCACATTATATTTGAATAGATTTACGACATCCGACAACCAGAAAGATTTCTTGTATTCCCAATGTTGTGGTTTCTTCAGTTGTTGCACTTTATCGTCTGATGTGCATTTATGTGATTTATAAAACTGTAATGTAATGGAATATATTTAGAAAAAAATACCAACTGGTGACTGCCTACAAATTCTGTATATGATGATAATGATGATGATGATGATAACTTAGGAGTCTACAGTGTATAAAGGTAGGGCACAATGGCATGTTGGTAAAAACATCGGACTCATTAGAGAGAACCCTTGTTTGGACAATTTCTCTCCACGTTTATTCAGCTGTATAAATGAATACCTGACGGACAGAGGTGGATATGTGAATTGTCAACACACTCCATAGGTTCTTAGAAACTTGCAAGATCAGTCCGAGTTCAGTTTTTAACTACTTATCAAATTATTTAGTATACTGATGGATGACACATCCAACCTGTTAGTATTTACATTAATCTGCAGGTGACTGCAGCATATGCTAGATCTCTTTCTGGGTGTAAGATGTAGCCTGCTGCATACAAAACTGCTGAGTAGCCATTATGCCTAAACAGGAATTGAAAAAAATATTTCTGTGTAAGTTTTCGTGGCAGTGCTTGTTTTAGACAGCCTACTTGAACCTGTCATTGCAGCCACTACTGTGACAACGAGACAACATCAGAGGACGACATGTTGACAAACAAGCGATGTCCAGCAGGCAAATACTGTCTTCCTGGACTCTCCGAGCTGACTGAGGCCACTGACTGCATCGCAGCCAAGTACTGCCCTGAAGGTAGGCCAGACACCCATCTACATGAGTGGCACAATCGTTGTGTCAGCTAGGGCTGGGTCTATTCAGATGTGATACATGAGGAAATTTAGCAAGATTCAACTATATAATAATTTATTTAAGGCTTAGGCTATTTTCAGAGCATGCTCTGAAAATAAGGGCCGATCGGAGGCTTATTTTCAGAGCATGCTCTGAAAATAAGGGCCAATCAGAGGCTTATTTTTAGAGCAGCAGGTCTGTTATATCTGCTACATTTATATTTGGATTTTTAAGGAAATATGTGCTTTGTAGGTGAAATAACGTGGAGAAATAACTAGATAAACTAATAGCTGCACAGCCTTATTTTAAGAACATGCTCTGAAAATAAGGGCCAATCAGAGGCTTATTTTTAGAGCAGCAGGTCTGTTATATCTGCTACATTTATATTTGGATTTTTAAGGAAATATGTGCTTTGTAGGTGAAATAACGTGGAGAAATAACTAGATAAACTCATAGCTGCACAGCCTTATTTTCAGAGCATGCTCTGAAAATAAAAATGACAATGCGAGTCCAATGTAGATTAAAATAAGCCGAAATATGTGCTTTGTAGGTGAAATAACGTGGAGAAATAACTAGATAAACTCATAGCTGCACAGCCTTATTTTAAGAACATGCTCTGAAAATAAGGGCCAATCAGAGGCTTATTTTTAGAGCAGCAGGTCTGTTATATCTGCTACATTTATATTTGGATTTTTAAGGAAATATGTGCTTTGTAGGTGAAATAACGTGGAGAAATAACTAGATAAACTCATAGCTGCACAGCCTTATTTTCAGAGCATGCTCTGAAAATAAAAATGACAATGCGAGTCCAATGTAGATTAAAATAAGCCCAAAAAGGGCATTTTTAATTCATTAATCAATAAAAAAAGATAAGTCCAACACGCAAATTTCCTGCCCACCTCCATCGTGGACAAAATCGGCCGAGCTAATGAATGCACCCGCGCGGGGAATAGGAAATATTCCATCCTGCGTTTTGATTGGTTAAATCAGCTTCCGGTTTGCTCGGGAAATAACAAATAATGGGCTGTTATTTCCAGAGCTGCTCGGTAAATAGCCAGTGCGTTTATTTAATGGTAGCAGTCATTCTTGCTAATTATTATTTACTATTTATAACATTGTCTTTAGATTGTCACCATCTATACATATCAATCTTTTCCACTAATATGTAGATATTGTAACAAAAATACGATCATTGTAGTAGTTTACGAACAAAAAGTGGGATGCTCATTGTAGTAGTTTATGAAGAAACAGTGGGATGCTCATTATAGTAGTCTCTGAACAAAAAGTGGGATGCTCGTAGTAGTCTATGAAGACACACTGGGATGCTCATTATAGTAGTCTGTGAAAAAAAAGTGGGATGCTCATTGTAGTAATCTATGAAGACACACTGGGATGCTCATTATAGTAGTCTATGAACAAAAAGTGGGATGCTCATTGTAGTAGTTTATGAAGAAACAGTGGGATGCTCATTGTAGTAGTCTATGAACAAAAAGTGGGATGCTCGTAGTAGTCTATGAAGACACACTGGGATGCTCATTATAGTAGTCTGTGAACAAAAAGTGGGATGCTCATTGTAGTAATCTATGAAGACACACTGGGATGCTCATTATAGTAGTCTATGAACAAAAAGTGGGATGCTCATTGTAGTAGTTTATGAAGACACTGGGATGCTCATTGTAGTAGTCTGTGAACAAAAAGTGGGATGCTCATTGTATTTATGAAGACACACTGAGATGCTCATCATAGTAGTATGTGAACAAATACTGCCCATTGTAGTATTTCATGAACAAATGGGGGATACTCGTTGTAGTAGTTTATGAACAAACGGGGGATGCTCATCTGACTTGTGTTTGTGGTTTTCAGCCACTGTTGAGCAGTTAAACTGTCCTGTTGGCACGTACAACAACGAGACAGGCAAAGGCATTGTAGATGAGTGTCGACCATGCAATGCCGGCTACTACTGCCTGGAAGGATCGATCACTCCCACTGGTCCGTGTGACGAAGGATTCTACTGCCCAAGCCCATTTGCGAACCCATTTAGCCCATCGCCAGCAATGATTGGGTCATATGGTGCGAGACAGGTTAGGGTGTATTTCTTGGTATTATCAGTGGTTTATGGCAACACAGTTACAATATAGGCCCATTCTAATTAGTTTTATGCTCATATGCAATGGTTTTATGTCATGTCAACCAATAAAAATGGCAAAAAAATACGTTTAGGAAGGTTCTCACATGGGAAATTAAGTATTTTTTACATAAAAATTTTGAAGAAAATTTTACTGTTAATACTCTCATACTAATTTCTAATTAGTCGGTAAAGAGAGACAACATTGGTAATGGTAAGACCAAAACAAAACAGAGAGACATCATTGGTAATTGTAAGACCAAAACAGAACAGTTGAAAATTTAGTTACTAGTTCTATAAAGTCAACTGTTCCAATCCATGCTGTACCACATTAAAAAAATACAGTAAGCCATTATTAACATGCATATGTAAATGAAGAAATATTGTGTGTGATATTGGAAGAATGCCTTTAAAATGCACAACAAATTTATTAAGATTATTAATTAGTCAACCACGTGGCTAATTATGCATGTCATTGCAGAAACAATGTCCTGAAGGCACCTACTCGGACGTGTTGGCGACCCCAAGTCTTGCTGCCTGCATTGTGTGCCCAGCGGGCTCCTACTGTCCACTGGGCACACCGCTGCCCTTGGATTGTCCAAGGGGGTACTTCTGTATAGAGGGGGTGGAGAAGCCGGCACCTTGTCCAATTTCAACCTATGGAAAGAACACAAGTGAGTTATATGAAGCAGTTTGTTTCACATATTAGTTGTATTGTGGGGATATTGACTCCAGATGTTAATAAATGACATTTTCAGTGATGTATATGGGAGACACATTATTTTGACCCATGTAGCCAATTTTTAAGTTATGTGAAAAATATTCCACCTTCTATTGGAGGCAGCAATTCCCTCTTTTTTCTGTTTCTTCTGATCTGCTTTCAATGCTGTCATTAATTGTCAGAGAGTATAAAAATTCTGCTCAATTCTTCAGATGACTACTCTGATAGTTTTCATCCTATTAGTTCACATCTGATTAGTTCACCTCACTTTGCCTGCATCTGTTGGAAGAGTCACTAAAAGCTGTTGGTCCCTCCTATCTGGTGTCTATGCCAGGGGAAGTAAAAGATCCCACACAGGGCTAAATGTGTAACCTGCTGAGGGTTCCCATCTCTCAACCACGAGTTGCAGTAGAAGTGTCCATGACTTGGCTCGGTCAGTTTTGCTAAGTACCTCACATGAGGACACAATTGAATGAATTTGATCAGTCTCTGCACAGCTTTGTAAGAACTGTTTCTTGCCTTTGTGCTATGTCCAAGTAATCATTACCATTGTTTATCAAACACAGATGTTATAGTTTCCATGATGTATAACATCTTACGAATGTTCCTATTAATTGCTGTCTTCCCCAGATCTGGAGGCCATGAGTAACTGCACAACCTGTGACAAGGGGTGGTACTGTGATGCCCCCGGTCTGCTGCAGCCCCGTGCCCCCTGTGACCCTGGCTATCTGTGCTACGGGGGTGCAAAGGAATCTGCACCCACAGACGGTGTCTCGGGCGACCTGTGTACTGCTGGTGGATACTGCCCTCTAGGTGAGTTCTATGTTGTCTTGTATTGCTTTGTATCTGATACAAGGTGGCAGCACTATGCCTTAAGATTACATCTGTCAAAAAACCTTGGAGAAACTGACTAAGCTGTGTCATAAAAGACCAGGTCTATGCAGCTTACCTGATTTCTTTATATACCCCTCGTTGTGAAACATCCAAACCATAAATGTGTATGACTTGTGTCCTTTTGAAGTGTTCACAGTATGTCTTATACCTGTTTCCTCACAGGGTCATGGAGAGCCCTACCCTGCCCAATGGGAACGTACAGCAATGTGTCGGGCGCTGTGAACCAATACGACTGCTTCGACTGTGACCCCGGCTACTACTGCTCCTCCGTTGCTGGTGGGCAGCCTACTGGCTTGTGCTGGGGTGGATACTTCTGTACAGGGGCGGCCAAGTCACCCCGACAGAACATCACTGACCCTGGTAGGTATTCATTTATGCATAGATCAGATCAGGTCATATCATATTTACCAAAACAATGGCAATTTTCAATGATAACATTTATACAAATCTAGTCTTAGTTTAGCATGAAGCCAAAGTTTGTTAATATCTTTTTTTCACCTTTTGTAATCTGAAAAACTGACCCCGTCACAACTGTGGTCACGTGTAAAGTTCTTTATAGGTGCAAACTTTTATTGTTTTTGTGGTAAAATCTTGCTATGCAGTCTAATCTTTATCGAGTCTAACATCTTTACCCCCCAAATTAATTAAACACAGATTTTTCAGTATGATTTGATCATTATCTGTTTAGGAATATTGATATTGTCATTCAGTATTCAATGTAAACCTTTGGTTCCCTCTGTGTAGGGTTCTACAGCCCGAATGGTTCTGTGGCACCCATTGAGTGTGACATTGGTACGTATAACCCGTTACCGACCCAGTCCGAGTGCATCGAGTGTGAACCAGGGTTCTACTGCCCAGAAAAACGTATGACTGACCACATCATGTGTGCTGCTGGCAAGTACTGCGGCAATGGTACTTATGTCCAGCTTGACTGTCCACCTGGCACCTACAGCAACAGGTCAGTGGTCAATTCATCTACATGGACCGGAGGTCATGCAAGGCTGCTAGACATCATCTCACCTCACCTCACCTCACCTATCCTCTTCTGGCCCAGTGGCCCATAAGGCCGAAGTGCGTCTCCTCCAGCTCGCTCTGTCAGCTGCTACACGTCTGGCCTCGTTCCAGCAGTTCCACCCCAGTATGCGTCTTTCATTTTCAACAGTTGTTTTTGGTCAACCAACTTTTCTTTTACCTTAAGGCATCGAGGTCAATATGTCATACCCATTTCCATCTTATTAACTTGACCTCGGTACTGATTGTCTTCAATTTTGTTTTTGCAAGAATATCTTGATTTGATACAACATATGGCCATCTAATTTGTAGGATTCGTCTTAAGCACTTGAAAAAAAATGTATCAAACTTTCTGTTGTCTCCTTCATTTATTTTCCATGTTTCACTTCCATACAACAACACTGATTTAACAAGTGTGTTAAAAAGCCTCAATTTAAATCTCAATGAAAGATACCCTAGCTTTACGAATTCTGTTAACAATGTCATCACCGCCTCCTTCTTGCTCACTGACGTTAGCACCCAGGTAGTTATGCGTGTCCACTTCCTTTAGTTCTTGATCATCAACTAGTATTGTGGTTTTGCACTTGCTGTTTATCCTCAATACTTGAGTTTTATGTTTATTTATTCTTAGTCATGTCCTTGCTGCAAATTGATTCAGTTGTCTTGTCTTTGTTTGCATGTGTATGTAGCATGATGACATGAGTGCTATGTCGTCGGCAAAGTCGAGGTCCTCTAGTTTTTACGTGAAGTTCCATCTTATCTGTGTTTTATTTCCTGCTGTTGTGTTTCTCATTATCCAGTCCACTACTATCAAGAAGATAAATCCAGACATTACATCTCCTTGTTTAACTCTGGTTTTGACCTTGAACCACTAAGATTCCTCACCTTTGTCTAAAACTGCACATTCACTGTCTTCGTATAACATCTGAACCATGTGGATTATCTTGCATGGAATTCCATAGCTCTCCATGATTTTCCATAGACTCTCTCTCTCTCTCGGTGCACTGAGTCAGATGCTTTTTCAAAATCCACAAACATGATGTATAGAGTTGCCTGCCATTCCACTACCTGTTCTATAATATTTCGCAAAAAATAAATATATGTTCTACTGTGCCTCTCCCACTTCTAAAACCTCCTTGTTCATCTCTGAACGTTAAATCCATTTCTGTCAATGAGTACTCTTCCGAATACCGAATGTCAAAGTAATTCCTCTCCAATTCCCATACTCTGTAAGGTCACCTTTCTTCAGTATTTTAATGATCAGTCCCTGCTTCCATGTTTTTGGCACTTTCTCTTGTTTCCAAAATGTTCTGAATAAGTTTACAAGCCATTTCTCTGTTGTATTCATGTCTGCTTTTAATAATTATTCTGTAATTTCGTCCTTGCACCCTGCTTTCCTGCAGTTCATCTTCCTTAATGCTGTTCTAATTTCTGCTTTTGTTATTGGGTCAGTGCTGATTTCATTTATGTTCGGATATATCTCCACATCTGTTACAGGGTCATCAGGTATAGGTCTATTAAGGATTTCCTGAAAGTGTTCTTTCCATCGCTCCCTTCTGGCCAATCCTTCCGTTATTAAATTTACACATTTGTCTTTCACTGCATTTGTTGTCTTACGTTTGTCATTACTGAGGGTTTTTGTAATATCATACACTTCTTTCATTCTTCCATTACGTGCTGCTTCCTCTGCTTCCATGGCAAGGTGGTCAACCCTCTTCCTCTTGTCTTGTCTCATGCTTTTTTTCACTTCTTTGGCTTTACACCTATATTTATCCATGTAATTCTGCTTAATCCTGTCTGACTTTGTCTGCTCGATGTCGTTCTTCAGTAATTTTCTCTCTTCTACTAACTCCCACGACTTCTTGCCGATCCATGGTTTTTGCCCTTTCTTTTTGTACCCCAGTACTTCTTGAGCTGTTTCTTTGTATCCATCCTCAAAGTCCTGCCATTGTTTCTCAACTTCTTCGTCTGTTTCGTCGTAGTTTTGTAATATATGATATTTGTTGTGCAACTTCAGTGAGAATTGTACTTTAATGTCTGGTTGCTGTAACTTAGTTATATAAAATTTCTCTCTGATCGCCTTGTTCTTTTGTTTTCTCTTTAGTTCCAGCTTGATTTTTGAGCACAGTAATTGGTGCTCGCTTGCAATGTCGGCTCCTCTCATGGCCCTAGTGTCCATTACTGATGTCCGGTGTTGCCTGCTCACAAACACATGGTCGATTTGATTCTTTGTCTTTCCTCCTGGAGAAGTCCATGTCTGTTTATATATCAGTTTATGTCAACAAACGGTATCTGTTACTACAAGGTTATTGAGTCTGCAGAAGTCAACAAGTCTTTCTCTGTTGTAATTTCTTTCACCTACTCCATGGCTTCCTGTTATGTTTTCATATCCTTTGTTGTCTTCTCCAACTTTGGCATTTAAATACCCAATTACTAGGAGTATGTCATGCTTGTGAACACTGTCCACAACTGTCTGGAGCTGTTCTTCTTAATTGTCTTTATCTTCGACGTTGGCTTCATTCATTGGTACATAGACTTGTATGATCAATAGCTTCACATATTTGGAGAAGAATCTAGCATAAATAATTCTATCGCTGATAGGTTTCCATTCCATCAATGCTTTTTCTGCTTTCTTTGTCATCATTATTTCCACTCCATGTCTGTGTATGTTGTCTTCTCTCCCTGAAAAAATTACACTCTCCGGTATTCAACTTGACTTTTCCTTGTCCCATCCATCTGAATTCACTAATGCCCATGACATCTATTTTATATTTATCCATTTCTCTTGCAAGCTGGGCTGATTTCCCTATAGAGTACAGCGTACTCACATTCCAACATCCTATATATATATACATTAACTTTTGGCATGGTTAACATTGTTGTCAGCCTCCAAACTTCCATTTTGCTTTGATCTGGAAGCGTCATGCTGTCCACATATATATGATGTCATCATCCACTGGTATCTGGGCCGTCGCCTTCCTGTAGCCATTTCCAATACAAGCTGGCTTTTGAGATTCACTTCTAGTTTCCATAACATCGCTTGAGCTGGGAGGGTTGTTGGCCCTCCGCAGTAGGTTTATTTTCAGGGTTTTCCTTCCCTTAGCCATAGCCTTGTTAGCCCAGCACAATGTACTGGTTACCAGGGTGCACCACGGGGAGGTGAGGTTGACGTGTCTTTACGGTTGAGTGCATGAACACCCTTACACCCGCTTCGCTTGACATCACATGAATATTAATTAATAGTCAATGACATTGCTTTCAGAACTCACATGAGTTCGATAGAGGAGTGCATTGACTGCCCTGCTGGCTACTACTGCTCGGACCGTGGTTCGACTGCGCCAGCGGGTATGTGTCGCGCAGGGCATATCTGCTATGGGCTCGCCCTTATCGAGGACCCTGTTTACAACGATGACCCAAGTGGCAACAAGACCATCATTACCTATGGCGACCTGTGTCACCCTGGCAAATATTGCCCTCAGGGTTCGTCTGCCATGATCGACTGCCCCCGGGGGACGTATAACCCTGACAGGGGCGGGGTGTCAAAGGAAACAGCCTGTAAGCCATGTGACCCAGGGAAGTACTGCAATGGTACAGCACTGACAGCTGTTACAGGTGGGTGATTTAATTTTTCTCTAGCTACCTGTTCTACTGTCCAATGTCTATCTACCTGATGTCTGTCTATCTATCTAATAATTCTTTGACTACTGCACAAGCATACAGTCTTCAAATGTCTAGGATTTTCTCTTATATTAGATGTAAAGAAGAAGTAGATAACACTGTAATATGATTCAGTTAGCTGGTTTGTTTTAGATCAATCAAAACTTCTAAAGTCAGATGCACCAAATCAGAGTTATATGTAATTGTATGTCATTGTATATCGACACAGGTGATGCCAGCAGGAATACTACTGCACTGTCATATGACGTTATATGTCATTTTATGTCATTGTATGTCGACGCAGGTGACTGCCAGCAGGGATACTACTGCACCAGCGCGGCCTACTTGGACACGCCAAACGACAACACAACTGGTGCTCTCTGTCCACTTTTTCACATCTGTGTCACAAGCAGCCCAGCGCCTGTGCTGTGCCCGATTGGGTACATGGCCAACCGCACTGGGATGTCTGTATGCGAGATGTGTCTTGAGGGCTTCCTCTGTCTGCCTGGTGAGGCCCCTAGGGTCTGTCCACGTGGTACGTTCCTCATCGATAGCACACGAATGAGGGGTGATAGCCCTCTACTTGAATAATTATTGGGGACAAAACCATAATATCACCCTTTGTCTCGAGGTTTCTTTGAAACAATTTCTAGTGAAGTTTTAAATGTACTCCTGCGTTGACTGTTGTAAATGAATTGATGTAAATAGAAGTAATTGTTCTCTGCTTGAGACAGCCACAAATTAATACTATTTCAAAGGCTAAAGTTGGCACAAGTGAAAACTCGGGGTCTAAGGTATGCTGTGTAGACTTCCTCTGTATCTTTAATTTCACTGTCACTTGCTCAAGTTCAAGTACAAAGTGAAAATGATATCCAAAGAGGGGAGGCGTAAATTGCTAGAATAATACACTATGATATCTAGAACATATGCAATATCTAGTGGTTAGATAAACTGGCTGACTAACATAGTTTCTAGTTGTAGCATAAACCTTAGAAAGTTGAATGAAATGTAAAATTTTGATGGAAGGTCCTATTATAAGACAAGCCTGTTGTGTGTCCAGGATCCTACTGCCCCGCCACTACAGCTGCCATCCCACTTACACAACCAAAGCCGTGTCCCGTCAGCAAGTACGGGGCCAGGGACGGACTGACAGACAGCAGCGAGTGTGCATCATGTCCTGCTAGCATGTATTGTGATGCAGAAGGTAAGGCTCCTTCACTCACACACCTCCGTGTCAGTTAATCAATGAAAACCAGGAAACACTTCCTTTAAACTCGACATGATATTGTTGTATTCAGTGTTGGTTGAAATATTGACACATGACCACCTTGGTTGCTACCAGATTGCAATATTCCATGTAGATCGCAGGAAGGCTGTATTTTTTTCACCCCAATGAGTTTAAGATCGGCAAGATAGAAGTTATCACAAACTCCATGCATCCAAAACAGTAAATTTTGTATATGAGAGAATCCATTATTTTAGGTTTATCTTCACAGTATTTGTAACAACTTTGGTTTGAGAATTTTCTCTGTGTAGTTAGTCATTTTATTAATGTTGCTCTCCTCTTTGTCCCTGACTTTGTTTTCCTTCTTCTTTGTAACTGTCCATTAATATATAGAAAATAAATCTATAGAAAGAAACTTCTGGAAACTTGTGTGTTCCAGGCCTGGTGAATGCGACTGGGCCTATCCTGGCTGGACACTTCTCCCGAGGTGGGGCTACCACAGAACAACCATGGGATGATAACACGCCGTTGTTTGGGCAGTGTCCGCTCGGCTTCTATTGCCTGACAGGTAGTGAGAACCCTACCCCATGCCCTCAGGGTACACACGGGTAAGTGGGCAGATTGGTTTTCCATAATTACTGGGCATTTTAATGGGCCTTTTATACATAAATAAAACAGTAGAATGGATTTGTTTTTTCACACAGTTTAACTACAGCAGATGCTGTTATTTTGAAAACAGTAACTAAGCAAAATAAATTTTGGTTTTTGTTGTTATGTGAGTGTTTGCTGATTGGCAGGCGTGGAAGTGAGCTTTAGCAACATCCTTGCACCATTACCTTTGTCTAACATGGATTGGAACAGTAATTAACTTATGTGATGTTTCCTTGAAAGGATATTGTTTTCTGTCAACTGTTTCATGGAACATATCTTTTATCTGTTGTACCTATTTTAACATTATTTACCATTAACATATGATGTCTTTACTGTACCAATAGTTATAGTTAATGTATAACATCTTTACTGCATGTACAGTGATAGTTGGCGTATGACGTCAGAGGCCATGTGTACGCCCTGCGAGGCCGGCTGGTATTGCCCGTTCCTCAACATGACCACAATCTTGAGCCCAACCGAGACTGACAAAAGAGGGAAGTGCCTTCCAGGCTACTACTGCTCGGGCCGTTCGCCCGTGCCCGACCCAGTTAATGAAACCTACGGTGATGAATGCCCAACAGGTAGGTGGCTGTGGCATGTTCAAATTAAGGCTGATTTACACAAGCGATTTTTGTCCAGTTTGTTGATAGACACTGTAATAATTGGTTGTGTGGTTTGAGTATGTCATGAAGTCCGCCATGTAATGTAGGAAAACAGAGGTAACAAAAACATTACAATGTTTAGAGATGCTGTACAATGACATCATCAGAAGTTTTTTGTTTTTGAACTAACATTTGATATATTCGGTACCAGTACTTTTAATAAAAAACATTAAAATGTGATAACATATTCTAATTATGTAAATGTCTAAAAGTTATGAGTTACATGATTTCAATGGTTACTAATACAGTGTAGACAATATGAGTCACTACACTACGATTAAGTAGTTCTGTAGGTGTTACCCCATTATTCATTTGGCATGAACAATTACCCCACCCCTGACTGTGTTTCACCAACTTTCAGGTCACTACTGTGAGTTGGGTTCCCCTCAGCCCACGCCATGCCCGGTGGGGCAGTTTCAGAATGAGACGCGACAGACAGCCTGCAAGCTGTGCCCACGAGGCTACTACTGCCCACTCAATACATCCTGGCCAATCTCATGTCCAGCTGGCTACTACTGCCTGGCACAGCAAGGTGACCCCTTCACCTACCCTTGTCCCGCGGGCACTTACAACAATATGACAGAGAGATATCTCAGCACCGCTTGTCTCCACTGCCCCCCAGGGTAAGACCATCGTTCTTATGTCTCCACTGCCCCCCAGGGTAAAACCATCGTTCTTCTGTGGTTCTGGCATTACTCATATGTTGTGTGGTTTTTGCCTGTTACTTCTCTCTCTCTGTGTCTTGCACATTTCATTGAGACATTTTTTGTATTGACTTGTTCATTTCTGTGACTACTTGAACAGTGTGTTAACACAGTCCACCCATGTTAGTCTACTAAAGTGATTACCTTTTTGTTTTATTGGACGTCACCTTTGAACAGATTTCTCCCAAAAGGTGGTGCTTGGTAGTATAATTAATGTTTATTGATTGATTGACACATGATTATATGTCAGTCAGAAATGAACCCTCCTCTTCCAGCGAGTACTGCGCTACGACGGGATTGGACGTGCCGACTGGGGCGTGTGATGGGGGCTGGTACTGTACCGGTCATTCTGTCTCGTCACGCCCCACTGACCCTAGCACTGGGGGGCGCTGCGATGTGGGTTACTACTGCCCAAATGGAAGTGCTGACAAAGTTGACTGCACTCCAGGAATGTACTGTCTGGTTCAGGAGCTTGTGGTGCCATCTGGCAACTGTAGTGCTGGGTACTACTGTAATGCTCGATCAACAGTTCCCACACCCACAGATGGCACACAAGGTTGGTAATCATATATGAACGATAGGAGTTTGTTTGAGTTTATTTCCTTAGATTATACATACATGTGAAGTTACATACCAATTAAGACATATTAGATATACATGTGGCCTTAAAAGTTGCTACCATAGAGGTGTAGCTCCCTACGTGTAGTACATTAATCGTCTTATTTAGACTGTTATGTAAAGTAGATTGCAAGTAGTAACAATTGCAAGACAAGGCTAACAAGCACTAACAATACAGTTAGCAATATTCACATCTAATACAATAACACATTAGTTTGTAACAGCATAATAATGTACATAGCTATGGTGTAGGTTATTTAACGCAGCAGCATATATCAGATCAGATATATTTGAAGAAATTTCCTCTTCTTTAATGATGTAGCCATCCCATACCGTTCATATTTTGCCGTCATGATGCAGAACTGTATGAATGGTGACTGGAAGATAAACAGTGTTTTGAGGAAAATTACATTGATGTATGATGCAAACAGCTGTTAACTCCCCAAGCAAAACCACTTTCGTGTAGTGCCATACAGAAATGTTTTGACGTAATCCTTAACCATGTAATCCTTGCAGGCAATGTGTGTCCAGAAGGCTTCTACTGCGTGGCGGGCAGCGTGCCCACTGGATCCAGATGTCCCCCAGGTACTTTCCTCAATGTGACGGGTGGCAGTGTCGAGTCGGAATGTTCCACCTGCACTCGTGGCTACTACTGTGAAAGCTATGGCAATGCCAACCCCACTGGCAAGTGTGGCGAGGGTTACTACTGCCCCCCCGGCAGCAGTGTTGACTCACCCCCTGCCACACCATGTACCATCGGTGAGTTGACTTACTCAGTGTCGGTGTGCTACTGTAATTATTGTCATTGTGTAGAGGCAGAACCATTTTTGCCCATTTTCCCAAATTTTATCAGGGCCCAGTTGAAAAAATTTACAGTTTGACGGACGATTTCATAAAAACTAGATACATTTGCACAAACGTGCTTGCATGTTGTAGTCGATGCTAAATAGGATGAGAACAAAATTGGATGAGCAATAAATCAAATTTAGGAAGGAACTTTGAAGTGTTAGAAGTCTGCCTGACCTTGTGTCATGAAGTTGTTTTGCCTTCTAGGACACTATTGCAGCATCGGCAGTCATGAGCCCATCAGATGTCTGTCTGGGACGTACCAGGACGAGACAGCCCAGGCGCTGTGCAAGACTTGCCCGGCCGGCTTCTTCTGCGACAACACTTTCGCCCCCGTTGTCCTCTTTAATGACAGTCACTGCCCTGAAGGTGTGATTTTTATTTTGTCACCATGTTATTTTGTCACCATTTTATTTTGTCACCATGTTATTTTGTCACCATGTTATTTTGTCACCATTTTATTTTGTCACCATTTTATTTTGTCACCATGTTATTTTGTCACCATGTTATTAGTTTTCCCTCTCAGTGATTAAATACATGGTCTGTTTGGTGTGTATGTGCATCCACACACACATGCACGCACACACTCATGCACACACACACGCATGCACACGCACACATTTATACATACATACATACTATTCAGACTGAATTTCACTAGACACAATTGATAACAATATTAAAAAATATATAATAATTTGTGAGCATGTGTGCATGCATGTTTGTACCTACAAACATCGCTTTAGGTAATTTGAGCTAAAATATATTAAAAAGTGCCTGATAACAGATTCAGTTATGATACATACTTCTGTTTTCACTGCCACATTATATTGAAACTTATCATGAAAACTGACCATAATGAACACACAGTGATGATTATTTCCTTTGCTAGGATACTACTGCCCACTGGGCACTGAGTATGCGACACAGTTCCGCTGCCCACGAGGAACGTTTGCCAATTACACGGGTCTACAGAATGTTAGCGACTGCCAGCCATGTCCGGGGGGCTTCTACTGTGACGAGGAAGCTCAGGTCTCCTACAGCAAGGTCTGCCCTGCTGGGTAAGTGCTGCTTCAGCATACATACATTCATATAATAATGATGATGCCTTATATAGGACCGGTATCCGCCTAGACAAGGCGCTCATAGTGCTATGCTCCATTATCAGAGCTAATTGTTTGGCAGATGTTAATTCAGGGCCCACCCTACACACAGCTGATGCGTCCACAACATGCTACACATTTACCCTGTATGTGGGATGTTTGTTTTCTGTGAAAAGGTAGACCTAATACCTAGTGTATCATCTGAAAGACAGGCAAAGTCTCTTGACTCTTGACAGTCTGGCCCTCTAAATGCCATGCTACTGCGACATATGAATGCTGATGCCATCATATGTGCCAACCCTAAGTGGTGCACACTAGCAAGACTGGTAGCAGAAACCAATAAGGCCCACAAATGAACTGGTATATTCAGTGAGATTGATTCTATAAAGATATATGTTCCTTTGTATTTTTGTCAGTTGCAACTCTTCTCAGTTATTCTATTATTGTATTCCATTTCACGTTAGTGAGATAATCATAAGTAGTTTACATATAACAATTATTGTAAAAATACAAACACTTGGAATACCACTGTTATGTCCTCTACCCCATCAGTTTCTACTGCCGCCAGTATGCCAGCTCGGCCACCCCCAATCAGGGGCAAGATGCAGACGTATGTCCAAGCGGTCACTACTGCCCGGCTGGCACAGCTGAACCAGAGAAGTGTCTGCCGGGTACTTTCTCCAGCGCAACTGGACTCAGCGATGTAGACCAGTGTCTCAACTGTACCCAGGGTCAGTGCTGCTTAAAGGTCAACTTTCACTTAAAGCTCTCTCTTCAACTCACTTAGCCCAATGCAAATCAGGTTTGTTGATGTTCATATTTGTCGTGTGTAATACGGTAGTGGGATGGAACTAGTTATGAAGAAGGAGGGGAAACATGCATCAACGACCGGTATCGGTGCCAGCCTCACCCCGGACTACAGGGAGGAGGAGAGCAACAACAATATGCGCAGTCGGTTAAATAAGATTGCATACTTTTGTTACAATCATCAAAAGAACTTACTTTGATCATTAGAACCGAACCATCTTAGCTCTTTTTTCCTGAATTTTAACCAGTTCTGATAACAACTAATTTAATAGTTTTTTCAATGATTTTTTCAAAACTAAGTAACACATTTGTACAAGTGAGCTAGCATGTTATAGTGGATACTAGGTAGGTTTGATTTTTCGTTAAATGTTTCTAAAAAATTAAACGTGAAAAATTTAAGTGAGGAAGGACTTTTACTTGGACTGGAAAGCAGCTTGAAACACCTGTTTTCATCATAATGTAAGCAATTAAATATAAAATTTGCTACATGTTCATGAGATATGAAATACAAATAAGTCGCAGTGAGACAGTTATGTCCACTGACAGAGATCTGTTGTTGCTGTGCCACAGTCTGTAGTGTCACAAGTACAAAGGTTCGAAACGTTCTGAGGCATGCGCATTGTGCAAGTAACTCTCTGGCAGGAGTTCAGATAGTCACATCATTGGTTTTAGTTGTCAAAGATGGAAGTTAACAGAGTTACAAAAGGCAAGGTAGAAACAGGTTACATAAGGGATTTGTAAAAGGCTGTGGTCATTCGTCCTGACTACATGTTTTTCAAATAATTTAAGGTAATTACACAATCTGACTGTACCTACTGTATGTGTTATTTGTTGAATGTTTTCATTTGTAATTGTACTTGCCTGGCAGGCTACTACTGTTTGGCATATAATCTGACCGCTACGACTGGACCATGCTGGGCGGGCTACTACTGTCCACTGCGGGCCACCCAGCCAGACGAGATAGTATGTCCTGCTGGTCACTACTGCCCCAACATCAGCTATGTCCCTACTCCCTGTCCACCAGGTAATACTGACCTATACTTGTGTTTGTTGCAGAGCGAATAAAGTTGTATTTGTGTTTATGATGGCACAACTTGAATGAAAAATAATTTTATATTTAATACCAAAGGTCATGGTTTTTTATGTGACACATAACAGCTTTGAAGGTCATTTGCCAAGCATTTTGGTTAAGATGACTTGGGCACAATTTAGGATTTATTGACATAGACTTGTAGTTTCAAAACTTATGATGCTCTATGATAAAATAATCAAACTATCATAATCATGACATTAATAAAAAATTTTAGTACAATATGTCAATGGTTTAGTAATATGTCAGAAGAGTTAAATATTATGATTTACCATCAGAAGAAATCCATTTGAATGTGAGTATACCGAAGGATAAGCTAATGATAATGATTGGAAAGTACCACTAGACCAACTTGACATTATTGAATGTGTTTGTGTCTAGGAACCTTCTCAAATACCACTGGCCTCGGGTCATCTGCCGAGTGCCTCCCCTGCACTGGAGGTTCTTACTGCGAGACGGAGGGACTGACGGAACCAACAGGGTTGTGTGGAGAGGGATACTACTGCCCAGAGGGATCCAGTGCCTTGGAGCCAGTTTCCCACTTCTGTCCACTGGGCAAATACTGCCCCCAGGGCGTGTCCCAACCCCTTCCTTGTCGCAACAACACATATGTAAGTGGAACTTTCATTTGACTCACTGTACTTATCCATAAGTATTCGCAGTACTTACCCATAATACTCGCTGTACTTACCTTTAGTACTATCTGGTCTTATCCATAAGTACTCTCTGTACTTATCCATAAGTACTCACTGTACTTATCCATAAGTACTCTCTGTACTTATCCATAAGTACTCTCTGTAATTACCCATAAGTACTTGCTGCCCTTACCCATAAGTATGTGCTGTACTTACCTATACGTACTCACTGTACTTATCAATAAGTACTTACTGCATGCACCATAAGTGTGGGAATAGTTTAATTTAATAAAACACTCCGTACTCCAAGAATTTACTTTGAGCGATTAGGTTTGAATTTTCGTGAAATGATTCGAAAATGAGATGAACGGAAAATTTAATTGTGGAGGCAGTTTTAAATTTGTGCACAACAACTGTTGACAGGTGAACCACACCCATGCGATCAACTGCTACATGTGCCCAGCTGGCTACTACTGTGTGTTGGATGGTCAGACTGACATCTGTCCGATGGGCTACTACTGTCCAGCAGGCACTGCCCTGGACTGGCAGGCATGTCCCCGAGGCACATACAGTGACCAGACAGGGCTGTATCAGGAGAGTCAGTGCAAGGCGTGTCCCGGAGGGAAGTTCTGCAGTTCAGAACATCTCACCTCACCATCTGGTATGTCTTCTTGTCATGCATTGAAACACTTCATAATGTGTATTTGTTGAAATTCTTGAAATTGTTGATGGCTGTTTATGAATGTACAGCAAGGGAAGGTTCATATTCATCAACAAATAACAATCAAATTACATAAAAAAATTTCATTAAAACACATTTGGGAGGTCAAGATGGTAGAGTGAGTATAGTTTTATGTTACATAACGTGATAAAAAACAATCAAACTTTGCACATTTAAATATTGTCGCTGCATAACTGCTTGGTTGAGGTCGAGCCTTGTTATAAACGCAGTGGTCGGAGTCCACGATTTTGGACTGCGCTATATGCAATGCACGTTAGGTGTTCCCATATCTACCACCAAGGAGCTACTAAATGGCAACGATCACCGCCCGCTGCACCAAGTCCAAAGAACGCTTGCAGCACAGTTTATAGAGCTTATTAAGCGAGTCAGCTAGCATCAAAGTGTACTATTTTTATTATTTTTAAATGTCACACCTTGTTGCATTTTGAACTGAATAAAATACATTTATGCAACCAACGACGCAAGCCAGGTGTAAGGATATGAAAAGGCCAAATAAATGACGTTTATTAAGAGTATGCCTAATGGCATATTGTTCCGATTAAAAGCATGAAGTGTGGACCCTGTAACATGCGCCAAGCATGTGGCTGAGCCTCATACAAAGCCGCCTGGACACAATGCTCCCAGAGCCCACACTTCGACATAGCAATACAGTACATGTAGTGATATTCATACAACACAATACAATTCATGGCATCATCACCAGCACATTAAAACATTACCCAATACCGACAATACTCGACACAAACCTATTTGCATATACTGCATTACTGGACTACACTACTTGCTAAGATTCCTACTCTATATATTTTTGTAACCTAAAAGGTGGGGCCATAACGCCTGATTAGCAATAAACCATCCCAACATCGAGGATGGAAGGGAAGCCATCTTCCACTCCGCACCAAAACCCTATGTGAACGGGCAGATAGCCAAATGAAAAGCCCAAAGTCCACTGGGAAAGCGTCATAAGGAAGGTGGTGATTTCACTTCCACCGGTAATGTACAAAATGTTATCAAGCACAACATTAATAAAACATTCAGCAGCAGAAATTGGGGAGGAGGGTGGGTCGAAAAATTGCAAAAGCGAGAAAGCAGGTCTGCTCCGGATGTATCAAACATTCGGAGTGAAGCTGCTTACTTTCAAACTGCGTCATTCGAATGACTGCCGCGCTCTGATTGGTTTAGCGGTGTCACGGGAGCGCTTAATCAGTCATCCTGGTATCTTTGCCTAGACTTAGATTAGCATAATAACCTATTGACCCTCACGTGCCCTGCCCGCGCCGCTGCCAGCATAAAATCATGTATGCAACCATGGTCGCATACTCTCATTTATGCAACCAACGCCGCAAGCCAGGTGTAAGGATATGAAAAGGCCAAATAAATGACGTTTATTAAGAGTATGCCTAATGGCATATTGTTCCGATTAAAAGCATGAAGTGTGGACCCTGTAACATGCGCCAAGCATGTGGCTGAGCCTCATACAAAGCCGCCTGGACACAATGCTCCCAGAGCCCACACTTCGACATAGCAATACAGTACATGTAGTGATATTCATACAACACAATACAATTCATGGCATCATCACCAGCACATTAAAACATTACCCAATACCGACAATACTCGACACAAACCTATTTGCATATACTGCATTACTGGACTACACTACTTGCTAAGATTCCTACTCTATATATTTTTGTAACCCAAAAGGTGGGGCCATAACGCCACCGTTCACCGAAAACTGTGAACACCCCCACCAATCTGCCACCCCCTTACACGCAAGTAGCAATTTAGTATTCAAGAAAACCTAATATATTTTTTGAATGCGTCTGAAGTCCACCTGCCTGCCGCCCGTATCTGCGCATCCGAATCGCCTCTTGAGGCTGCTGCAGTCGCAGCCCCAATGCGGAAGCTGTGGCCCTTAAATGCGTTGGTGTCATACCCACAGAAGCGCAGCAGCTGCTTCAGTGACGCATCAAATTCAAACCTTAACATGGGCAAACCATCAGGGTAGGCGAACAGTGGCGCCGGTACGACACCCCTGACACTGATAAATTCTCGTAAAAAACGAGCCGGATAAAGCTCTGTGCCCGGTATGCCCTCACCAGCGACTTGCAGGGAGAGGGGACCTTGCATGGCACTATGTTTAAATCGTCGAAACGATATGGTGATGAGATCGCCAGACAACAACACATCGCCTAAACTCAAACACCCACGTACCCTACAGCGAGACCGAGGCACCATCTCCCCAACCCGCAAATAAGCTTTGA
This sequence comes from Lamellibrachia satsuma, assembly GCA_033239005.1. Taxonomy (NCBI): domain Eukaryota; kingdom Metazoa; phylum Annelida; class Polychaeta; order Sabellida; family Siboglinidae; genus Lamellibrachia; species Lamellibrachia satsuma. Next base: position 7,598,407 of record BSQZ01000027.1, read on the forward strand.
AGGCAAGTACCATCATCGCCCTAAGCATTAAACACTTGTAATGTGACAAGAAAACGGTGGGCATGGCAACTACCAGACGGGAAAGAATCTGTAGGGTGACAGGCAAGCGGACATCAGGAACAGCGCCCACATTGCGTGCGCCGGCTAACAATTTAGTAACAAGAAAAGCATTAGAAGGGTCAGGAAACCCATTAACCTTGTGGAAATAAGACACAGCTGACACCGTAGACACAATGGATGATGGAGCCAAACCTAGAGCAAATAGATGCGCAATAAACAGCAATATCATATGAACTGAAACTGGCAAACACAAGGGAACACCTAACGAACGATAAAAGGCTACCAATTTCTTCCATGCGCGCTCATAATGGGCCCTGGATGACGGTGCTAGTGACGCTGTCAACAGGTGTTCTAAAGAATCCCTAAGCCGGCTGGGGATATGTGGTACGGCACTTCCTTCGGACTGGCCGTCGCCCAGGGCGCTAACACGCGGAATTCGTCTACCTGTAAACGTGAGAGTTTATCAGCGAGAATGTTACATCGACCTGGTATGTGGGATGCCGTGAAGTTAATATTAAACCTGAGACACGCCAATACCAGCGGACGCAGCAAGGCCATGATATGGGGCTCCCGCGACGTTTGCTTATTAATGATAGGAACAAGGGCTGCGTTGTCGGTGAAGAAACAGATACTCTGATTAGCCCAAACAGAACCCCAGACATGTACGGCTACCATAATGGGATACAATTCCAAAATGGCCACATTGTAGCAACGCCACTCTGCGGGCCACACACCGTAAAACCATTCTGGCCCGCAAATGGCCCCATAACCGACGCCACCAGCGGCGTCTGTGTAGAGATGTAAGTAGTCACCTGTAAGAAAGTGCTCATCCAAGAAAAAGGACCTACCATTGAAATGTGTCAAAAAATCTAGCCACACTCCCAGATCAAGTTTAGCTTGTCGTGTCAGGCGAATGTGGTGGTGTGGCTTAGAGCATCCCCTAGTTAAGTCAATTAGTCGTCGCAGAAAGGCCCTACCTGGAACCACAACGGAACACGCAAAATTCAGTACACCTATGAGGGATTGAAGCTCTTTGAGTGTAACCTTCTGTTTATGTGTGAACTCCAAAAGTAACGCCCTGGCCTTGAACAGTTTGTCATCGGGCAGTCGCGCCTCCATGCGTACAGCGTCCAAGATGATCCCTAAAAACGTGATGGACGACGATGGACCGACAGTTTTACCAGGCGCCAGGGGTACCCCAATTTGGTGGCAAAGGTCAATAAAGGCCATCAAATCATGTTCACATTTACCCGCGGAATGGGCCATAAAGAGAAAATCATCAATCACATGCACTACCTCAGTCGCCCCCAACTTATACTTGGAAACCCACTCCAAAGCCGAGCTGAAACATTCAAAAATGGCACAAGAACTAGAGCAGCCCATTGGTAGAACTGCATCCATATAGAACTTCCCAAGCCACTGAAATCCCAGCAAAGGGCGATCAGCTGGTGAGACGGGCATAATACTGAAACGCAGATTCGACATCAACCTTAGCCATATACACAGACTGAGGGGAACGTTGAATAAAAGAAATGGCATCCTGAATAGTGGCATACTGCACTGAAGACATCTCCTTAAGAATAAAATCATTCTAAATTCACCCAGAATTTTCTTAGGAACAATGCCCAGAGGAGATATCCTGTAATTGGGGTAATTTGGCACAACATCATATGGCCCTAATATCCGACCTAGTGCCAATTCCTTAGCAATTTTACGGTCGATGACTGACGAAAAAGTAGCGGCGGAATGCAGGTTACGTATCCCGAAGTGGGCGGTGGCGGCACGCCAACGCAACCGATCTGGAAGCCAAAAGTAAAGCCATGCACAAGATATGAAACTAAATTGTTGTTATACCCATGGAGAGCAGAGGCAAGCATGATGGGACAAACAGGTGAGGGCATCTTACTTCCGAGACCAGGCGGGCGGACCAGGGGCAGAGGACGGTCCGGCAGGAGGATTGGGTGGAGGGGGAACTGGAACTGTATCGCTTCTCAGGGGCCCTGCAACGGGACAGAGGGTGGGGTCCGTTACAACGGCAGCATTTGTGGGTAAAGCGACACGTGTCTGCCCTACACGAACCCCCGGTTATAGATGAAGCATGGACTGGCGGAGCGCGGTCGGGCCTTACCCTTGCCTGGAAAGGCGAACCCCGACGGGAAAACTCTACGAGCAGGTGATTGGGAAGCATTCATCCACAGTTCCCAATTCACCGAGTCCCATGCCCACCCACGCTGTTGACGGAGAGAGCGAAATGCCTCGTCATATGCATGCCAATTGCCCCCACGTTCATACAAGTTGCGGACAGTTTCAATGTATTTAAGCATATGTGGGGCAGAGGGAAGGTGACCCGGATGCACAAGATATACCGACATAAACATCTCAAAGGCCTTCAGCCACTGCTGAAAGGACAACACATCCGTCTTACCTTTTGCCGGGGACACACACAAAGTGGGGCCCTGGCCATCCCCTGCCGACTGGACGGAAAGGGCATAATCATGTGGCTGCGCAAAATTATCGTGCAACAGCAGCGCCAGGTCGACATACTCACCTGCCCATATCTGCGCTTTCAACCTGTCAGGGATGCGGACATGAAGGGGTAAGGCAGAGGATGAACAGGCAGCCACCACTTCCTGTGTGTCGTCGGGGAGAACATTCATAACATGGGGAACCTGACGATCAACATTATTGGTACCTGGTACATTAAGCAATCCTTCTACAGTCAAATAGCTTGGCCATGGAGCCGCATCAGAAACTGTGCCCGATGTGGCTGGGACAGGGGGTCCATGCGCCACCGCGGCCGCCAATTGTGCTGCAGAGCCTGCAGCAGCTGACGTGGCCGGTGCAGCCGCCGCCGAGGCTGGCGTGGGTCGCAGGGCGAGGACCATGGCGTGTATCTCGTGAAGCATCCGCTCCGACGAGGCCATCCGACGCTCCATGTCTCGTTCCCATGCACGCCGCACCAATGCTGCGTCATCTAGCAGCACTGCTTGTAGACCTGGCGCGTTGTCGAAGTCCTGCTGCACGGTACATTGAGGAGGTGGCGCACCCAATGCGGCAGGCCGACGAGCAGGTGACCGAGTGGCAGGACGTCCGGCTGCAGTGCGGGAACGTGTCTGACGATCCGACGGCTGCTGCTGGCGAGCAGGTCGTCCCCGAGACGATTTTGCAGGAGGCATCCTGTAATGCAATAGGCAGACACAGTACTCCAAACCAACGAACGAAATATATAGCAGATAAAAACAGGCGAAAGCCACCACAGCGTGTACAAGCACGAAAATCTGCCCCAGCAGATAAATATAGGCAAAGCCCACACAGCGTAGACAAACACAAAAATATGCCTCAGAAGAGCCTATAGCCCACACAGCGTGTAAAAAACACGAAAAACTGCCTCAGCAGATAAATACAGGGTAAAGCCAACACAGCGTGTACAAACACGAAAATATGCCCCAACAGATAAAAACAGGCTATAGCCAACACAGCGTGTAGAAAACACGAAATCTGCCCCAGCAGATAAAACAGGCTATAGCCCACACAGCGTGTACAAAACACGAAAATATGCCCCAGCAGATAAAAACAGGCTATAGCCGACACAGCGTGTATAAAACACGAAATCTGCCCCAGCAGACTAAACAGGCTATAGCCGACACAGCGTGTATAAAACACGAAATCTGCCCCAGCAGACTAAACAGGCTATAGCCCACACAGCGTGTAGAAAACACGAAATCTGCCCCAGCAGATAAAACAGGCTATAGCCCACACAGCGTGTAGAAAACACGAAATCTGTCCCAGCAGATAAAACAGGCTAAAGCCCACACAGCGTGTAGAAAACACGAAATCTGCCCCAGCAGATAAAACAGGCTAAAGCCCACACAGCGTGTAGAAAACACGAAATCTGCCCCAGCAGATAAAACAGGCTAAAGCCATCACAGCGTGTACAAAACACGAAAATTCGGCCCCAGCAGATAAAACAGGCGATAGCCAACACACGTGTGGAAAACTGCCACAGGTGAAAATACATACAAATACGCAGTAATAAGAATACAATGAAATATCGCCACAACACGACTTGCCTCGTAGTGATAGACTACCGGACATCTAGCCAATGAATTGGTTAGCGGCTTTCATAATGGCCCCCCGAATACTCCGGAAGAAACGGTAATTTCCAATGTCAGAAAAATGCACCCCATCCTGGCGGAAAACAGCCCGGATACTGTTCCAAAGACGCTTATGTCTCCAGAAAAACATGCCGTCCACCCCTTTACACAAGGACTCTAATTCTGCATTAAGTGCGATCACCCGAGCGGCACCCTCCTCAAAAGTAAAATTTCGCCACCGCTGCCGACGGACCACCTGGCACACCGCGACCCGGCTCACACCCATAGCCAACAGTTCGGACGCAAGACGTTGCAAGTCGCCTGCCACCATGCAGGGATCGGGGGCGGATTTCCCATCCAAATCATTGCCCCCGACATGCAACACCACAACGTCCGCGCCAAAGGAGGCTATCTGAGACCGAACCGCCGGTGCCCGGAGCGACGACGCTGTAGCACCCCGGAGGCCCAGATAACGGACATCGCAAGCGTGACCACGGACAGAAAAATCAGCAAACAAGCCCGAGGGGGATGCCGACCCAGCAAACGCGCCCAGCCAATAAACATGACTATGACCCAAAACTAAAACTTTAACGGACGACATCAAGGCAGTTGGAGGAAATTCAACACAGCACATACGAGGCAAGACAAAATGGCGGAGAACAAAGGCGATACTCAACTGGTACTTCGGCGGCAGAACCTTCGTAGCAAGCGTAGAGAATTCATCAAAAGTCGAACGACCAACAATCAGATTAACAACGTAACGAAACGATCACACACGAATCGAAAAATTGCAAAAGCGAGAAAGCAGGTCTGCTCCGGATGTATCAAACATTCGGAGTGAAGCTGCTTACTTTCAAACTGCATCATTCGAATGACTGCCGCGCTCTGATTGGTTTAGCGGTGTCACGGGAGCGCTTAATCAGTCATCCTGGTATCTTTGCCTAGACTTAGATTAGCATAATAACCTATTGACCCTCACGTGCCCTGCCCGCGCCGCTGCCAGCATAAAATCATGTATGCAACCATGGTCGCATACTCTCATGTATGTATACCGTTTTTGAATAGATCTGCTACGATGATAATGTACTGGACCAATAGGCCTACGAATCGAAGATAATTACCTAGATCAGAGCAGCCAAAAACATACATGATTTGACACACGTTGTATGTAAGCTGATTAAACATATAAAATGACAATAGGTAGAATTAATAATTATTTCACTTCGTCTTTCAACCAATCATGAACGAAGCATAAATTTACGATGCACCACTTAACATCGATTCATTGTTTCATATGCGGATGATGAATTCGTATTTTCGCGCACCGGTAGCGCCTTGGGTTAGGCATTTGGCATGTTGATTTCGCATCCCGAAAACAGTTAGATTTACAATGCCATGGAAGCATACCATTTCACCCCAGTGTTATATTGGTATTTCATACTAATTTGTATTTAAGACGGCAAGGCATGTTTGTGAATCTCGATTGCAATTTACGAATCGTTGAAACAAAGCCAACGACAGTGATTGATGTCGGCAGCAGCGCAAAGCAAACAACACGTTGACACTTGTTCATTGACATTGTTCATCTAATGTTTCTTAAGAATTGTCAAAGCAATTTTAAGTAGGTTAAAGCAGGCCCATTTGGCTTTTCCCCAGGCGGCAGAAAATCGAAGTCCACAACCGACCGCCTTATATTTGAATCCGCATAATAACAGGGCGCACAATAACAAGGCGTGACTGTACCATGTAATACAGGCATGATGATGCCCCATCATTTTTGGTGGAGTCATCGGTATTACTGAGCATGTAATTTTGCCTGCAGGTGACTGTGCCCTTGGTCACTGGTGCACCTTTGGGGTAGACCGCCAGTACCCAAGTGAGACGAATCTGACAGACCTGGTGAATAACACGTGCTATGATGGCCGCACACTCGGCTACGGGGGATTGTGTCCAGTCGGGTACTACTGCCCAGGTGGAGTGGCCAGTGTCCACCCAGTTCCGTGTGATAATGGGACTTACGCTGACGAAGAGGGCCTGTCACAGTGCAAGACTTGTGTTGAAGGTGGGTTCACGTCTTTTTGTGTGTCTGTTTGGCAGGTCTTATGTAACCTGGCTGCCAAGTTGTTATTCCTCTTAATTCCGTAGGGGTGAGGACATCTAGTTCTTGTACAGCTGCACTGCGTTGGTCTTTGTCCTGTTCCACTGCATGCTCCTTATCAGCAGCCTTTTCCCCCACTATTCCTCCTCCTCTTCCACAGTCTTCGCATCTTAATTCCCCCTTCTGCATCCTCGCAGTTTCATTGCCTCTGCTCTCTTTGGTAGTCGACCCGTCTCCATCCACATCAAGTGACCAACTTACACCATCTGGCTTCATATTGTTACTCCCATTTAGTTGAACTGCTTCCCAATCTCTTCCCTCGTGGCATTGTGCATGCTTCCCAGTCTCTTCCCTCATGGCATTGTGCATGCTTTATAACATAGATGTCTCTGTGTACTTCTTTGTGTGTGGTCTTTTGTTTGTTTTCTCTTCCTCAGACTCTCCAGCCCTCTCTCCCTGTTATTCATTGAATTCAAGTCATACTGAGTTAAACCCATTAACCTTTGTCCTCCGTGTTAATAATGTGGATCTATTGTAATGTCAATGACAACTGTATTATTGTCAGAGCCTTATAGAATTATCGTATTCGATCTATTAAGTGTACATGTTTATAATTAGTGTTTTATTGTTATTATTATTTATATGTAATTTGATTTTTTTAAATGGTTTGAAATGATGATTGAAATGTTTTGTTTTCTGTCAGGTTTCTGGTGTCCCCTGGCGACTGCCAACTACACCGACTACCCTTGCCCAATGGGCTACTACTGCCCGGCAGGCACGCTCTACTGGAATGAGTTCCCCTGCCCAACAGGCTATTTCAACAATGCCACAGAGAGGACTGATCTGAGCCAGTGTACCTCATGTCCAGGTATGACTGGAGATGTGACAGAAGTTCCTGGAATTGTGTCTTCAGTTTGGAGCAGTTATTTTTGTAGAAATGAAAGATAAAGATGTATATGCACACATGCACGTGCCTATGTTATGGTAACATATTAAAGCATTATATTAATTTCTACGTTTGAAAAACATGATTTAGATATTGCATAAATCTATGATTTTCCATTATAGAAAGTAGATTACGATTATATTGAAATTTTACTATTCATAAACAAATAACAGTTAAATTATATAAAAAAATTGTATTATGCAAAAGTTCAGTTTTCACACCAAATCACAAAGATGTTGTTTGTATAGAAATAAGGAAATATTGTAAGAGTATTATAATTGCCTGCGATAACATTTTGAAATTGGACATGCAAAAAACTAAATAAGTATCACTTTACCCCCTCCCCCCACCAGGTGGAGAGTATTGCGAGGGAACTGGTCTTGCTGTGCCAACGGAAAAATGTGCCCCTGGGTACTACTGTTCTGCTGCTTCCCCTGTTGCCATGCCAACCACTGGTAGTTCTTACGGTGACCACTGTACAAGTGGGTACTTCTGCCCCAATGGGTCAGCCGCTCCTCAACCCTGCACCCCAGGCTACAACTGCCCCATTGATAAACTCTCGGCCCCCTTCATGGAATGTGACCCAGGCTACTACTGCAGTGGATTGGCAATACTGCCAAACCCCACTGATGGCACCACAGGTGATGCTAGTTTTTGTTGCATGAATATTTGTTTTATGAAATGATACATTTTGTTAGTTATTAATTATTTATTATGTTTCTAATAACTATACCTTCAGTGATTTTGATTGTATAGTATTTTGTCATGAGATATATTGAGATATAGTTAACTATTGACAAAAACTTGCCTGATGATGAAGTCGATTGGTCACGAATTGTTCATTTAACCAAGTGCAATGAGGTGGTTATAAAGGTTAGTTTAATCAGTAAATGACCTTCCAATCAACATTAACATACATATAAATTTAAAATAAATCATCAATACTGCAACAAAACAGTAACTTAACATGATCATAATTTCAGCTGTTTCATACATTGTATGTGTTGCAGGTGACATTTGCCCAATGGGAGCCTACTGCCCAATGGGCAGTGCAAGCCCACAGCTCTGTCAGGAGGGCTACTACCTGAACAGCACAGGAAACGACGCGGTCAGTGACTGTATCCAGTGTACTGCTGGCTACTACTGTAGCGGCAGTGGCAATGAACAGCCAGACGGTCAGTGTGAGGCCGGATGGTACTGTCCTGGTGGTCAAGATGACCCCAGACCTACTGGACTCAACTGTACACTAGGTAGGTCAGACCAAGAGACAAACTGAAGACAGATGTGTTATAAATGAAAATTATGATTACATGTGATATGTTGCTTACATAATTTAAGCTGTATATTATTAATTGAAATTTACACAGCTGAAGTCATGTATTAGTATATTAGGTTTTAAGTTTTGTTTGATGAGGTTAATAATGGTGTAGATTTGAAATGACCAATCTAAAAATTGTGAAACATCTGGCATATAATATTGGTTGGCAATGTTAGTTCTTTCAAAACCGAGTTGCGATCATATAACCATATATATATATATACAGATTTTTTTTAACAAGAATATAACTTCATATATATATATATATATATATATATATATATATATATATATATATATATATATATATATATATACATATATAATATTTAATGTTTGCATATTGGAAACTGTAAACTGAATACCAGGCTGTAGCTGTTTTAGTAAATTATTTAATTCCAATATTCAATACCACGTGTTCACATGGTTTAGTTCATGGTTTAGTTCATGGTTTAGTTCATGGCAATGCAGTAGGTAATTATAAATAATTTAATACAAGCATGTGGAGCTTTCTAGAATGTTTAATGAAAGAGTCAGTGATGCGATGACGTCTCCTTACAGGCCACTACTGCGTGCGTGGAAGTGCCCAGCCTGCAAGATGTGCTTCAGGATTCTACCAGGATGAACTTGGACAGTCAGTATGTAAGGACTGCCCGACTGGATACTTCTGTGACAACGTCATTGAGCCAGTGGTTCTCTACAACAACTCAGCTTGTCCAAAAGGTATGTGGTTGTTGAGTTGTTCCGAAGCAAGTTGAAATTATACACTTATTATATATATATACACTACCACGCCCCACACACCCCACAAACCTGCCCCTGAGAAACAGCAATGTCGACTTTCATAAACAGATAACAGTCAAATTATATTTAAAATTGTGGATCATTAAAGCACATTTGTTCGGTTAAGATGTTGGAATAGATACAATTTATTCTATATAAGATGAGTCCTTGTACCTTTAAACTTGATACGATATAACACAAATCATTATTTCCACGTTTCTGTCTGGCACTCCTGGTCAATGTCATCAGTATACCTGTGTATGTCTCAGGCTACTACTGTGGTGTCAACACGAGGTCAGCCAATCAGAACCCTTGTCCTATGGGCACGTACAACAATGACACCCACCGTACAACTGTAGACGACTGCAAGCCCTGTCTTGGCGGCATGTATTGCGACCAGTCTGGTCTTGAGTGGCCCACAGGCTTCTGTAATGCAGGTATGACTTCACTTCTACACACTGGCAATGTATGCCCATCATATCTTCATAATTATCTGTTTGACAACACGCAGAAGAATAACATCAGTTGCGTTCTTTCTGTTAGTTGTCATTCTATAAATGATACATTTTTCTTCTTAACATATCTATTATAGTTCAATTTCAACATATCAGCAGCCATTGATTGCCTTCTCCGTGAACTGAAGATGAACTAAGTCCCAGAATTGAGTTCTTGGAGAAGGCAACTAATGGTTGTTGATACTTTGAAGAGAGCTAATGTTATTTTAAAAAAGAAAGAATTATAATAATTTATTTTTTCCAGCGTGATGAATATTTTCACCATTGTGATTAGGTTTGACTTCCTGTCGCCGACTGAATTAAAACATTTTTACCAGAATCCTGTGATTTCTTGGTTTTGGGAAGTGTGTGAATTCATTGATTGTTATTTATTCACACATTTCTTCAAATGTTAATTGTTATTAACTTACATACACTATGAAATACAATCTAAAGTTCCTTACCTGCTCCTTATGTCACAGGATACTTCTGTCGCATTGGATCAAACAGTTCGACACCCGACCTAGGCTATGAGGGCAGTGAATGTCCAGAAGGTCACTACTGCCCCGTGGGCACAGTAACTCCCCAGGCCTGTCCACCAGGCACCTTCAACAGTGCGACACGACGACAGGCTCTAGGGGACTGCCTCAATTGTACTGGTGGTCACTACTGCCCCTGGTGGAACATGACCAATGCTGACCCTCAGTGTCAGCCAGGTGAGTACAGTCAAGTCACTGTTGTTTTGTGTCAGCCACGTGAGTACGGTCAAGTCACTGTTGTTTTGTGTCAGCCAAGTGAGTACGGTCAAGTCACTGTTGTTTTGTGTCAGCCAGGTGGGTACTGTCAAGTCACTGTTGTTTTGTGTCAGCCAGGTGAGTACAGTCAAGTCACTGTTGTTTTGTGTCAGCCAGGTGAGTGCGGTCAAGTCACTGTTGTTTTGTGTCAGCCAAGTGAGTACGGTCAAGTCACTGTTGTTTTGTGTCAGCCAGGTGAGTACAGTCAAGTCACTGTTTTTTTGTGTCAGCCAGGTGAGTACGGTCAAGTCACTGTTGTTTTGTGTCAGCCAGGTGAGTACTGTCAAGCCACTGTTGTTTTGTGTCAGCCAGGTGAGTACTGTCAAGTCACTGTTGCTTTGTGTCAGCCTGGTGAGTACGGCCAAGTCACTGTTGCTTTGTGTCAGCCTGGTGAGTACGGCCAAGTCACTATTGCTTTGTGTCAGGCTGGTGAGTACGGTCAAGTCACTGTTGCTTTGCGTCAGTTAATTTTAACTATTTACACAGGCAAGATATTTTACTGTAGTTTACTAGTAATAATTGCAAATTTTTGCACATTAGTACTATAAATGTGTATGATTTTATATATAACGTATGCGTCATTGTACAGTACCCCAGAACAATTATTTGGATGTGGCACTATATAAAAAATGTATTATTATTACTACCTTTATTATTTCTATTACTACCTTTGTTATTACTATTACCACCTTAATTGTTTTAGGCTACTACTGCCCAAGTGGTGCAGATGTGTCGACTTTCATCCAGTGCCCAACTGGTTCCTACTGTATCTTGGGCAGCCCGGCACCCACACCCTGCCCAAGGGGCACTTTCTCCAACACTTCTGGGCTAATAGCGGAGAGCGAGTGCAATAACTGCACTGGTGGCTTCTACTGCCCCGAGTCAGGTCAGTGACACATGACACGGTCATTTCAGTGTCTCAGTGACAAATGACACGGTTACATCAGTGACATGTGATAGTTATGTCAACGTCTGAGTGACAGATGACACGGTTATGTCAATGTTTCTGTGATAAATGACACATTTAGCCCATCAGGTTTATTGATATTCAAATCTGTAGTGTCTGAGTAGCTTAAGTAATAAACTAAGTAATTGACTTTGATTGTTAGATCAGGTAACTTGCGAAAGTGTAAAAGCGCCTACTTAGTGTGACGTCTTATTGCAGGCATGACATCGGTTGTTGACCAGTGTTGGGGTGGCTACTACTGCCCATCAGGCATTGATGTGCCCAATCCAGTCAGCTTCATCTGCCCAACTGGAATGCACTGTCCCAATGGTAGTGAAATCTACAAGGTGGGCAAACTATGTAATGCAATCTAAATTGATGCTTTCTCTTGATGGTAACTTGTACTGTGATTGCTGTCTAGAATTTTTTTTTTATTATTCTGTAGCACTGAAACAATATATGATCTAAGTTACATGTTAAACAGAGCTGGAATTGGGTGTTATACAAACAGTCATTGTGCAGATTGTATGTTTTATTCAAATTGTGTGTGTGTGGCACTACTATGTTTGTCTATTGGCTGCAGTTTTTGCTGACTGCATGCTCAATGCTTTACTTTGAAATTGATATGGCATTATATTTGAACCATTACCAAAACATGATACATCATCGTATCGTATGTATATCATCGATATATTCATAACACGATACAAAAAACAGAAAATATGTCATTGTATCAGCAAAGTTTTTTAGGTACACAATCCGGTCAGGGATTCACGTCACCACCTTTAGGCAATGGCTCATATACAAAACTTCTTTGCAGATATTCATTTGAAAAGTAACAGTAATATATACCTTCATATAAGTAAGTTTGATGTATTTTATAGGAATGCCTGCCCGGATATTACACCAACAGTACTGGTGCTGCCACCTGTGAGCCATGCCCAGCAGGCTTCTATTGTCTGCCTGTTCAGCCCTACAATGCCAGCGTGAATGCCCAACCATGCCCGTTGGGCTACTTCTGTCCTCAAGGTCAGTGCATTGACTAGCCTAGTTTGTGTGCTTTTAAAGCAAAACAAATGGCATAGTTTTGGGTTATGTGCCTAAAAGAGTTAATAAAAATCAAAACTAACTATTTGCAACTACAATCAATAATATCATGCCAGTGATTTACTCAGAATTTGGTATAAAAATGGGAGATTCTGGTCAATTCTCAGTTGTCCTGGCGACTGACATGTTGACCAGGGCGACCAATAAGCATCAGGTAGTTCTAGGCTTCCGTTATGATGCATTAAGTGTTTTCGACCAAAATCGAAGGGCCGATGGGTATTCACAGAAGCAATGCAAATGCTCAATCAAGCGAGCTCTTGTAGGTGCATAGGCCCAAAACCATGACTTTTGTTTCCCTTTAAGTTAAAGTTGTATAGTCATTAAGCATATGAATATTCGGAAGACTGATGATTTTAAAATAATTCAGCAGCAAAATTATAAATAATCTTTGTAGCGTATTACTAAATATTGATGGACAGTCAAACCACATATCATTGCCAACTACACCATCTATTGAATTGTGTAGTAATTCTTGTACAATGAAAAATTTGCAGTTTAACTACTAGTAATGTGTTGAATCTTTTAATGTTATTTTTAGGTAATTTTGATATGATATTTATAGTAAAAATTGTTGGTTAGGTGCTTGGATTGAGTCATCTTTCAAACATCTGTGTGGACAAGGAAGCTACAAGTTCTATGAGTAGTACTATGTTATTAGCACTGTTGTCATAGTGATGGTTTGTGCCCAGGCACGGTGTGTGGACAAGGAAGCTACAAGTTCTATGAGTAGTACTATGTTATTAGCAATGTTGTCATAGTGATGGTTTGTGCCCAGGCACGGGTATCGACTGGAAGAACTGCCCAGCTGGCACCTACAGTGACCAGGAAGGGCTATACACCCAGCTACAGTGCCAGGCCTGCCCCGGGGGCAAATACTGCCAGGGCGAACACCTGGTGGCGCACTCTGGTTCATGTCTTGAAGGTAGGGTGGCAGACAAATGGCAGCTAATATCTTTGGCAGAATTTGATATGTGTTAACACGATGTATCAGTAATTGAAGTATATAGCACTTAGTTGTGTTCTGATAGGGATTAGCTAAATGCAATCCTTTCACATTGTCTATGATATATATATTCTTCCTCGAAGTTCCCTCTGTAAAGATAAATATAATAAACATAGGCAATAGATATTACATATTATATCTTGTTAACAGTTAATTGTGGAAGCATACTAATGACTATTGACTGCTCTGTGTATTTATATCTTCAGTCTGTAATTGGCTTCAATAGGACTGGTTAGAGTATAAAAATTTTATATAACTATTTGCATTTATATGCCCTTTGAATCTGCTGTTTAAATAAGGTCTTGATGCATATCTAAAGCAACCAAGACATACAAACTGTGCCAGCGGTTCTTACTGAGAGAATTGTAGAGTCTAGGTAATCTTACTAAGCATTCATGTTCAATATTATCACTCTTATTCGGACTCAAAATCCACAAACATATTCATGATATAAATGTTTCGTAATAAAAATTTGTTAGATGTTGAGATATTTTATTATGAAAGCAGTGAGATTTTCCTCAGGCATGGTTAACCAGGTTCAGCACAATGAGCATCTATAGTCTGCAGTAAGTTTTCATATATTAAGCAACAAATAGAAAACCAACCCGAAACCTTTTCATTACAGGTTACTACTGCACGTCTGGTGTTGATCGCCCCGACCCTGGGGCGAACAACGTAACCCTGACCGACCCAACTTGTGCATGCCCCACTCAGGCGTACTTCACTGGGGTGGGTGGCGTGTGCCCCCTAGGTCACTACTGCCCCACCAACTCGTCCCACGCCCTGCCCTGTGAGGCGGGCAGCTACGCAGACAGGGAGGGCATGTCTGTATGCAGTGTGTGTCCAGCCGGATACTTCTGTCTGGCCAACTCAACCGAGTTCCTCACTGCCCCATGTCCAGTGGGTAAGTGACCAGCTGGCAGAACTGAAAGTTTTTTATGATACTTTTTTCTCATTTCTGCCTATAGTGTCTAGGTGCATGCTGCATGAACATGGTTCAATGGGGGTAAGGTGAATGTGTTGTCTCATAAGCACATTGTGAACCATGAAGGTATGTTATATCACCTACAGCTATGTTATTGGTCTCTCATTTTCAGGAATTTGCTTGCACTCTGGATAATGATTAACACAATTAGGAGCATTCTCATTGTGTTGTTTTATATGGGGTTATGAGACCACCAATGCTGGGATCCTTGTTTCCACTGCATAACGAGTTCATCCATTCCCTTGATGCTGTGTTATAAAACTGTGATATTATGATTCTTTTTTACACGTTTCATATTTTTCTTTTGCAATTTTACTGATGTATATAAAATAAATATAGTATTTCGAAAGGACAGCAATCATTTGATTTATACCCATTTCAGGTCACTACTGCCCTAACAACACGGCCTTCCCAACCCAGTATCCCTGCCTGCCAGGATCCTACAATGCCCTGCCCCGGGGTACCTCAGGAGATGACTGCCAGCTGTGCCCAGGGGGCCAGTTCTGTGCGGGGCAGGGTAACTTTGCCCCTACTGGCAACTGTAGTGCTGGCTGGTATTGTTCTGGGGGGTCAGACAGTCGCAACACAACGACTCATGGAGGAAAGTGTCAGCCCGGATACTACTGCCCAGAAGGTGGGTAAACTGGTCCTTCCTGAATTAAATATTTTTGCTTGTCTTGATATAGAGTCATTTCACGAAATATGAAACTTACCTAATGTCCACTATGTTTGGTTCACTTTACGCACATTTTTTATTTCGGCATCTACTTTTTATTTTGCCCATTGCAGGATCTGCTGATCCCCAGCCTTGCCCAGCCGGGCAGTATTGCCAGTTTGATGGGCTTGCCACACCCACAGGCAACTGTACCGCTGGCTATTACTGTGCCAGTCGGGCAATGACAGCCACTCCCACGGATGTCGCCACGGGCAACATCTGCCCAGCGGGCTACTATTGTGTTGAAGGGTCAGGCTGGCCTACATCGTGCAGTCCGGGCACATACAGCCCAAGTACGGGCAACACAATTGAGACAGACTGTTTGCCGTGTGACTATGGAGAGTATTGTGGAGATTACAATCTCACTGCAACATCAGGTATATATTTGGTATATGTTATAAAGATTATAATTTACAATGTCCAGTCATTGGACCCTGCATTTTATCTTAGAGGCCTTGGGTACTTGTCTTATAATCTTGGTTTGAGGTTTGCTAGCTGCAAAGTAGACAAAATTTAACCTATTGAAACGTGAACATTATAAATATGTAATCAAAACATAGGTGAATCCAACCAATATTCTTAATGATGTGCATTTATTATTTTGCTTTATTAATTATTACGTGTTTATTATTTTGAAAGTTTCCTTTTAGAAACTATTTCTAGTGAAAGCAGGAAATCTTTAAGTTCCATTCCAATCTGAGCTTCATTACAATCTGAACTTATCGAATATGTCAAATAATTAGTTAATTCTTTATTCATTTCAACCACATTCGTCTGTACAAAATGTTTCAGAAATGATTGTTCATTTAACATCTTTGTTCATTCAAGGTAACTGCAGTCAAGGATTCTATTGCCCTCGGGGTGAGACGATTCAAACAGCACATCCTTGTCCGATCGGGCACTATTGTGTGGAACATACATACGAGCCGATGCTGTGCCCAAGTGGCTGGTACCAGGATGTGATTGGACAGTGGACATGTAAGCTGTGTCCAGCAGGTTACTACTGTGACAACAGCTACGGCATAGTGGTCATCAATGACACAGTCAAGTGTCCACCTGGCTACTTCTGTCCAGAAGGTGTGGTCATCATATTGTTTGTCAATCCAGTTTCTTCATGTTATACTTATTGTAATTTTGAATGTGTAACCCACGCAAAATTTTTAAAATTTTGTATGTTTTATATATCTTTATGATTCAGATTATCACACATTGGTTGCATTTTCTTGATATATTAAACCTTCCCTGGCATTCTTTGCAAACTTCTCTTCTCTTCCCACCGTAGTTGATGCATAAGGCCACTCCCAAACTGCTAATCTTATCAAAAAAGTTTTACCCACTCCCAATAGAATACACATGAATATATTTATGCGACTTCTGTATATCCACCTTAAAATTCAACCATTATCTATAACATTAACGTTCCTTATCAAATAGATCTCATTCAGCACTGTAAGCTGCACAGTAGAATATATAGCATACACGTGTATCTTCAGACTTCCCTAGCCTGCATTCATGTCTTTTGTATTGTAATTCCCCAGGCACAAGGAGAGCGGAAGAATGGCCATGTCCCCTTGGAACCTTTGGCAATGCAACAGGCTACAACTCCACTGCCGACTGCAACCCATGTCTGGGTGGCATGTACTGCGGCATTGTGGGTAAAACCGAGCCAACTGCCCCCTGTAGTGCAGGTTACTACTGCCGACGTTTTGCTGAGACTTTGACGCCCAACCAAGGCTCAGATGCCAACATCTGCCCTCAAGGTGGGTTTTTAATCATGATTCACTCTTAAAATATGTTTTGAACTGATGATGTGTTATTTGCAAGCCATTTAACAAATGCGGACCATATCTCATCTTACAAAAACCTTGTTCAAAATACAAAACTAATAGTTACAGGTAAGCTATAAGACTTATAGATAAGCTGTAAGACTGTCAGGTAAGCTGTAGGACGAACAGGTAAGCTGTAGGACTTACAGGTAAGCTGCAAGACTTAAGGTAAGCTGTAAGACTTACAGGTAAGCTGTAAGACTTGCAGGTAAGCTGTAAGACTTAAGGTAAGCTGTAGGACTTGCAGGTAAACTGTAAGACTTACAGGTAAGCTGTAAGACTTGCAGGTAAACTGTAAGACTTACAGGTAAGCTGTAAGACTTGCAGGTAAGCTGTAGGACTTACAGGTAAACTGTAAGACTTACAGGTAAGCTGTAAGACTTAAGGTAAGCTGTAAGACTTAAGGTAAACTGTAAGACTTACAGGTAAGCTGTAAGACTTACAGGTAAGCTGTAAGACTTGCAGGTAAGCTGTAAGACTTGCAGGTAAGCTGTAAGAGTAGGCACCTATGTTTTATCTATGTAGCATATTACTTACTACAAACACTTAATATGACAAACATGGAACAGAGTGTTCCTCAACTAAGTAATGTTGGTGTACAGCTAAACATATATAGTGGCTACATTTTTTACTTTGTGCAGGTGCATTTGTATCATATTCTGATTGGTTGGTTATGTCAGGTAAAATTGTGATTGCTGTATCTTATGCATATTTCATAATGCACATACGCATGTGAGCATATGCATGCACACCTTATTAGTAGTTCAAGAAATGCATGAATTGTGTATGAAACTTGATGTATATTTTTACTTAGAAACTACACAAACTTTAACAAAATTGCCATCCAATGCAAAAAACTCATCTATGTGTAACCTGCCCTTCTTATATATTTGAGAGATAATCCATCATAGGATGACCACTGATATACGTAATGTTCTCTAATTAATTATTGCAATGTTGTTATCTTCCATGTATGTTCACTGTCAGGGAGCTACTGTGTCGAGGGAACAGCCGAGCCTGTGGACTGCCCCCCGGGTACCTTTGGGGCCACCGTGCAGTTGACCAATGTGTCTGAGTGCACTCCGTGTCATGCTGGCAAGTTCTGTGAGCAGTCGGGGCTCCTTGATGTTGAAGGTAGGTAAATAGCAATAATTGTCACAAACATGTAAAAAGGTTTTGTTGTTTTATTTTTATGGTTTTTGGAATGTTGTGTTATGTTTTTTAATAGTGACACTGCTAGTTATAATTATTAATAAGTCAGTGTCAGGGGCAGGTAATGTTTCTTTTTATTGTCATACCTGATCATTTTGTCACTGTCACAGCACATGACTACATATTGAATATTACAGTATAATGTACACTTGGAAATGTTTGCAAGCATTTAAAGGTCCTTAAACAATTTGATTGTTTTGATAGTCTCATTTCAAATTAATTTTGAGAAAAAGTAAATCTACTTAGTATCCACTGCAACATGCTAGCTCGTTTGTGCAACTTTTGTATGTAGTTTTTGTGAAATCATCAGATAAATTATGAAGTTAATTAATGCTTGTTTAAGCATTAACTGAAGTGAAAATTGAAATGCTGAAAAACCACGATTTTCTTCCTTGGTGAAATTTCATAATTCTGTCATGTGATCAGCGAGAGGATGGAGGTCACGCCCATGATCAGCATTGACCCACACAGTGGTTACCATTTTGGATATCCACTATTTTGATCTTTACCAGATCGAATGACTAAAGTCAATTCTTTTGATGATTTGAACAAAAATAGGCATTTAAAAAAATTAAATCAACTGCGGATGTTACATAAACTATTCACACACTACATGTTTGGACACATATTAACCGGATTTGCGATAGGCTAAATCAGTTGAGGAAGCAGTCTTAAAGTTAGTGATATTAGCATTCTCTGGAGAATCACAAATATTTGTGTTGCAAAAAAACTCACTTTAGGACATCCGAATTCATGTTAGGTTTTAATAGAGCAGTTCCCTGAAATAAAATCTGCAAAACATGTCTCCAAAAGCTAATTTTTCCATGTACAGTTTGTTTAATTAAAACATAAGTCCACATATATACGATTATATGTACATAAAATAAATAAGTAAAAATACACATGTCATGCATTACAATTTTGCATTTAACGGATTTCACCATTACTTGCTGAATTATTCGTAAATTATTCAGTGTTGGAAGCTGTGTTATTGCAATTGAATGGTGAAGTACTGATGTGGTATGTCATGTCTAGTGAAGTACTGATGTAGTATGTCATGTCTGGTGAAGTACTGATGTGGTATGTCGTGTGTGGTGAAGTACTGATGTGGTATGTCGTGTCTGATGAAGTACTGATGTGGTATGTTGTGTCTGGTGAAGTACTGATGTGGTATGTCGTGTCTGGTGAAGTACTGATGTGGAATGTTGTGTTTGATGAAGTACTGATGTGGTATGTTGTGCCTGATGAAGTACTGATGTGGTATGTTGTGCCTGATGAAGTACTGATGTGGTCTGTTGTGCCTGATGAAGTACTGATGTGGAATGTTGTGCCTGATGAAGTACGGATGTGGTATGTTGTGTCCAGTGAAGTACTGATGTGGTATGTTATGTCTGGTGAAGTACTGATGTGGTATGTTGTCTGATGAAGTACTGATGTGGTATGTTGCCTGGTGAGGTACTCGTGTTGTGTTTGAAGGTGACTGTCTAGCGAGTTACTACTGCGAGGAGGGCGCAAAGACAGCAAGGCATGCTCTCTGTCCACCGGGACACTTCTGCCCAACAGGAACAGATGTACCTGATCGCTGTCCACAGGTATGTGTATCATGAAATATTGCACCACATAACTCTGTTTTGCTGCCTTGCAAGTGACGGTAAGGATATGTCTGCCATGTGTAAATGTTACATAAAACAGAACAATAATGTGTAACGTCCGAGTAGAAAGAAAGCCAGAAAATATATTATGTGTTATATAAAAACAAGTCACATTCTGATGACAAATTTAAAATATCTTAGCAATTGTACAGTTGTACAGGTTGAAAATCAAATCATTGCCACTGAAGTAATCTGATGATAAGGTATGCAGTTAATTTAAGTTACATTTTTTCTGTGCAAGTAATATGTCAGAAAATTTATGTAACGAAAACAGAAAATTGCTTGCCTGGTCCGTGAATAGAATGACAAACGAACGAAAACATTTGGTTGCCTTATTTGTCTTTAATTACCTCATGTTCCTATTTATGGCAGCTCAGGGCCTGATATTGAAGATATATCTTGCTAAATTTGAATCATCCAAGGCTCATGACAGATTCGCTGCAGGACCTGGCGATGTAATTCAGGATTGTACTGACCACATACAGTCACTAACCCATCTCACTAACACCAATTGATAAAGTACTAATTTCTGTGCACTCTAGATGGTGTGGCTTATTTTATTTTATATTTTATTCTCTCTCTCAGGGAACCTTCAATCCATACTTCGGACTCAACAGCACTGAGCAATGCACCCAGTGCACTGAAGGCTCCTACTGTGACTCGGAGGGCTTGAATACGACCTCCGGGCCATGTGATCCGGGATACTACTGCCCCCAGGGACAGAGTTCTCCCCGCCCAGCCTCATACCCATGCACTGTTGGCCACTATTGCCCACTGAACAGTTCCGAGCCTATCCCCTGCGCCAACGGCACCTATATGAACCACACACACGCTCCGGCCTGCTACATCTGCCCAGCGGGATGGTGGGTAATCACTTGTGTCAGATCAGAATTATTGTATTGCATCAAATAGAAGAGTACCTATTTGTCAAAAAGAATTCATGAATTTTTTTATGAAACAAAACAGTACCTATTTATCAAAAAGAATTCATGGATTTTTCTTGAGTGCATGCACAATTTGACATTAATAAAATTAAGATGGATTTAGCACTTTGACTTAGCAAGGTTGTTATTTTCGTTAGTTTTAGCAGAACAATAAATGCTTGAATTTACGAAGGAAAGTGAAAGGTGTTCCCGAGTTAGTTTCATGAAGCATTCGTATGTATAAGTGTTTGTATGAAGGTTTCCATGTGCAAATCATTGCACCAAAATACAATTGTTCACCTTTTGTATTTTCTTTGATTGTTCCAAGGTATGTATACTTTGTGAAACACACACATGTTTATATTAGTTCCATCCTACACTTTGAATGTGTCGTGAAACTGGCCCACATACTGTTTAGCAAAATATTTTTTTAACAAGATCACCATCCAAGGCAACATGCCCCAGATGACAAAGAAGCAATTGACTTATCTAGATTACAAGTAAAATTATCAACACTTATACACAATATCCACACTCATTTTTAGAACAACTGTTCAACTATGCTACCCACATCATAATTATATCATTTCACTTAGTTTAAAAAGTTATAAAATTGTGTCTATGTTATTAATTATGTTTATGTGTGATTGATTTCATTAAGGTTCTGCACCGAGGGTGACTTGGTGTTGCCCTGCCCAGAGGGTCACTATTGCCCAGATGGGACGGGCATCAACTGGCAGCCATGTCCATTGGGCACGTATAACAACGACACTGGGCTGGGATCTCTGCCTGAGTGCAAACCGTGCCCCGGGGGGAAGTATTGCGAGTTCTCCGGGGCAGATGAACCCACAGGGCTGTGTGACAGTGGCTACTACTGCGAATACGGCATGGATAGGGCAAGACCAACTGGGGGCGATAATACAACTTTCGTGAACGGTGCTTGTGTCTTGCCAGGTAACACATGGGGGATAATTAACTGTTCTATTTATGATTAGTAAATATACTGAGGTTAGGTTTATGTAAGTTTTCATAACCATGTGGATTTTTATTTATTTAAGGTCCTCTATGGAAATAGGATTTTGACACTGCAATTTCTTTCTAATGTTTCTTTTTATAACACTTTTACAAGTATATATACTGTGATGTGTTGTAAATAAAATATTATCTATCTACCAGGGGTAGTTTCAATATTTTGGCTGAATATAGGATTGCCTGAAACTAAAATGCAGAGTGCTTGTATCATACACTCTAACTTTATATCATCAAATTAATTTTCAGTTTAAGACACACAGCTGTGTTCAGTGAGGGGAACAAAGGCAATGTCTGGAGGAGTTTGTCCTACCCCTACCCCAATCTGTACCTGTGATGGTCTACTAGTACTGGTAGCATACAGTGCAACTAAATTTGTTGAATTCTATCCATGTTTCATTTCAAATATATTACTTACCCATCACACCATAAGGTCACATTTCAATTATATTAATTTAAATATAATTTAAACTTAATATGTTCAATTTGTCTCAGGCGGGCAGACAGGTAAAGGTGACGCATGTCCCGAGGGTTACTACTGCCCCATTGGCTCCACCCTACCCCAGCGTTGTGGGGCAGGAACCTTCAGCAATGTCACTGGTCTTGACGTGTGTCTCGCCTGCCCGGCTGGATTCTACTGTCTGGAAGGTTTGCCATATTTTATTTTAAATGTTGGTCAGTTTTGTTATTCCATTTAGTCCCAGTAATCATTGTTACAAGATATGGGAATATTTAATAACTGAAAAGTTAAATAAGCAATAATATTTTTAGATATTAATATGAATAATAAAAAGTTTAATTAATTATTCTTATTTTTCATATTTAAGTTGACATGTGAAATTCTTGAAAACATCTTTAAGTCACTGTTTATTTTTCATAACAGAAGAGTAAGAGTTTGAAAAATAAGAGTAAGAGTTTTTTATATATACTGTAAATGGAAAACATGTAATACTCAGAATAGCATAGGTTGTTTAAGGCACTTTTACTACAACTTCGATTTTTGGGAGGTACTTTTTAAATCATTGAATGATTATAGTTAAGAATATTGTGTTTGCTAAAAATTTATGCAAACCTTGTTGTGTAACAGAAATGTGCAGTATTGGCCTTTGCTTCTGTATTTTTACTTATCCTTCAAACTGTGTTTTTACAGGTGCTGTGACATTCTTGGACACGCCGTGCCCACCTGGTCGTTACTGTCCCCAGGGTACGACCCATGGGGATGAGAACCTGTGTCCCGCCCGCTCCTTCTTCAATGTGACTGGAGCGAAGGACCTTGCTGACTGCTTGTCATGTCTGCCTGGGATGTACTGCGAGGTCGATGGATTGAGCAAGCCCACTGCACTCTGTGACCCAGGTCAGTTCTTCAATTTACATATACTGTTCAGGATGTCGCTGCCCAAATCTTTTTTAGAAATTGATATCTTTCTCCAGTTATTTTACCAGCTGCTGTCACCACTCTGAAAATATCTGTGATGTCCTCCTCTCATCTTTGGCTTGCCTCAGCTCCACTGTTCCCTCCAGTATCGTCTTTTACATTCCATTTTGTCTCTTACTGTGGCCAGAATATTTTGGTTTTGTCACTTGACGAAATTGCACAACCAGTTTTGTGGTACATATAGCTCACACAATACTGATACGTTGGTCATTTATATATCTTAATTAAAAAAAATTATTTTGTTTTGTACATAATTTCTCAAACTGTTTGGTCCAATATTTCGATATATGTTTAGCTCCATATCAAAAAGTTCATGATTTTGATCTACTTGTTACTTAAAATAACTATTAAAAATTACAAAGTATTGTTGCCTTAAAGTTTAATAACAATTAGATTTGAAGGATTTAAAATAAAATTTGTGTTCTTATTGAAAGGTAGTTCTGCTGTATATTTCTAGGCTGGTACTGCAGTGGTAATGCCAGCTCAGCTCACGAGACAACATACGGAGGACAGTGTCAACCAGGCTACTATTGTCCAGTCGGCTCGTACCAACCCACGCCATGTGACCCGGGCACTTACTGCGAGACACCTGGACTGCACACACCAACTGGCAACTGCACTGCTGGTGGGGGAAGCTTTCTTAGCTAAGAATATCTTAAACTTCTTACTAATTATACATATGAATGTTTTTTTTTTACACAGTGAAATATTGATTCATGAAAAACTAGTTTCATTTAAACATTGAATGCTGCCTGTAATATTTCATGTGACATTTTCTACATTTTATTTATGAAGTAGTGATAATTTTGTTAACATTGCATTGTCAGTTTTAAGACTATGTCTACATTCTTATATCACTACACAGCTCTGGGTCTAATTCTGCAAACATGCTTTTTTATTTTACTGCATTTAATGATTTATGCAATTTCTTCTGTGCTCAACCTCCATGGTTGCAAAATAAAAATAAACTTATATGAGATGTTGTACACCATGTTGTACACCATGTTGTACACCATGTTGTACACCATGTTGTACACCATGGCATTATTACTTGGTGCAAAATGCATGAAATGCATACAGCAGAACACAAACATCATAGGTAGGTGACTAAATTAAATTTAGAGGCCACTAAGTACATTTTTATACATACTACTCTGATCTTTAAGTAGTAGTAGTATGAAGAAAAACCTTAGTTAAACAGATGAAGAATGTTGTCACTGACAAGAATCTAACTACCCCTCTCTCCCAGGGCACTACTGCCTACTGGCTGCAACCACAAGCACACCCTCTGACTCTACGGGCAACGTCTGCCCAGTCGGGCACTATTGCCCGGAGGGTACCCCTGATAAAGTACCCTGCCCAACGGGCACATACCTGGATGCCACTCAACAGGATGAAGAAGCAGATTGTCAAGATTGCTCGCTTGGGCTCTACTGCCCAGGAGTTGGACGTCAGCTGCCCCAGGGCAACTGCACTGAAGGATATTACTGTCCGGGGAGACAGAATACAGCTACACCTGCTAGTTATAGGTATGTGCTGTTAATCAGCTTTTATTATGACTTTACTAAATTCATGGCATTATTTGTAGGGTTTTCATAAACCAAATTCACCATGCAGTCATCTTATTCTCAGATGGTATAACTAAACAGTATTATGTCCCACACAAAAAAATATTTGGAAAAACTGTTGTCATGTGAGACCCAACCAATTTGATAGTTACCAGGGTACAAAAATACCCTCAAAATCCAAGATGGCCTCATTTAAGCTTAACAAATTTCCCACAGTTTCTACATTTTAATTATGAAAATTCTTGAGACTTTCATCTTTCTACGTAAAAAAAATAATAATAAAATATTACTCGGGTCTCCCCTTAAATTATACCTAATGTCCATAAAATTCTGCCAGATTGGATTTCAGCATTGAAATAAGTCTTGTGCTCAGATTTAGTTGATAAGCTAAATTTTATTAAGTTAACATACTGTATATATATTTATTACATATCATGTGTTGTTACTGATTCCAGCTGACTGTTATCTCATAAAATGCATGCAAAAACTACTACATGGATTTTTGCAGTTGCCCAATCGGACACTACTGCCCAACTGGTGTTGGTGCTGCAATTCGTTGCGAGAATGGCACATATCAAGATGAGACAACACAGCCCGTCTGTAAGACATGTCCCACAGGCTACTTCTGTGACAACACTGTTGACATTGTCATTCTTGACAACGCAACAACCATCTGTCGCATAGGACACTACTGCCCGGCTGGCACCCGCTTCTGGAATGAGTTTCCTTGTCCAGTTGGCACGTTCAACAACAGAACAGGTTTGTGAATCTGTTTTACATTCTACAGATTTGTGAATCTGTTCTATGTGAAAATGGTCAACAAGTTGGGTAATCCAGTGAATTACATTTCATTACAACACAACTAGTCATCTCTCACTTCCACGTTGCCACAACCATCAGGAAACTGAATGCTGGGATTTCAGTTCTTCTGCTTGCCAGGGATCGGGCAAGCAAGTGGTCCCATACCTGGCGGAGCCAAAGTGTGAGATAAATAGTTGTGTTGTAAGAAAGTTTAATTCATTGTTATGTGTTGTCAATTTGTCAAACATGAATGTTAGTTTTGTCTGGCTCCAGTTGTTTATTTTAATACGTTTTTGCAATGGTTTACATAGAACTCAGTTGGTTACTTTAATAAATTTTTAGCAATGCTCTACATAGAACTCAGTTGTTTCATTCCATTGTACTTTTAGAAAATAAAACCCGTACCCCATTGCAAAGCAGTGTCAAATTCAGTAATTATTTTATTGTCGTATGAGTTGTGTCTAAATTTTTCCTTGAATCATGTGAACAGTTTATGTAAATTATAATTTGATTGTAACCACATGTAAGCATAAAGTAAAAAAATTATACTTCTTGGACACTGTACTAAATTGATGGTCACCTTTGTATTTATCTGATCACCTAACCACTGAGTCACTGTATCAGACCTCAGGATGGCTTGCGGTGTGCCCAGAAATGAAATGTGGTAAGAGATTTACTGTAGCTAAACCGTAAAATATGCAGAGCTATGGTCAATCTCATTAGTTGCCTTCAATAAATTATTATACACTGTGCCATTTAGCAAAGTACAGTGTACATCAACTTGAGCAGTCTTTGTGGAAGTGGCATCCTACAAAGTGAAGGTTGGAAAACGTTATCACTGGATGATTGCAACAGCACAGTTTCTATGTGTAGGCTAATTTGTTTGATCTTGTGTTAACACAGGGTTCCCTAACATTCTCAGCCCAATCAATGCCCCAAAAAGCATTCGTCTTTTGGTTGAGGTCCCCAGCTTTGCGTTTCACAAAATGTACCAGTGTAAAATAATTTTGCATGTTTGCCAAGTTTGGGAACCCATGTGTTAATAAATATCACTAAGATCTACAGCTCATTCAGACCTACCTTCCCTGTTGCCTGTTTGTAGGGTTGCAGAGGGAAGACCAGTGCTCCCCATGTCTGGGAGGATACTACTGTCCCACACTTGGGATGGTCACACCCATTGATCTGTGTGCTGCTGGCTACTACTGCCGACGGTTTGCCGAGACATCAGCCCCCAATCAGGGTACATACAGCAATAGTAATGCAGACCCATGTGCAGACATAGTAGAGAACACTTGGGGTGTAAACAAAGCTGTCAAACTACTAAAAAAAAATTATTTTATATAGTTTAATTACCAATGGTATTTATGTATATTTAGTATATTGTTGTTTTTGTTTTAAACACTCCTAAACAGGGTCTAACTCTGGATATGAGTGTATAAATAATATTTTTTAGTAAATGGCAGTGTCTGTTGTCACTCACAATATAGATGCTTCTTTGACCAACCAGGCATGTAATCAGTCAGTAAAACTGGTAGTAAATGGTTTAAGCTTCTAAGTATCGTGATTAAATTGTAATGGTTCACATTTTACCTAAATATGATTTTCATGTTATTCTTATTTCACACAGGTACTGATGCCGATATTTGTCCCATGGGCAACTATTGCCCCCAAGGCACTGCAGACCCACAGCCATGCCCTAAAGGCACCTTCAACAATGGCACGGGACTGGAACAAGAGACTGACTGCATCCACTGCCCAGCTGGCTGGTACTGTGCCCAAGTTGGCATGGATGATACCAGTGGGCTGTGCCAGGAGGGGTACGTTGACACTGCTATTTTCAGTCTAAAAATATTTTATGTTTCTACTAATTTCTGTCTAATACGTCTTTTGGTGGGACAATATAGATAATTTCAGTTCATATAGTTATGGAAAATTATAAACTAAAAACATTGTGTTAACGTGATGATATGTTTACATAGAATGTAACTTTCATGTATAGGAGGTTTCCTTTTGAATTATTGGAAAGTTTGAAGAGATTCATGTTTGTAAGACAAAAGTCATTATTTAGGTTGTATGGCTACGGCATTTGTAAATGTAATTATTAATCAGTGTGAGCCACACTGTCTAAGGGAGCAGAGCCAACATTAAGAAACTCTTCCCCAAGTCAGCTGACTGGGTGCCATCCAGATTATAAGCCAACTACAATCTCCTGTTCTCCCAAATGTGAGAACAGGAGATTGTCCTGGATTACTGATGAAACCAAAAATATTTTTATGTTGGCCTAACAAAAAATCGTCAATCTTTCCTTTTACTCATGCTCACAACAACAGCAGGGTTTATTGAAATAAAATTTTTGTGGACAAGGAAAACTTAGCTAAAACATTATACTTGTGCTTTACCTGTTGTTGAAGTTATTTATATGCATTAGACCAACGGTCCACTATTATCACCCACATGTGCAATGTGTACATTGAATTAAAATATTGCTCCTCTAATACATCTCCATTATATACAAGTTTTATTTCATTCATATATATTTGATAATTGTTAAAATCGGAGCACAGTGTGAATGCAAAAACAATAATAAAAAGGTTTTAAAAAAAAACGCCTCTGTCACCTAGGATCATAAATGCCTCTATCACCTATGTTTAAATAAAATGCTTCAGTTCTAGCCCTGCCAGTAAATATTATGTTAGTTGCTTAAGTGTAATCAAATATATAGGCTTCTGCCTGCTAGATAAGGGATTTTTGTCTTACCATAATATATTTCAGGAGTTGAAAAAAGAATGTTGTATACCATAAGAGTATTGTAACCATGTTATATATTTTACTAGTCCACAAAGAATTTGTCTGCTGCCAAAATGTTTAATAACATGCAAGTGTACTGACATTTAATACTCTGATTTATGCAGAATTCTCTAATACCCTGAGACCCTCCAATTTATGTACAATTCTCCGATATACAGAGACCCTCTGATTTATGAATAAACTCCTGCATTTGCATTTCTGAAACTTAGAATGTATGCTATAAGCATAATTACCAGAATTGATTATCCTCCTGCCAAATAGCTGAAGAGAAAAACAGCCTGTCCCACGGTTCAGGCGTTTGAATGATATCTCACCTTGAACTCAACCGACTGCAACAATTCCCCTTCATTGCTTTCTCTGCATTCAAAACAATGACAATGTATTCTTTAGCACATACCTTAAGCACATAACTTAAGCATGGTCAATAGTTACCCAGTTTTTAGTAATGAAACCGGCTCAAGGGATGGTTTTTTGTTGGCATTGTTCACGTTTTCACTTTTCATTTGTTACTGTTGTTGTTACTTTTGTTGTTACTGTTGTTGTTACTGTAGTTGTTACTTTTGTTGTTACTTTTGTTGTTACTTCTGTTGTTACTGTTGTTGCTACTTTTGTTGTTACTGTTGTTACTGTTGTTGTTACTGTTGTTACTTTTGTTGTTACTGTTGTTGTTGTTACTGTTGTTGTTACTGGTGTTGTTACTTTTGTTGTTACTGTTGTTGTTACTGTTGTTTTTACTTTTGTTGTTCTGATTTATCTAGTTTGTGAAATAGTAACTACAGGTCTGGATGATCTTTCCATTCTCTGTTAAGTCGAGACTTGGGCTGGTTGACTGTTGTGGCCTGTGTCGTCTCAGAAGACATGATACGGGCCTTTAGGCAGTTGTAGAAGTACATAGAGAGAGGCACTGGTCTCTCCTTGTCTCTCTAACATGAGCTACCAGGGATACTTCCATCCAGACTCCGCACTCTTTGGTTTGTATTATTAGCAAAATCCTAACTGAATATAGACGTAAAAATGATGGAGAACATCTGTTTGCAGATACTATTGTGAAATTCATTCAGACAATGCCACCAGAATAACATGCCCAATTGGGCACTACTGCCCCGAAGGTTCGGGAAGCCCAACACCATGCCCAAGAGGCACATACAGCAACACTGAAGGTTATCAGAATGTTAGCCAGTGTGCGCAGTGCGACGCAGGCAAATTCTGCAATGATACAGGTAAATAAGATGGGAATTTGTATTTTCTTTTTATTAAAAATGGAAACGTTATTTAAAAAGATCTCGGTGCTAGTTGAAATCCCATTGTGTTTTGAACATGTAACCATGGATATCTGATTAACTAAGTTAAGATAAGATATTTAATGGTTATGAAAATATTGATAAAAGTATTTTTCACACTTAATGGCAATAGAATAGCTAGAGGACACAAAGTAACATTAGTGAAGGATCATTGTAGATTGGATATCAGAAAGTAGTCATTCTCATAGAAGACGATATATGAATGTAACAAATTACCTACTGATTGTGTAAATGTTAACATCGCGAACAAAACTGACAAATATCTCAGAAGAGTGGGTTACTCACGGATGAATAACCAGTGGATTCTCAACACACCAATGAATTACTTGTCCACTTGCCATCAGGGTTTTTGCTCTGGGTAGTATTCTTGTTAAACTGACTTTAAATTCATGAACCCTGATTGTGACTCCTCCAGGTCTGACCTCTCCTGTGGGCGAGTGCACCGAAGGCTTCTATTGCCCAGGAGGCAATGCTGATCCAAGCCCCGTGGAGACGCCATGTCCAGTTGGGCTGCATTGCCCAACAGGCAGTGGCCAGCCCGTGCCTTGCGAACCAGGCTACTTCGCCAACTTCTCCCAGGCGGTGCTTTGTGTTGTCTGCCCAGCGGGATACTACTGCGTGCCGGAGGAAGTCGTTCAAGGTGGGTGCTGCCACCTAGGACAAATATGCGTTGATGAACGTATTCATCATCGTCATCATCAGTCGTCTTTGGACGGAATGGAAGGAGCAATTACATGACCACCAATTCACAAATCAGATTTGTTGCATTTACATTTATGCTTAATAGTTCATGATGTGTAACATTATATTTGGACATAATGTGTCCTTTATTCTGGCCCATAGTGGACCTACAAGCAAATGTCATTATATTTGCTGTATAACTATGTTTGCAGGGAACTCAACTTCCGGCCATCGACTCTGCCCAAGAGGATTCTACTGCGAGTCGGGCACTGGGCGCAACCTGAGTGTGTGCCCACCGGGCACATATAGCAACGAACTCGGGCTGCGAGACATAGCTGAATGCCAGCAGTGCACAGGTTGGTGGGCGTGTAATATTCTTCTTTCACTTCCTGTTCCCCATGACCATGTTCTAATGGCATTGGTCACATTGTAATTTTTACCCTTGGGGTTTTTCAACATGCCCTGCTGACTCTTCATGGTGTAGGCTATTGGAGCGGTTTTAGAAATAATTATTCGTATTGGAGATATTGCAAATGACTCGGTCACTGCAATGTTGAATGACTTGTGATGTCAGTATGGTATATATTAATTTTTAGTTTTTTTCTGACATTGTTTATTACTTATTATAAACATAGGCAAAACAATGGTGATGTTAAAACATTGTCCATGTAAACTGTCAGGAATATTCATATAAAATCTTTACAGTTTAAAATAGCATGAACCCTGTGGCCAGAGACGAGATGGCAGATGGGGTTGCCAAAATTTTCTGGGGTTCACAAAGTGTTGAGGTTAGGTTATAACAAGCGAAGTGAAAAGTTCCCAATTCATTGCTCTACCAGGTGGCAAGTATTGTGACCGTAGCAACCTGACCGCCCCTGTTGGCGACTGCAATGAAGGCTACTACTGCACCAGTGGTGTGGACCGGGCCAGTCCATCCGGGGCCCACACAGGGGTTGGAGGTATCTGTCCCAGTGGGCACAAGTGTCCTACTGGAACAATCAACCCTGAAGGATGCGACGCAGGAACTTACCAGGTTTGTGGAAAACTGTAGGAGTGTAAATATTTAAAATAAAGGTTAGTGTAACAATTAATATTTGGTTGTGGAAATTTTTTATGTCATTGTACTGGGTGCAAAATAATGTCCTAGCATAATATTACCATCACAAGAATTGACCCGAATACGATATAGAGTCAAGTTTTTTAATTCTTTGAACATGTGAATTTGGTCCCTAGAGTGGGCTGCAGTTGTTCCTTTTGATGTTGCCTTTGACGTACATTCAATGTTTGCAAGATCTTCCACATAAATTAGTATTAGAACAGTCAGACCAGTGTGCGGATGTTGTCATTGCAATTGGGGAATCATCTATCTCACAACTTTTTGTTCCTACTCAATACATATTTAAAAAATTGTATTTCTATCTTAAATCCTCGGCAGTGACTTGCGTGTCCCTGTTTATTCTGCTTCATGAATCTGCATTGTTGTGCTTCCGAGCTCAGGTTCCTAGAAGTTTTATTATTGCAGACAGGGGCTGTTGAAGTGTTCAGATGATAACCCTGTTGGTTTCATTCCACAATGTTCTGTAGACTGACTGCAAATATTTCTAACTCTATGACATTGATGAATTTGACTTTCTGCCATGACGCCAGGCTTCAGCACTGGACATTGACATTCCAGTGAAGTCTTATTTGTTGTCTACTAATAATATGTTGTCTGTACGTTAAATTCAATTCAGCCCATGTATTGTGTGAAATATGCAGTTGTCCACTATAACGGGGCAACTGTAAAGACTTCCATTGTCAACAGCTGTTTATTATGTCCAATTGCCCATAGTGACAGGGTTTACCATGTGACTTCTCCCCAGGACTTGACCACCATGCCAACGTGCAAGGATTGTCCTGCTGGCCACTATTGTGTGGCCAATTCAACCACCTACACTGACCAGATCTGTCCATCTGGTCACTACTGTCCACAAGCTACACAGTATGACACACAGTACAAGTGTCCACAGGGAACCTTCAACAACCTCACAGGTAGACTTAACAACCTCACAGGTAGACTTAACAACCTCACAGGTAGACTTAACAACCTCACAGGTAGACTTAACAACCTCAAAGGTACACTTAACAACCTCACAGGTAGACTTAACAACCTCACAGGTATACTTAACAACCTCACAGGTAGACTTAACAACCTCACAGGTACATTTTCTTCTAGTGGCTTCCTCTGCAAAATATATACTGAGACATACTTTCTAAACATAAATACTTTAGATCATTGGTTTCATAAAATCATGTTATTTGTTATGCAATTCAACCGTTATCTGTTTAATTTGAAAGTTTTGGGGTGAATGTATGAAACTATTGCAACCTTCTTCAAGAAATTGGAAATATATTTTTTTTAAATAACTTTTCCACCTTAAATCATCGGTACCTCACTCTGATGATGACTTTTGTATGTCCCTGTTCATGACATCATGCTTAATGATTCTGGTTTGTTGCGCCTCGAGGCAGAAGCTGAATTTATATTGCATGTTGAACGACCAGTTTGTTTTTCATAAACAGATAACTGTAAAACTATATAAAAATAGTTGCTTCAGTAAAACACGTCTGGGCCATCAAGATATTGGAATAGATGTAGTTTATGCTAGGCAATCCAACTTTGTAGATTTAATTTTTATGACGTACATTTCTAAATAATAAGGAAGATATAATATATTAAAAAAATTATTTAGTTATTTTTACATTTGAGCCACATTATGAGTTTATTATTGGTTTGTTTGTGCTGTGGTGTTTTCGTGGAATGTTTGCAGTGGTAGTTGGTTTGCTATTAGTTTATGGAAACTATGCTTCATTTCTACATTTATTGGTGTCTTTTTTAACACCTCTATCTTCTTTTGACTCATCAGGTGAGGCGAATGACACTGCATGTCGCCCCTGTACCCCTGGCTATTACTGCGAGAACCAAGGTCAGAGTTCACCAACCAGCCAGTGTGACCCCGGCTGGTATTGCACCCTTGGTTCATGGTTGGCCCAGCCCTCTGATCCACAGGGTGGCAAGTGTGTTGCAGGCAAGTAGTCGTCTTGAAATCTCATTTTCAACCCCATTTAAATTCAAAACACACATGGGTGATTTTTATAGATTTATGGCATTACTAAATAACATCTACCAGTACACCTATGTGGAATATGTGTATGTTTAACTTAAAATGCAGTAAAAAAAGAGATGTTTTACGTAATTATTAAAAATTACTATTTATAAACATTTTGATAATATATTGAAAGAAAAAATTTTATAATGTATTGATTGGATTTTCTAAATAACCAATTCTAAGAGTAGTTTAATATTTTAAAGTAATAAGTTTAGAATGCCACTTATGATCAAAGGAACGATATATTTATAGGGCATTGACATAAGACATTTTAGTGTTGTATGTAACCAGTCTGTGATATAACCAGGCACATACTGTCCAAGAGGCAGTTCCACCCCCTTGGGGTGTGACCCTGGTCAGTATTGTGATGCTGATGCAATGGATGCTCCCCGAGGCCCCTGTGCTGCTGGCTACTACTGCACGGTCAACTCGACCACTGACCGACCAAGTGGACCTTCAGGTGAGAGGCGCAAGGGCTGTTTAACCTTATTTAGTCAGATCTGTATTACAAGGTTCTAATGTTGCAATGTCAAATAATGTTGTGAAATATAATTAACAAATGTTAGATTTTCTTGTAATCTTAACTAGTTTGTTTGCTAAACTGAGTCTTCATGTGTGTAATTATCCTTATTTTTAGCGACTGCAGTAGTGGGCCTTTAATATTTATTCAGATGGTCAGTTTATAATTATTGGCTTTGCTTTAATCACACTGAATTTTCCTATATTACCTACAGTGGCTTTTGTGATAGCGACATTTCAATCCTTTACAGTAGTCTCCTGACCATATACATTTCTCTGTATATAGTACATGTAAATATATTGATCAAAGTGTTGATCATATGTTGATGTAGTCTCTGCACCCTTTTTCTGCAGCATTATTCAGTGGAGTTGATGGAACAGTCATGCAGAAAATACTGTTCTAAGGGATGATCCAATAACATTGATGTATGAGACTACACAAAACTGACCGTTCCCACGCTGCATGAAACTTGAATTACATCAACATGTGTGTAACTTCGTATTTGCCAGGTGGCACATGGCTATTTATTTATATTTCAGGGAACCAGTGCCAGCCGGGCTACCACTGTGTGGAGGGAAGTTGGATGGAGGATCCATGCCCTCCAGGCTATTTCCTCCCAAGTCCCAGGGCCAAGAATATTACCTACTGTCTGCTGTGTACAGCAGGGAAGTTCTGCAACATCTCTGGTCTGCCTCAACCCCAGGGCTTCTGTAGTCCAGGTAGGTGGTCTTGACTACAACATGACGCAGCTTCTGATCAAGTCCACACAACTCATTACATTTCAATCACTATTTATTTCAAGAACTATTTTTTATTTCTGTTAATAACATTTATTGAAAAACAAAATTGTTTTTCTGATACCTGAAGAATTTACAGCATCTTTACTTACTGTGATAAATAACAGGTGATTCAATGTTATGTATGATTAGTTTTAAAAATGTCACCTAGAATATTGAAATGATATGCAGGAAGCATTAGACATTTGAAACAGAATGTAGTAAATTAATGTAGTTGATAAAAACAACAATTCTTATGAAAACTTCTCATACTCTGAGCAGTATTTGTTCTTGCTCATCGAGCACTGTTGTCTTAGCAACTTTGCTAATTGAAGAGAACTTGTTCAATAATTGACTTACCCTTTCCTTCTGCCAGGCTTCTATTGCCCTGAGGGACAGACTGTGCCGGACCCCAATGAATACCCTTGTCCACTGGGGTACTTTTGTGTTGAGGGTTCTCCATCGCCTCAGATCTGTCCATCAGGCACGTATCAGGATGAGATGAGGAGTAGTGCATGCAAGGAATGTCCAGCCGGCTTCTACTGTGACAATGCCCTTGCTGCAGTTGTCAACTACACCCTGTTTGAATGTCCTGAAGGTCTGTGGGTTTTTTACATTTTCAATGTTGTTACATACATATCATAAGAATATATGGACAATTTGTATATTTAAAACATTTAAATCAGTAGTAGGCTTTATAAGTTGTCAGTCTGCAAATGTAAAAAATGTTGTCAAAAAACATTGCAGATGATCAGAGCAGTCAGTAACACTTGATTGAATCCGAAAGGTGTATCATTGAATCAGTGACAGTTTTACCTGTATTACTGACAGGTGTACTGAATGAGTGACAGGTGTGGTGAATGAGTGACAGGGATGGTTTGTTGAATGGGTGACAAGTATGTTGAATTAGTAACAAGTGTGTTGAATCAGTGACAGGTGTGCTGAAATAATGAAACATGTTGAATCAGTGAAGTGTGTTGACTGTGCGTGTTCTCAGGGTACTATTGTCCTAATGGTACAAGGTCAGCGACACAGTATGCGTGTCCCGCGGGAACCTTCAATAATCACACTGGCCTGCGCTGGGAGGAAGAGTGTCTACCCTGCACAGGTACATGTCACATTGGCATATCATTCACATTTATATCTTGATCAAATTAAATTTCAATGGTATTAAATGGCCAAATCAATAATATTATCAATGGTAACAAATGCATAAGAAAATTATTATGAACTTAACGTTTTCTCAACAACATATAACTTTTAGTAAGTAAACCTTGGGTATTAAATGTCGGTTTATTGTAATTTTTTGGTTTTTATGGTATTAGTTTGTCAAGACAGATAGTACTGCTGATTAATTGATTGGTTGAGATTGATTGACTGATTGACGCTTTGACAGGTGGTTTCTACTGCCCGGGCAGTGCTGTGGTCAGTCCTGATCTACCGTGCAGTGCTGGCTACTACTGTAAGCAAGGGGGGAGGACTGCCACCCCAGTGCAGGGCCAGTATGCGGACCCATGTCCAGTTGGTCACTACTGCCCAGAACAGACAGCTGAGCCAATCAAGTGTCCAGTAGGGACCTTCTCAAACAACACAAAACTGAGGAATGAGACAGATTGCATCCAGTGCACTAGAGGTGAGTCTGTCTGTTTGGACATCTGTCTGTCCACATAGTCAGGTCACATCTACAGGTAGTTTGATTTATTATTGAGTAAAATGGATTCCTTTATTCAAGAATTATACAGTGACATTTGAATCACTTATCTAGCTTAATCAGTTATGTCATTTTTAAAATGTGAAAAAAACATTTGAGCTCCAGTTGTAAATTTTGGCTGAATCTGTTGCGTGCATATGTAATTTTTTTTTTTTAAATTACATTACAAAAACTTTATGATGTTCATGTGTATTGTTGCCATGACTACCTAGCAAAACTTGCCTTCTATCAAAACTGGCTGAAACATTGCAGACACCTTGTAACACATTTGCTACTTAAAATTTAATATAAAAAATGACTTGAATTTTTATTATTACCTTGTATTATTTGTTCATAATTTTATAATGTCTTCATCACTTTCACATGAGTACTCAATATCATTGATGTCAGTTTCTTCTTAAGGTCCCTGACTCATGTTGATGTAGTGTCCATGCATGGACTGTTTCAGGGTTCTACTGTGATGTCTTGGGCCTGACTGAGCCCACAGGACCTTGCTCTCCTGGCTTCTACTGTCACGAGGGTTCACCTTCCGATACACAAATCATATGTCCGCAGGGCAACTATTGTCCTCTCGGTGAGCCTTATGCATGGACCCATAGATCTGAGCTGTGTTCCTCTAGTGAATAATGGACCATTTGATTTGAATTTTATATGTTTGACAGCTTATACTTTAATGAATGGTAAATGTTACCTTTGGTCTGTAAAATGTATCAGAGGAAATAAACCTGTAGATTCATGAAGTAATTACATTTTGTGTCAAAGTGACATGGCACACATGCAGTATGTTAGCAGCATCACTTTGATGACCTGGCAGCTTATTATGAGTTGATTTTTAGTCATTTCAGTAAAACAGTGACCAGTACTAACAGTAGTTCCTGGTTCAGCCAACATGACACAAACTATTAAAGCTCATCCTTGGTACTAAGCCAGATATATAATTTCTTACCCTTGATTTTGCCCATTGCAGCTACCCACACCCCCTACCGGTGCCCAAATCGCACATGGTCCAATGCGACGCGTCTCGCCAGCAGTGCTGAATGCACACCCTGCCCAGCGGGCTGGTACTGCCAACAGAACGGGCTCACCATGCCCGAGGGCCTGTGTCAGCAGGGGTACTACTGCCCGGAAGGTAACATACTTTTCAGTACTTTTCATTTGTCTTTATTTTCATTAAATAGAAACTACACAGAGCATGAAAAAGT
This sequence comes from Lamellibrachia satsuma, assembly GCA_033239005.1. Taxonomy (NCBI): domain Eukaryota; kingdom Metazoa; phylum Annelida; class Polychaeta; order Sabellida; family Siboglinidae; genus Lamellibrachia; species Lamellibrachia satsuma. The sequence goes on from BSQZ01000027.1 coordinate 7,636,344, forward strand.
ATTAAAAAGTATAAAATTGGAGCTTTCATTTTTAATCCCTCAGGTCTTAAAAATGGGATTTTTTTAAAGAAAGGTCTTAATTTTTATTTAACCAAAGCAGGCCTAGACCATAGGTTATAATTTGACAAAGGTAGAATGCACTGCATTTCACTGAGTGATATACTTGTTTAATCAAATTATGTAGTTTAATCACCAAATAATGAAAAAAGGTCTTAAATTGTTGACGTATTGGTCTTAAAAAATTCTTAAATTGTTGAAGCATTGGTCTTAAAAAAGTCTTAAAGTGTTAAAGTATTGGTCTTAAAAAGGTCTTAAATTGTTGAAGTATTGGTCTTAAAAAAGTCTTATATTTGATCAGCCCGAAGCCACACACTCCATGCTATATCAGATGGAGGAAGTTACCTTTGAGTTTATTTGGTGAGGAGCATAAAATAGCTTCAAATAAGCCAAAAAGGGCTGATCGTAGTATTGGAGTATAATTGTAAGTTTTTGTGGAAAGAGATATTTGGGAAAAGATATTTTGATTTCTCGTGCAAATTAGCATAACAAAGCAATCTTGTCATTACATCTTACACTGTTACTGTTTCTTGAAATTTCAGATGTGTAGAAATAGGCAGTAAACTCTCCATGTTATCAACAGCTGTGTGGATTGCAGCGGGAGTCTAGAACACGTCCGTAACTGTTTTCAGGTTCTGAACTGCCAAATTCAGTTGTGTGCCCAATTGGGCTGCACTGCCCAGAAGGTTCTGCCGAGCCCTTGTCCTGCCAGTCGGGTAACTTCACCAACAGGACAGGGATGTGGGAGTGTGAGATCTGTCCAGACAGGTGAGTGGGACTAGGGTGGGGCAGTGATGTGTGAGTGTGAGATCTGCCCAGACGAATGAGTGGAACTAGAGTAGGTCAGGGATGTGGACATGTGAGATCTGCCCAGACGAGTGAGTGGGATTAGAGTGGGTCATGGATGTGGGAGTGTGATATTGCAAGCTTTGCACACTGTTACATATTCTGCTACTTAACAACAGATTCTAGTTGATGCAGCTGAAAATTATCAAGTATCACAAAAACATTTTTAGGTTCTTCTGTCTGCCCGAGAATGTGACCGCAGGTGATCCTCAGTCAGGCTACCATGACTGCCCACCAGGCTACTACTGCCCAAGTGGAACTGGGCTCAACTGGCTGCCTTGCCCCAAAGGCACCTACAGCAACCAGCTCAATCTCTTCAGGGTCAGTTTACTGCACTTCAATCTTGATTCCAGAAATGTCTTACTTTGCTGAAAATCAGCAAAATAATTCATATAGAAATAATATCAATAGCTTGCAGGGTGTGAATTCTGATGGGTTAAATCAAGTGGGGTGGGGTGTGTGTGGTGTGGTGTGGGGTGGGGTGGTGTGGTGTGTGTGTTAACTAATTAATTAATTCTCTGTATATAATTAAGTTATTGGATGTTTACCATGGCTGTGATTGAATGTCCTCTTGCACTTGCACTACCAGGTGGAGCAGTGTCGAGACTGTGACGGGGGGTTCTACTGCTCGGAGGAGTCGGCTACAAATGTTACAGGACTGTGTGCAGCTGGATTCTACTGTGAATCCGGCATCGACCGGCCCAGTCCAAATAATGCAGAGACCAACAGCACCTACCCACCGTCTTGCCCTCTGCTAGGCGGACATACAGGTAAGGCCATGGCGTGAGAATGCTTCAGGAGGTTCAGTCATCCTCCATAGCTAGCTCCCTTGTCTTTCAAATATCCCCAGCAGCTCAGGACAATGTTTTGTTCCTAAAACTAAAAACTTTACCTGGCCAAAGCACGTTTCTCTGTAGCTGCACCTAAAGACGTGAAAACAGAATATTCCATTCACTAATACGAACATTGTATGTGGTTCTGTCTTAAAATGCTGTTTTTGTAAAAAATAAATTGGTTTATCGACTGATCATATACATGTCCCCATATGAAATATATTATCCACATACACCTGGTTAAAAGCTTACATGCATTTATAAAAAAAATGCAATGGCTAGCTGTGTGTAATGGATGCATGATATTAAACAAATTCTTTGAATGTATATTATGGAATTGGCTTGGAACTTGTCTTTGTAGAGTGCTTTTGACGGAAGTATAAAATGTGCGACTTGTTGTCCATAGGCTATGGAGACATCTGCCCACGAGGTTTCTATTGCCCCGTGGGTAGCAGTTTGCCCCTGAGTTGTGAGGCGGGTACCTACCAGAACCAGGAGGGGCAGAGCTCATGTATGCCATGTCCCGAGGGTAAGTCATTCAGAGAAGGGATTTTTAGTTTTTTTATCACTAAATAAAGTAAAAAGTAATACACGTGTCAATGTAATTTATTTTTCTCAGTGTAGATGTATGTAAAAATGTAAGTAACATATAATAATTTATATTTTGTATCTTCCATACTGTGAAGTCAACTCCTGAGAGTAATATTATTTAATCAAATGTTGTATAAGTAGTTTTTTATTATTATTATAATGGTGATTAGGATGGGTGCGTGCGTGCGTGCGTGCTCAACAACCCCTTGCTTTCATTGTTACATATTATGAGTTAATGTCGCCACTGACATTTTTGTTGTTTACTAGACCAGAACATCTTAACAGTTAAGCACAGAGTTATTATTATCATCATTCTTAATACAAATCATCAGGACATGGCCAGTGTATTGGCACTGGTCCAACCAATCATGTTTGTAAATGAGACCAACATGATTGAGTTGTCAAGATTTTGACCATGGCAACTTAAACTGTCCACTGCAAGTCACTGACCAGTAGACCAGTATTTCTTTCCACTGCAGGCTACTACTGTCTTGCCAACTCGACTGACTACACAGACAAGACCTGTCCCAGTGGTCACTACTGTCCATTAAGCACAAGCCGGTCAGACGAGTACCCATGTCCAAGCGGCTCATTCAACCCATTGGGTGGACAGACGAATGAGACAGCATGCAAGGCGTGTACCCCCGGCTTGTACTGCTTGGGTAATGGACTCAGTCTACCCACCAGCAACTGCAGGTCAGCTATTCACCCATGATGGGGCATGCATGAAATTGGTATTTGACAAAAATCCGGGTATCTGACAAAGATCGTGGTATTATATCTATCCAAGTCAGCAAACAAATTAAGGCCACCATTTAAAAAAATGTCTGTATTAATTAAGTCTGAAAATTAACTATGAATTTAGATTTTTAATAGAAGGATCCTAAGCATTGTCAACACAAACTGGTTATGTATTCGGTACAGCTGTTTTTAGGAAACCTTAATAATATTCCTTCGATGGTTTGCAGTGAAGGGTGGTATTGTAGTGGGGGTTCAACTCAGCCCATGCCCACTAACCATGCAGAGGGTGGCAAGTGTTACCCCGGCACCTTCTGTCCTGGTGGAAGTGATGCCCCAACTAACTGTACTGAGGGTTACTATTGTGCTACGGAGAGGCTTGCTACCCCCACAGCCAATTGCACCCAAGGTAAGTAACATATGAACTTTGCTTCCCAATAAAGCACAGTTGTTGACCGACATAAATTATCTCAGAAGGGTTATGTGATAGTGTAATAAATAATATAAATAATAATGTAATATAAATGTTTAGGTAGTCAATGGATACTGTTTTTGTACTTGTTTCCCATTAAGCTAATATTTAAAAAAAATTATTTTGATTTGTCAGCGCTGAAATTTTTTTTTTAATGGAATTCTTTATTATGTAAAATGTAAAACTCAAAACAAAGTCTGATGAATGTCAAGGTCTTACGGACCAAAATACCATGTGTCTCTAAACAACAGTGAATGTCATATGTATTTGGTAGATAAATTCACTAGTCACAAGTTCAGTTTCCAGTTTTCTAGTTTGTGTCCAGAATGGACAGCTGTGCCCGGGATAGGATGATCTCAAAACATTGATGTATGACTCTACACGAAACTGAAGTCATTTAATCTCAAATCGCCTCCCCCGCCACATGAAACCTTGGAGTACACTGACCTGGGAAAATGTCCTCATCCTTCATGTATAACCATTAACCATTCATGTGTAACCATAACCATTCATGTGTAACCATCGCATATTGATCATATTCAGCCACCATAATGCAAAGCTGCCTGCATGTGCTTGAAGTCAACATGTGCTTGAAGTCAACATCTGCTTGAAGTCAACATGTGCTTGAAGTCAACACCCTTAAGAGATGACATATTTGTATTTTGTATGTTCTATCACATAATGCCATTAAGGCAGAATGCCTGGGACATCTAATTGAGCCAATTCCTTCCCCTTGCAGGTTACTACTGTACCCTAGGGGCTTCAGAGCATAACCCAACAGATGACGTTACTGGGAATATCTGCCCCATGGGTCACTATTGCCCCCAGGGTAGCTCAGCCGGCATCCCATGTGATATAGGCTACTACCTCGACTCGACTGGGAATTCAGCTCCCTCTAGTTGTAAGATCTGTACCAAAGGTACGTTGTGTGTATTTTTGTTTTGGAAGTATATGATCTCTAAAGTATATGATCTCTAAAGCTCTCGCCTCAGTTCATCCAGCCCATAGCGAATCAGTTCATCCAGCCCATAGCGAATCAGTTCATCCAGCCCATAGCGAATCAGTTCATCCAGCCCATAGCGAATCAATTCATCCAGCCCATAGTCAGTCAGTTCATCCAGCCCAGAGCGAATCAGTTTATCCAGCCCAGAGCGAATCAGTTCATCCAGCCCAGAGCGAATCAGTTCATCCAGCCCATAGTGAATCAGTTCATCCAGCCCAGAGCGAATCAGTTCATCCAGCCCAGAGCAAATCAGTTCATCCAGCCTAGAGCGAATCAGTTCATCCAGCCTAGAGCAAATCAGTTCATCCAGCCTAGAGCGAATCAGTTCATCCAGCCCAGAGCGAATCAGTTCATCCAGCCCATAGCGAATCAATTCATCTAGCCCATAGTCAGTCAGTTCATCCAGCCCAGAGCGAATCAGTTCATCCAGCCCATAGGGAATCACTTCAACCAGCCCAGAGCGAATCAGTTCATCCAGCCCAGAGCGAATCAATTCATCCAGCCCATAGCGAATCAGTTCATCCAGCCCAGAGCGAATCAGTTCATCCAGCCTAGAGCGAATCAGTTCATCCAGCCCATAGCGAATCAATTCATCCAGCCCATAGTCAGTTAGTTCATCCAGCCTATAGCAAATCAGTTCATCCAGCCCAGAGCAAATCAGTTCATCCAGTCCATAGCGAATCAGTTCATCCAGCCCAGAGCGAATCACTTCATCCAGCCCAGAGCGAATCAGTTCATCCAGCCCAGAGCGAATCAGTTCATCCAGCCCATAGCGAATCAGTTCATCCAGCCCATAGCGAATCAGTTCATCCAGCCCATAGCGAATCAATTCATCCAGCCCATAGCGAATCAGTTCATCCAGCCCATAGCGAATCAGTTCATCCAGCCCAGAGCGAATCAGTTCATCCAGTCCATAGCGAATCAGTTCATCCAGCCCATAGGGAATCACTTCATCCAGCCCAGAGCAAATCAGTTCATCCAGCCCAGAGCGAATCAGTTCATCCAGTTCATAGCAAATCAGGTTCGTCGATGTTCAACTCTAATTTGCTGGAATAGTTTACATGATATGTGCAGTTAGTTTAATAAAACAGTGCATAATGAATTGACTTTCATTGCTAGATCGAGTCAATTGTGAATGTGTGAATAGCTTTATATATGGAGTTGGACCACTCTTGTCCTTTTCTTGCAAAATTTTTACCATATCTGGTAAAAAATAATTTAATGGTTGTCTGATGATGTCATCAAAAATAAATAACACATTTGCACAAATGAGCTAGCATGTCACAGTGGATACTAGAGCTAGCATGTCGTAGTGGCTACTAGAGCTTGCATGTCATAGTGGATACTAGAGCTAGCATGTCATAGTGGATACTAGAGCTATCATGTCGTAGTGGATACTAGAGCTAGCATGTCGTGGTGGATACTAGAGCTAGCATGTCGTGGTGGATACTAGAGCTATCATGTCGTAGTGGATACTAGAGCTAGCATGTCATAGTGGATACAAGAGCTAGCGTGTCACGGCGGATACTAGAGCTAGCATGTCGTAGTGGATACTAGAGCTAGCATGTCATAGTGGATACTAGAGCTAGCATGTCGCGGTGGATACCAGAGCTAGCATGTTGTAGTGGATACTAGAGCTAGCATGTCGTAATGGATACTAGATAAGGTTTGATTTTTCACAAAGTGTTTTTAAATGAGACGTGAAAAAAATTAATGAACCTTCCATTTTTTACAAATTTTTTTTATTGTTATTGTTCCAAATCCACATCTTATCACATTGCACCTATATATTGCTTCAGGGTCATACTGCGGTGGCGAGGGTTTGCCCTTGCCTACGGGGCTGTGTCAGCAGGGTTATTACTGCCCTGTTGGTCAAGTGACAGCCACCCCTGCAAATTACACATGCCCCTTGGGCCATTTCTGCCTCAGTGGGGTTGGGGATCCTGAACCGTGCCCATCAGGCACTTATCAGGTAGGTTTGGGAAGCAAAGATCACTAAAAAACCTGGTATATTTTTGCATAATTTGTTTCCGTATGTGAGCAAGGAAGAAAAAAGTAATGCTTTGCTTTAACATAAATGAATGTTGAACTTTGCTGGATAAACTCCCTTTCATGGGAGCCTAGATGCTGTCTTGACAGCACAGAGGCTCCGTCCTGACAGCACAGAGGCTCCGTCCTGACAGCACAGAGGCACCGTCCGGACAGCACATAGGCTCTGTCCTTACAGCACAGAGTCTCTGTCCTGACAGCACGGAGGCTTGGTCCTGACAGCACAGAGGCTCTGTCCTGACAGCACAGAGGCTCTGTCCTGACAGCACAGAGTCATCAGTGTAATGTTATGGGTGTAGATTCATGCCTTTTCATTCATCTTTGATTAATTTGATAGTAGTAAATATGCATTGCATTTCTGCACAATAACCCCCGCCAGTCAATCTGCCAGTACTGTATGTTCCACTGATGTAATTACAACTTGAGTTGTTCATTTCTAACAGAACACTGTGGGTAACTGGTACTGCAACAACTGTATGGAAGCCTACTACTGCAATGCAACATTTGGCCCTGTCATCTCCTATGGCACCTACATCTGTCCTGAAGGGTTCTATTGCCCCAATGGCACAGAATACGCAGAGCAGTTCCCTTGTCCCAGAGGCACGTTCAACAACAGAACAGGTAGAGTTTTAAGCTTGTTTATTTTCATACTTATTAATGCTTTTGCAATGTTGAGGCCTAAGGAAAATTTCTTTCATCACTATGCGTCATTGCTGTTTTTATTATCTAAAAATGACTATCCTAAACATCACATTTGTATTGTTAGGTTAGATGTGATTTTATTATATAGTTTAAGTAATATGTGAAGTCAGTTTAATAAAGTATTGCATTCTTTTGTAAAAATCATAAAAATATTAAATTTTTTGTGTGTTTGTTATTCAAGGGTTGAGTGCCATTGACCAGTGTACACCGTGTGTCGGAGGCATGGCTTGTGACGTTGACGGAATGATCAGCCCTATTCGCCCCTGCTCCTCTGGATACTTCTGTCGCGAGGGTGCCAACATGACTTCTCCAAGACTTGGTAAATTCTAGCATTCATTAAAATGCCAAAAATAGTTTGTTTAGCTAGTTTTGATAAATTGAAAAATTTGTAATAAAGCCTTAAAACAACAATTTGTAATAAAGCCATAAGAGATTTATTTTAGTACGGCTGTATTTTATAACTAATTGTTCAGTAGTGGAGTTTTATTTCATGATTAGCAAATTCTATTCTACTCACTGTCGTGATTTTTTCCAGTACCACACAAATGGGAAAGAGGGGGTTTTGTAACTTATCAATATGGTACTTGGGTTGTCAAATGTTTGTAGTTATGTGATCGAGACTTTACTGTTGTTACAAGATCCAATTAATACTAATCAAATAATACTAACCAGGAAATACTAACCAAGACATACTAAGAAAAGCATTCCTGTCATTCATAGAAATGAAGTAAACTTTTCTAAGTCATTTGTGTGCTGTCTTTACTTGCAGGAGTGAATGCAGACGAATGCCCAGCAGGCAGTTACTGTGTAGAGGGTGTCGCTGAGCCCATGCCCTGCCCCGAGGGCACGTACAGCCCTACTCCAGGACTTCATGACGTGAGGCAGTGCCTCAACTGTACAGGAGGGTATTACTGCAACCAAACAGGTGAGGGCAGAAAGTGGAACATAAGCTTAAGAAGCCTGTAGGATATTATGTTTGGACAGTCATTAGAAAAGCATCGTGTACAAGTTGATATATACAGTAGAACCACCCTCCTTTCCTATCCATGTTTTAATCAACAGACTTTATAAACTGTATAAATAGTCTCATCAATAATCACCCCTAAGATGCAACCAGTAGTTATGTCAATTTGAATTTGACCTGTGATGAATAACCAAATATTCAGTCACGGCACTGAGCTGCATGACAGCACTTCACCATTTGCAGAAATGTTTTAGCAAAATAATTTTGATTGAACGTTCAGTAGCTGTAATTTTGGCAACAACAACAACCCCTCGTGACAAATTACCCCTCTTACCAACCCCCCACTTTGATTTTGTGCTTATAGGGATTTCACTGTAATACCAAAATATTGTCAAGAATCATTGCATGACAGCTATTTTGAAGAGCTTTATAATGTCATGATTAGTACATCATTACTGTCCACTGTTCAACTCACATGTTTCCTCCTTGACCAGGACTGACTGCAGTCACTGGCCCTTGTGCTCTGGGCGGCTACTGTCCAGAGGCATCTCGCCGTACTGACCAGGAGTTGTGTCCAATGGGCTACTACTGTGGCCTTGCTACACACTACCCTGTTCAGTGCCCCAATGGTACATTCTCCAACGAGACAGGGCTCGGGGTTGAGTCGCAGTGTCGACCTTGCACACCAGGGAGCTACTGCAACGGACATGCTCTGTTGGAGCCCAGCGGACCGTGTCAAAGAGGTAAGTTTGTTAGTAGTAATAAAGAACATTTTCATGTTATAAACATGATGCACATAGGTTTTGCTTGTCAGTTCTATGTGAATTATGCCACAAATAATAAATAAATAAATGAGAGATTTCAGTGGTAAAATAAGCCCAGAAGAAGTTAATATATGTTAAATATGTTAATACATAATTAAAGGTCCATGTCATTAAAAAGTCAATGCCGGTATCTATATAATGTGTTCATTAAGTGACATTTTGTCAAGCCATGAGTTTCTCTTTTGATCAAGGATGTTGTTAAGAGGTTGTTATATGCAGTAGTCATTAGTTGTTCTGTTGCAGTGGGCTCGTATTTACCGTGAATACGAGTTCAAGACATGCATATAGAGTTCAAAACACCACACAAGTCATATTTCCAAGTTGCCAACTCGGGCACCATTTTTTTACTTTTGAGTTCACGACTCGTAAATGTGACTGGTTGAACTCATTTACATGTCGTGATCCAGTATTCATAGTAAATATGAGCGCACTGCAACACAGCAGATGTGTTGACCTGGTAAATGGGGGGTTGGAAAACCCCACAGAAATGGCAAGAAGCTTTTTGGTAAATGAGTAGAACACCCACTGACCTTACGATATTCAGACGAACCGAACAACCCAAATCCAAATGTTGGCTGTTGATTTAACAAGATTGCCATCCAAAGCAGAAACACCAAATAGCAATTGGACAAGGTAGCCATCAGCTTATCAAGGTAGCCATCGGCTTATCAAGAGTCCAATGATTATTCATTTATTGTGTGTCAGTGTAAGCCAAAGTGTCACCAGAATAGAAGACACAGATTCGTGATCATTCACAACAGCTCTATACTTCTGGTTGCAGCACCTACAGTTGCCTGTAATACAATTAGAGATTTTTTTAGATAGTTAATTTAAATTATCATCTTCACACATTTATCACACACTATATGGCAGTTAATTGTGTTTATCATTCACCATAGCAAAATAACATTAACAATAAAGCTCATTATTGAGTATATATTTTCAGGTTATTACTGCCCGGAAGGTTCAAGTGTATCAACACAGATGATATGCCCAATCGGGCGACAGTGCCCGGAAGGCAGTGCAGAGCCCAGGGCCTGTGTGGATGGCACTTACACTGACTATGATGGAGCCTCAGAATGTAAGATCTGCCCAGAAGGTATGTTGTTTGTCTGTGAAATGTCCTAGGGTTTGTTAATTTGTCCTGGTAGATGAATGACATCAAAAACATAAAAAATGTGTTGTATTATCTGTAGTATGTCTGTTTGTTTACATAATTACACTTTTACTCTTGACTACGTCAAATTAGGTTTACAACATTTGTCCATAATGGACATACTGTCATGCCATTACATCGTCTACTAAGTATAACTGTTGTTTGATGTTCAATTTGATAATATAATAATAATAATTCTTCTCTAACACCTAAATCCTCAATATCCCGATGCTCAAGAAACCAGAATCGTTAAGAACAGAGATGCACAAGAAACCAGAATCATTAAGAACAGGGATGCACAAGAGCCATCATCACAGAGGGGATCACTGAGTGTTTGTTAAGAACAGGGATGCACAAAAGCCATCATCACAGAGGGGATCACTGAGAGTTTGTTAAGAACAGGGTTGCACAAAAGCCATCATCACAGAGGGGATCACTGAGTGTTTGTTAAGAACAGGGTTGCACAAAAGCCATCATCACAGAGGGGATCACTGAGTGTTTGTTAAGAACAGGGATGCACAAAAGCCATCATCACAGATGGAACACTGAGTGTTTGCTATTTTAAAAAAATATGTTTCAAATTTTTTGTGTGAAGCAGCTATGGTTTCAGATGATTTTAATGTAATGGGGAATTTGTTCCACATTTTGTATGCAGCTACAGAGAAACCAGGCTTGCCCAGGTTAAGCTTAGTCTTAGGAACTAACAGGTTTTGTGAGATAGATGGTCTGAGCTGCCTGGGGATATTTGAAAGATGTCTGCTTGCTTTGACAGGGTACTACTGCCTACCAAACCTGGTTGTCAACGGTGACGTCAGCACCGTGATGTGGCTGTGTCCACAGGGCTACTACTGCCTGAATGGCACTGGAGCCGACCACCAGCCTTGCCCAGCTGGTAGCTATGGCAACATGACTGGTCTGCGATCAGCCATCGAGTGTACACCTTGTGATCCTGGCCACTATTGTCTGTGTAAGTTATTCTTATTCCTACGCATCTGAACTTTCACATGTCTCTGGACTTCAGCAGATGGCACAGGGTGACATGATAGAGACACAATTTGTTTTGGTTGAAATCCATATTTTTTTATTGAAAGTCTGTATAAATTTGTTTAGCTTTTTCGTTTGTTAATTGGCCTGAGCATTCATATTTCGATGTCAACATCTACCAGTCTACAAAATATTCTTACATCAAACAAAATCTAGTAGGTTTCTCAGATGAATAATGGCTTCCGTGTCCACTTGCCATTTTGCTTTGGATGGAAGTCTTGTTAAATCCTGTCGACAGGACACAACACGACACATATATTTGTGATGTTTTTCAGATCCACACTTGACTGAGGCGACAGGTGAATGTTCCGAGGGGTACTATTGCACATCGGGCGCCGATCGCCCCAATCCACTCATGCTGAATGAGTCTCAGTGCCCAGATGGAACCGTCCATCCAATCATTGGGCATTCTTGCCCGACCGGGCACTACTGCCCAGTGGGTACAATGCTTCCAATTGGTTGCCCTTCGGGCACATATCAGGACATTGAAGCCCAACGTGAATGCAAACCCTGCCCAGTTGGGCACTACTGTTACAATACAACGTCACATTTTGAGCCCAATATTTGCCCGGGTGGTTACTATTGCCCAGTTGGCTCTGAGCAACCCTACCAGTATCCTTGCCCTGCTGGAACATTCAACAACCTGACAGCCCAGCATGATATAGGGTCATGTCTTTCATGTATTGCTGGCAAGTACTGTGAGGGATTGGGCAATGCCGACCCCACCGGTCCATGCGATGCCGGCTGGTACTGCACCAATGGGTCAAATAGTGCACGCGTACGTATGATATTCTTCTGCAAGTTTATTCTTCAAACCTCAATGTCTTCTGAATCAACATGCATATTTCTTGTATCATTTACAAAGCACAAAGTATCTGATGTCAGTAAGTTGTTCTTAATGTAAACCAAGGATCAAATAACTCTATCTTGTAGATTATTTTGTTTAGCAACTGAATCAGCAGCAAAGAATATTATAACTTAAAAAAATAATACTTCATTGTGTAGGACAGTGATTTTAAATCATATATATATATATATATATATATATATATATATATATATATATATATATATATATATATATATATATATATATATATTATATATATATATATATATATATATATATATATATAATATATATATATATATATTTATTATTTATTTATTACATTTTAACTTATATTTTTAATGCATTTGTGTGTGTATATGTTTTTAACCTAAAATAAAAGTATTTATATTTGCATGTCAAAACAGATTATATATTGTATCTACAATTGTGTATTCAGATGTAACTTTTGTTATTTGCTTCCAACTGTTCTCCATGTCTTGTAGCCATCTACCACTGGTGGGGAGTGCCAGGCAGGGGAGTACTGCCCGCTAGGTTCCCCTCAACCTATCCCATGCACTGCAGGACAGTTCTGTAACAGCAGTGGTCTTGCGGCCCCAGTAGCCGACTGTGACGCCGGATGGTACTGTCCAACTGGCTCCTCTTCCCCGCGACAGCTCGTCTGTCCGCAGGGATACTTCTGCCCAGTGGGAACTGATCTGCCTGAGCCCTGTCGTAACGGCACTTATGGTGACACAGACAACTTGGCAGCCCAGAGCGAGTGTCGGGCATGTGATCCCGGTCATTTCTGTAACGAGACCGCTGCCATTACGGTCAGCGGCAGTTGTTTCGCAGGTCAGTGGATGTTTGCAACGGACATGGAAATATCTGTCTTGTGGTGTTCGTGATAAATGTTCTGAACACTGTACACTGAACCCCCATACAAAATTCACCTGAGAGATTAGGCCATTATTTTCCTCTTGTCCCAACAACCTAGTTTTTAAGACCTAGCAATTAAGGCTGATTATCATGGTTCCATTGTTATGGGATTATATACAACAAATTGGTGACAAATAAAGGTGTGACATTTCCTGTTGAATGAGAAAGAACTAGGACTAGACTGGGTGAATTTAAAGGAGAGAGTTTGCCATAAAATATAATAATAATACAAATACAATTCACTTGCTTTTTTCTCTGGTGTAATGAAATGGTGTTTGCCAACTTTCCTTGCATCATCCATAAATGACCGTCATTTATACGTGTCAGTCAGTCTATTTAAATATTAACTCTGCTTTCTTAATGCCATATAAACCAGACTAGTGATCTAGTACATGTGTAGTGACTAAATTATAATTGTTTCTTTCTTGTCTCCTTATTAATTTCTCCCTTATTTATTGTCCTCCCGTTGTAGGTTACTTCTGTCCTGACGGTCAGACGACTCCTACGCCATACGAGTTCCAGTGCTGGACTGGTCACTATTGTCCAGAACAGACCAGTATGCCAATACGCTGTGCCAATGGCTTCTACCAGAACAACATGCAAAGTTCCAGCTGTAAGATTTGTGCCGCAGGTCAGTTTCTCATGCTGTTCTCTTGGTTAAAAATAGGTCATTATTTCTATAATTAGTGTCTCGCTGTTTTCTGATTATCACTGTGTTCCTCCAGATACCGTGTGTCATTGTATTTTTATGATTAATTATTTATATTTTCTGATTATCACTTTGTTCCTCCAGATACCGTGTGCCATCGTATTTTCATGATTAATCAGTTCCACTGGTTATGATCCCTTATGTTTTCTTATCTACTGTATGTCACATTGTCACCATATTCTCCTATATAGCATATGTCACTAAACTCTCCTTGTTTACAAATAATTTATGTAGCAATATTATGACAAACAAATTTATAAAGTGGAACCTTGTTTATCTGCACATCACTGAATGCTTCCCAGAGAAGTTGAGTTGGTGTTGGAATGAGGAGGTGGGGTGAAGTGTAAAATGATTTGACAGATTATCAAACAACGGACTAATGCCGTTTCACTGTATTAATTGAAAATTATAGATGAGTGTCTATTCAAATGTATAAGCAATGTATTTACTTTAACAATTCAACTCTACTGGTATAACATAATTACAACATGACATCACCTGACCGTCTTCTACACAGGCTATTACTGTGACAACTCTCTTGAGCCGGTGTCTGACTTGGTCAACTACACCTGCCCAACTGGTCACTACTGTCCGAACGGCACACAAAGAGCCAACGAGTTCAAGTGTGAACCAGGCACATACAACAACCAGACTGGACTAGACACGCAACACAACTGCCAGCAGTGTCCACCAGGGTTCTACTGCCAGGACCATGGTCTGTCCGAGCCCCAGGGACCATGCATGGCTGGGTATGTGTGTATTTCATGTCCATGGTGTTCTTCGTCCTTGTTGTTCCCTTTAAACGGGTCATGGCAACTAGTTCTTGTAGTACTGCACTGCTTTCATTGTCCTGTTTGACGGCTCCTGTCGCCAGCTGCCCTCTCCACTTGTCCTCCTCCGCCTCTCTCACGTCTCTCTCACATCTCTCTCACGTCTCTCTTCCTGTCTTAATTTTGGCTGGCCCCTTTTCTTACAGACGCGCTGTTTCACAGATGGTTTAGTTAATAGATGTGCTTGCTAACAAGTTATTTTTACCATGGTTTGAAAAATAAAACACTAATCAAAATGTAATACTAATTTATTACATGCATATTTCACACTTGTTATTTCTGAGTTTATTTTCTTTACAGTTTCTACTGCAATGGCAGCACCATTGAGCCCAACCCACCATATGCAATGTGCCCAATTGGTAACTACTGCCCACTGGGCAGTCATCTGCCTGAGCCCTGCCCATCTGGCACCATGGCAACCGACATGGGTAACACAAATGAGACAGACTGTGACCTTTGCCCCGCTGGGCGCTACTGCACTGCAGAGAGCTCTCAGAATGGTATGTGTTTCATGGTTAACTTACTCTGTGGTAACCATGTTAACATATTTTCCATGATAATATTCTTTTCCTACACGACCAATAATTATAAATGTAAATAATTCATTTTGAAATAAACATAAATTGTTGGTTTGCTCTTGAGAGCTGTAATACTTAAAATATATATTAATTTATCTACACAGAATATAGTTATTTTATTCACATATAGATATAACATTACTTTTTATCTACTTGGAGAGCTGCATTATATAAAATTACTCTTTACCCACTTGGGGAACTATAATATTTATTATAAACTGATTTTATCTACTGAAAGAGTTTTATAATTTAAAATGTAAGATGCATTTCTATCCACTTGACTGCCAAGCATGAAGTGTTTCACTGTGTCGTATCTCACCTGGTCAGGTAACACAGTACCCTGTAATGCGGGCTACATCTGCATCCTGGGATCAGATAAGCCCAATCCCACGGACGGAATAATTGGATTTGTATGTCCACTCGGCCACTTCTGTGAAGAAGGAGCCGTCACTGCCCAGCCATGCAACAAGGGATACTATGCCCCCCAGGAAAGGCTTGGTGAGTGGGAAATATTGCTGAAACACCATTGTAACAGAGTCACAGAAATTATGTAAAGTCAGGAATTTTGTTCATGGGTCAGTAGGTGTTTTTACTTTGACTTATATAAAATGTGTGTTCTGCCATGCAGCCCTTTGACTTTGCATGAATTTAATACAAATGTGAATGAATAATGCAGAACAACTTTGAATGTTGATATGGCCCTTTTATATAATTGGCTGTCTTAGGGTCAGTCAGACTTCACTTGGAAGATGTATGTTTTTAGGTGAATGCTGGCCATGTCCTGCTGGTCAGACATGTCAATACACTGGTCTCAATGTGACAAGCCCATGTCCATCTGGTCACTACTGTCCAAATGGAACTTTCGATGATGGCATGCCATGTCCTCTTGGTAAGTTTCTTCAATGTCCAGACTGTTCATTGCTGTTTTAGTAGCATTTTATTTTAGGGCTAACATTTTTTATTTTACTTAAACCATGACAAAACTAGGGATTCTGTATAAACATAGCCATGACATGGTTTGTATAATATTTTATGTTTTAGGGTGGTTTTCTGTTTAGGGTGGTTTTCTGTTTAGGGTGGTTTTCTGTTTAGGGTGGTTTTCTATTTAGGGTGGTTTTCTGTTTAGGGTGGTTTTCTGATAATCTATGAATGTAAAAACAAAAATGGCAGCCATATGATACAAGTGAACAGTTGTTAAAATGCATAAAAAAATGGTGATGACGTTGAATTTTAAATTGTAGGTACTTACAACAACCAAGAGGGCCAGGCCAGTAGTGACCAGTGCATGAACTGTACTCAGGGCAAGTTCTGTAATGAGACAGGGTTGAGTGCACCGGCTGGAGATTGTTCCGCAGGCTTCCTCTGTGAGTTCCACGCCGCCAGCCCAGAGCCTGATGATGGTGTTAATGGACCGTGCCCAGTTGGGCACTACTGCCCGGAAGGTAAGGGTGACTGATCCACCACAGTTCACATGAGCCTTTGATAACCTTGAAAGTCCTTGAATTTTTAAATTCTTGTTAAAGTTCTTGAAAATGACCAGTATGACTGGTTGGTCCTTGAAATTATTTGTAAATTATGGAAAGGCAACAGCAGTGTCCATTGGAAAATGTTGAATTCATTCTTGATATGTCTGTAGTGAGACTTCTGTTGGCACTTCCAAATTTCTCAGACCACTGCGGTAATGTATGTATATACTGGGCATAAAAGGCTTATATGGTCCTTGAAAATTGGCATTGTAGAATATTACTGGTAAGTTCTTGAGTTTCACGTTCCAGAAAATGCGTTAAACATGTCCACAAATGTTAGTAACTCCTGGAATTTCAATGACCACTGATGAATATTTATTTCACGGTAATTAAGAACCGTAATGACTTCATAATAACTGGTATTTGAAAGACTTCTTTCTCTGCAAATTTATATTGAATACACAATAATTGGGAATGCTATAAATTTGTGACAGCTGAAGCAACCAGACTGGGTCATTTCTTTCCCCACAGGAACCCTGTCTGCCATCCCTTGCCCACGTGGAACCCTGCGGAACTACACTGGGGCGGGGGCAGTGGGAGACTGCTTCCCTTGTCCACCGGGCTACTACTGCGCCAGCGAGGGTGCTATAGAGGTCACCGGCGAGTGTGACCCTCGCTACTACTGTCCAGACTTTGCCAATGTCACTTCTGCACAGCCAAGTGGTTTCGAATGCCCTGCCGGTTTCTTCTGTAGTCAGAAGACAGCGACACCATATGCTTGCGTGCCAGGTACGACTGTTGGTCGTTTCTTGTCACAGCAATCCCTTTTAACTGGTCTGTTCGAGGGAGCACCATAATTAAAAGTACAATGTCTCATCATTTTATTGTAAATAAGATTATTTATTATAAACAATATATTCTAACATCTTGACTGCCCAAATGTGTTTTAATGATCATGCCTTGGTAGTAGACAATGCCTTAAAAACAACAAGTTGTGCTCAACTTGTTGCCAACAAAATCAATGTAACTTGATGTGTTAGTGCTAGAAACATCGCTAATGCAAAAACTACATATGATACTATTACGAATATTATCTAAAAAGCAAGGATCACTGTAACAGACCGAGAACACAACCAAAACAGCAAGGATCGCTGTAACAGACCGAGAACACAACCAAAACAGCAAGGATCGCTGTAACAGACAGAGAACACAACCAAAACAGCAAGGATCACTGTAACAGACCGAGAACACAACCAAAACAGCAAGGATCGCTGTAACAGACCGAGAACACAACCAAAACAGCAAGGATCGCTGTAACAGACCGAGAACACAACCAAAACAGCAAGGATCGCTGTAACAGACCGAGAACACAACCAAAACAGCAAGGATCGCTGTAACAGACCGAGAAATGCTACAATTTGTTTTCAATTTGTCTAGAGCACTCCTAAAATGTATTCCGTTAAACATGGTAGAACCTGAGAAAGATTGCTCCAAAAAAAATCAATAAAATTGGTCAACAAAATTTCAAATATGTTGCGGAGTAAAACTATTGATAGCACAACCAAAACAGCAAGGATCGCTGTAACAGACAGAGAACACAACCAAAACAGCAAGGATCACTGTAACAGACCGAGAACACAACCAAAACAGCAAGGATCGCTGTAACAGACCGAGAACACAACCAAAACAGCAAGGATCGCTGTAACAGACCGAGAACACAACCAAAACAGCAAGGATCACTGTAACAGACCGAGAACACAACCAAAACAGCAAGGATCGCTGTAACAGACCGAGAACACAACCAAAACAGCAAGGATCGCTGTAACAGACCGAGAACACAACCAAAACAGCAAGGATCGCTGTAACAGACCGAGAACACAACCAAAACAGCAAGGATCGCTGTAACAGACCGAGAACACCGTGGTCATACTCGAATTGCATAAAACCAACAGTGACCAAGTTATGCAAAGATTTAGTTCACACACGCACGCATGCACACACTACACATGCACGCATGCACTACACACACACACACGCACGCATGCACACACTACCCACACAAACACCAGCGCGAGAGATACAATATAAAATATTATTTAATGCAGAAATGTATTTTAGTATATTATAGAAACTGAGAGTAAACTTAGACAGTCGATATGTTCCTATGATACACAGAAGCCTCATAAAGGAACATTATCAAACGCCACAACATAAATGTTGTAAATCTTACTGCTGGTGGACTAATAGGTTCTTCGTGTAATGAATGTACTTGTTTCCGGCAGGTAAATACTGCACGGATGGTCGCATCACTGGGAACTGTGCTGCAGGGTTCCTCTGCAGGATTGGCAACCCTTCTCCCTATCCATTCACCAATACAACCAACTCGACAATAGGGGAGCCCTGTCCGTATGGCTATTACTGCCCAGCTGGTGAGGAGATGTCTCCTTTTGTCTAAACAGCCATTATTTCTTAATACATAACTTTCACTGTACCTGTTTGAATCCATGCCTCTTATATTTGTCGTTGTTTACATCCAGTGGTGGATATATGAGCTTAGTCACTCACACACATCCACAACCACTGTCTATAGCCAGGTACTCCTTATATGAGCCTAGTCACTCACACACATCCACCACCACTGCCAGGTACTCCTTTATAAGACCTAGTCACTCACACACATCCACAACCACTGTCTATAGCCAGGTACTCCTTATATGAGCCTAGTCACTCACACACATCCACCACCACTGCCAGGTACTCCTTTATAAGACCTAGTCACTCACACAATCCACAACCACTGTCTATAGCCAGGTACTCCTTTATATGAGCCTAGTCACTCACACACATCCACCTCCACTGTCTATAGCCAGGTACTCCTTTATAAGACCTAGTCACTCGCACACATCCACAACCACTGTCTATAGCCAGGTGCTCCTTTATAAGACCTAGTCACTCCCACACATCCACCTCCACTGTCTATAGCCAGGTACTCCTTTATAAGACCTAGTCACTCCCACACATCCACCTCCACTGTCTATAGCCAGGTACTCCTTTATAAGACCTAGTCACTCCCACACATCCACCTCCACTGTCTATAGCCAGGTACTCCTTTATAAGACCTAGTCACTCGCACACATCCACCTCCACTGTCTATAGCCAGGTACTCCTTTATAAGACCTAGTCACTCGCACACATCCACCACCACTGTCTATAGCCAGGTACTCCTTTATAAGACCTAGTCACTCCCACACATCCACCTCCACTGTCTATAGCCAGGTACTCCTTTATAAGACCTAGTCACTCACACACATCCACCTCCACTGTCTATAGCCAGGTACTCCTTTATAAGACCTAGTCACTCGCACACATCCACCACCACTGTCTATAGCCAGGTACTCCTTTATTAAGTTGAGTGAACTGAGGGAAGGTGGAGTGAACACAATTTTCCAAGTTTTGAAGCGGCAGCAAGTGGATTAAAACCCCAGTACTGTGGACTATTTTAGAACCCAGAATTGTTATTGGATCTGTTAATGGATAATATATTAAATAATTTAATTGCACATCTCGGCCTGTTGCCATGGTGTTTTTGTGTGTGATACATGTATGTCAATATGTAAGTGATCGTTTCTGTATGCTGCTACGGCGTTAAAGGCTAGGTAATATTTGAGCTTTTACCAGTGTTCTTCAGTGATGATTTGTAATAAACTCATGCCATAAAATGTGATTTAATGGATATATTAGGTAAATTATAATGTTGCCTGTGACTCATTGTCTTTTCATGTGACAAAAGGTACTCATTTTAGTTGTCACTAATAAGGATAATTTTCTTCCAAGATTGAGAACTACAGATTTTTAGGTTATGTCTTTGCTATGTCCTTATTTTGTGTTGCACATGCATGAGTTAGTACCATAATATAAAGTATATGTTCACTTACAAAAAGTGACAACATTTGTTGTTATACACCCCTTTTGTTGTCACCCTCAGGCGCTGTTGCCCCACAGACATGTGACCCAGGCTTTGTCATCAACCGTGTGGGGGCGGCATACGCCGCCGAGTGTGACGTATGTCCTGCTGGACTCATATGTCCCCTCAATGCAGTGTTGCCCCAGCCCTGTACCCAGGGTTACTACTGCCCCTACAACGAGACGAAGCAGCCATGCCCAAGGTTGACCTACAATGACCAGTTGGGCGGCCAGAGTCTCCTTGACTGTCAGCCGTGTCCAGCTGGCTATTTCTGTGATGACACTGGCATGGCACATTATGAAGTCAGCCCATGTCCAACAGGATACTACTGCCCCGAGGCAACCCACAGCCCTATTCCCTGCCCGCCAGGAACATACAGGTGACTGCTTGGTTACTGTCTGTGTGGAGTTCACTATTACATGTATTACAAACAAGCAGTATTAGTGTTATGTGAAATTATATTTAATGCAGTATTAATGTTATGTAAAATTATATTTAGTGCAGCATTAATGTTATGTAAAATCATATTTAGTGCAGTATTAATGTTATGTGAAATCATATTTAGTGCAGTATTAATGTTATGTGAAATCATATTTAGTGCAGTATTAGTGTTATGTGAAATCTTATTTAATGCATTGTTAATGTTATGTGAAACATATTTACTGCAGTATTAATGTTATGCTATAATCATTGTAATAATACATATTTAAATGTAATTTTTATTTTTTTATTGGATTTTAATTTTATTAATTATATTATTTTACTTATTTGATGTGAATTTATGTGAATTATTGGATTTAATTTTATTTTATTAATTAGATTTTTTTACTTATTTGATGGTTACCTGAGAATTGACCTTCGTGTACATATAAACGGTTAAACCCAAACACTCATGTATCGTTTATCTCTTTATTGCAAAACATATTGGCAAACGAGTACACAGGGCACCTACTATGTTAAAGGAACTTTGTATGTTTGATCATGTTGTGCAGGTCAGAAGAGGGTGCAGGCAACTGGACCGACTGCAGCCTATGTCCAGCTGGCTACTTCTGTCCAGATACAAACTCGACCATCAACGGCACTCAGTGTGACCGTGGCTACTTCTGTCCACAGGGCTCTCAGAACCAGACTGTCTGCCAGCCAGGTGCGTCAGTCTTCATGGGTCTTTTCTTCAGTCAGTTGTAATTAATTCTGTATAAAGCTAAAGCTAGCTAAAGCTGATAGTTTTTATCATAAAATCATATTATAAATTCATAAGCTATATCTATTCTAACATCTTAACTGTCCAAATATATTTTATTGAGCCATAATTTTGTTAATATAGTTTTACCAATATCAGTATATGGATATTACAGAATATATCGACTTTACCATTCACAAACAACTGTCAACATTCCCCTCCTACTACCATTGCCACTGTAGACTATACTTTATTGAGACAAATAACCATAAATAAGATTGTTTTATAAATAATAAGAGCAGTTTGTGTCAGTATAGTTCTTTGCAATAACTTGACGCTTTGTATGTGTTTCTTTCAGGCTACTACTGCAATCGGTCAATGACCCAGCTGCCATGTCCCCCTGGATTCTGGTGTCCACTCATGTCTGAGTATCCCAAAGTGTGTCCGTACGGCCACTACTGCCCCACCGAGATAGTTGACGGCCAACTCAGAGGTGAAACTTTTGTGATCATCCCATGAACTATTTTATATATAGTCATTAATTACTGTCATTTTGGTCTTGCTGAGGAGTTCATTCTGGTGGGGTGACACATTGTAATGTGCAACAGGCACAAGTCTTTTTCTAAAATCATTTGTATGTACATCTTATTTGTATGTACCTTCTTTTTGATGGAATTTCTTTATGTTTACAAGGAAATTAGTGACGAGAACAAATGGTGATATTAATTACGAAATAAGCACATGAGCTTGTTGTGAATCTATCTCCCAGGGGAAATGTTTTGTGTATTTTCTGCCTACAACAGACTGTTTGTGTACGTTAAGATCTATGTTTCTGACAGGAGCTATTGAGGCTGTAAAATGTCCCCTCGGCTACAAGATGTATGATGGGTCGAACCAGTCCCTGTTTGATGACACCTGTGAACCGTGCCGCCCTGGTTACTATGGCAACCACCCTGACCGCCTGGAGTGTCGCCCTTGTCGTCCAGGCGTGGTGTGTAAGGATACGGCCTGGACTGACCGACCACTGGACAATGACACAGTGGCATTTGGCTATGGCATCACTAACTCGTACCCCTGCCCAACAGGTAAGTACCCTTGCACCGTGAGAAGTAGGGTTTAAAGTAGCTGGGATGGCTATTTTAATTGAGTAGTTTCAGTAAACGTGTTTAAGATAAACCAACCATTTCTTCACAAATTGTAGTTGAAATACAAAATAAGACTCCAGATTAATAAAACATATTTTCATTTATGCAATCAACAGCGCAAGCCAGATGTAAAGATATGAAAAGGCCAAATGAATGACGTTTATTAAGAGTATGCCTAATGGCATACTATTCCGATTAAGAGCATGAAATGTGGACCCTGTAACACATGCCAGGCCTGTGGCTGAGCCTCATACAAAGCTGCCTGGACACAATTTGGGATGCTACTGCAAAAACAGTTTTTTATTTACTTGGTGATGTTTCATGATTTTTAAAACAAACAAACCTCCATACAAATAAATTACATACATATAAGTGTGACAGTGTCGCTAATGATCCCACAAGTTATTTTTGTTAACATGAACACAATACAACAGCTGCAGGACCAGGAAGATTTTAACAGAAATTTGAATGACAGCCCAAACTCACAGTGTATTTTTGACACAAACCATTAATCCTAGTGAAAACTTCGGGAAAGTTGCATATATGCATGCGTTCACACGCCCAATTGCAGCTTCATAAGTCTTGTAGTTTTTATAAAACGTTTAATTAGGTAACGTTTCCTGGTTGTTAATAATAACAGAAATGTCAACAGAGATGCATATCATGCTTGAAATGTGACGTTTTTCACTGACGTTTTATGTATTGTTGACAAAACATGATGGCCGTTTCTAATATTGACATGATGTTACAATGGAAACATCGTTAGTGTTACCAAAAAGAAGGGTATTTCCATACGGACTTTTTTAAAGATGGATTGGCAAAATACAATGTTAGTGCCGGGGTGATTATTTGTGGTGTCGTTGTTCAGTTCTATATTTTCTAGCAAATAATTGTGGAAAAAATAAAAAATCATGTGACATGTTAGCTGCCCCAGCTACCTTAATATAATGCTGTTTGTATGTTCAGTTAAAGGTCCTTCCTCAATTCAATTGTTTCGATCATTTTGATTCAGACTCCTCATGAAAAAAATAACCAATCTAGTATATCCACTATGACATGTTAGCTTGTGTATACAAATTTGTTATTTTGTTTTGGTGAAATATAAAAAAAACTATTAAATTATAGGGCACAAGTGATCCTAGATACTGTAACATAAGCCTATTCACACTTTCTTGTGTGGCTATTTATGCACTTCATATTTGAACAAGAACCTGATTCGTGGGCTACAAGATGTAAATCATTTGAGGAGAGAGCTTTAAGAGAATAATGTTTGCACATTCACTTAAAGAAAGTCCACCTTGTGCTCCAAAATTAATGTTGAAAATGTCCCAAAGTGTGTATTTATTGACAGTTCTGATCTCATGTGTACAACAATGACTGTCCAAGCACTTATCATGTGCAGTGTTATATAAAATACAAATATACAAAAACTGTCTTTATTTGCAGGTTACTACTGTCCAATGAACAGTTCTATACCCTACCCCTGCCCTCAGGGTACATACAACCCCAGTTATTACATGGGGCAGAGAGAGGACTGCCTCCAGTGCCCAGTTGACCATTTCAATCACCTTATGGGACAGGCCGGCTGCTTCTCGTGCGGGGGAGAGGCATCCCAGAAAAAGACCGGCCAGCCCTTGTGTGAATGTGCAGGAGCAGGAAGAGACTTCCAGGTGGGTGCATTGAGGAATCAAGGCTTGATTTCCTCTCTGTATCAGGGGAGGGAGTTTTGGGAGGGGTATTTGCTACCCATTGCACGCTTCCTGTTAGATTGAACACATATTGAAGGTACAAGATCTAACAGTGTTCATCGGAAAATCATGTCATAGTTGAAAGTATATCTAACATCTTGACCACCAAGATGTCTTTTAATGAACCAAAATGTTTAATATAATTTAACCGTTTGCAGTTTTATTTGAACGTTTTGCCCAGAATCATGTTTACATTGCATGCTTTTTTTGTATATATATTTATATATACACCAATTTTTACAAGCCAGCAGACGTAGATATTTACACGGGTTCGTTTGCAGGTCTTACTGATTTCTGTTACCAGACGTGCACCACTCAGGATTGGCACATACTATATAAGTTTTAACATAAGTATATACAGTGAATGTTGGTGAATGTATACATATAAATATGTTGTTTGTGTGCAGCCAAGTGACAGAAACTGTCCATGTAGTGCTGGCTACCGCACCATGGCAGGGCGAGAACAGGACTGCGTCAAGCATGTGTATGACTTGTGTGGAGCTACCCAGATACGCACTCAACATGGGTTATGCTGGACCCAAGAACAGTGGGACAGCTACTGCATCGAAAAGGTACGGGAACTAAGAAGGCATATACTCATCAGAGCAATCTTTTGGAATTTTTTTATTATATAGAACAAAATTATTAGTATGTGTATTGAAAATATACTTTGATCTTAGCTGCACCACAGAAATGTTTAAGTGGTGAACATAGTTATCTAATCTACAACATTGATGAACAACCTGCTGTCCTTTTGATAATGGTAACAACTCTGGGAACAAATAGTACATCATAACTAAATGATTGAAGCATCAAGGCTTTCTTAAAGATCACCCCCTAACTAATCCCTACAGGAGTGCAATGGCAAGGAAAACTACATTGGGATCGACCGTCTGCTGGGCATGTGTAAGTGCAAGACAGATGACCTTCAGGCCATATGTGATGAGGAATGTCGCACGCAGCAGCGAGATCGTATCTCATTCCAATGTCCAGCCCCGCCCGAGGAGCCGTTCTTGCAGATCAAGAGTGCAGATGGCACTACCAAGGTATAATTCAGCAAACTACAGCAAAAGCTGTTTGGAAACATTTCCTCAAAAAAAAAAATTTTGGAGTAGAGTAAATATATAAAATGATGTGATTTTTGTACAATCATGAGGACTGTTAAAACATCAGGGGAGGGGCAGGCATTAGTTATGTAATGTTACCGCTTACCACACAGTTGATTGCTTCTTAAGTCCCTCTGAATAACCTAAAATGTATTTGTCCTGTAAGTGGTTGCTAAGTAGAACACAATGGGAAACTGCAAAATGTAGGTGGTCTTGTTATCAGTGCTGTTCTAATTATAGCCCCTGGGGTACTGATCACTATACTGATTTATTGACCTTTGACCCCTTCCTGGAAGTTGTAGAACTGAAGAGGTGACATTTGTTCTACAGCCATCTGTTAAGTGAATACATTAAAGAAGTTTCACGATGGTGTTACTGTCTTGGTCTGCAGAACATATCGGCAAAGAGCATGCGTCGCGTGGGTAACTGGCGCAACGCAATCAGCCCCGACCAGTGCGAGGGTCTCGATGTGGACCCTGAACCCATGAACCTAGTTGAGGTGGGAGAAAATGGCTTCTTGGGAGTATATGATGGCAACCCCGCTCAGATCCTTCGTCTCTTCCTTGAAAACAGCAAGGGTCTCAACTACACTGCTGATTCTCAGCAAAGCCCGTTCCGGAAGCGCCGCCTGTTGGCCGATTCCAACGTTGCTGGGTCAAACTTCTCGGGAATATTGAACCCTGTGATTTGTATCAAGTTTGGCGAGGTGGTGTTCTTCAGTGTCACGAATGAACGCTACCCTGTATATGACAAGTGAGTGTGGCAATAAATCTGTGTGTGTATATCTATAGCAAAATGGTCTATAGACATCCATTAATATGTTGTTTGTTCAAATACAGAACTATAGAGCTAGATTTGCAATGCCTTTGTACCAAACAAACCTTCATATGAAGGTTCTCATTATGTAAATTGTTTCACAATGTTTTGTATTCATTTTATTGTATGATTGGAATCCTTGGTGAAAATGGCCCTGTATCTTACATATACAAATTGAATGTTGTTATAGCAGTGAAATATAAGCATGAATGTCCTTGAGCAAGGCACGTTCCGGAAGTATTTTGTTCTGTAAATCGGGTGATTTCTATGTTATTAACAATAATATTAATGGATGCTGTCTACTGTGGTATTCGATGCAATATACGTAAAAAAAATTGGATTATCCCATAAAAGTTTGTGTTTTTATTTTCATTCCTGTTCTTTCCTTGTCTTAACAAGATTTAACAAGATTTGCCATCCAAGCCAAAGGCCCAGATGGCAAGTGGACAAGGAAGCCATTGGCTTATCGAGAGTCCAACAATGTTCACCTACTTATAACCCGCCCTCCTGATATATGTGTCAACCTTGTTTTTAAACATATTCACGCTGCTAGCAGTTACACAATCTGTAGACAATTTGTTCCATTCATTTATTGTCCTCTGTGAGAACGAGTGCTTCCTGATGTCCAATCTACATTGAACCTTTACTAATTTTACCTCATGTTCTCTAGTTCTGCTATCCTTCTTGAGTGAGAAAAACATATTTCTATCAATATTTTCATGCCCATTCAATATCTTAAAAACTTCAATCTGATCTCCTCTTAACCTCCTTGTCTCTAGAGTTGTTAAACCACATTCTTTCAGGCGTTCTTCATAACTAAGGTCTCTAAGTTCTGGAATCATTTTAGTTGCTCTCCTTTGTATGTGTTCAAGCGTATCTATATCCTTCTTACGACATGGTCTCCATGCTTGTATACAGTATTCTAAATGAGGTCTAACTATTGCTTTATAAAGAGGTATAATTAACTTTTTTCCCTTGTATGTTATGTTTCTTCTAATCAATCCAAGAATTTGATTACCCTTTGAAGCTGCAATACCACACTGCTCTGAAACTTTCATATCAGCGCTTATTGTAACTCCTAAGTCCTTTTCTTTTACAGTAGTACCCAGAACAGTATCTCCCATTTTATAGTTTACATTCAAGTTCCCATGTCCTGTATGTAGGCATTTACATTTCCCAAAATTGAACAGCATCTGCCATTTCTCAGACCATTTCACTAATCTGTCTAGATCGTTTTGTAAATGTTGTTTATCACCATCAGTATTAACCTTTCTAAACAGTTTTGTGTCATCCGCAAATTTCAGTACGTTACTTGTTATACTGTCGTCCAAGTCATTGATATAAATTAAGAATAATATAGGTCCTAATACTGATCCTTGAGGTACCCCACTCAAAACCGATTTCCAATTTGAAACTTCGCCATCTACTACAACTCGTTGTCTTCTGTCAGTCAGCCATTGTTCTATCCAGTCAGTTATGCTATCCCCGATACCATGGGCTTTTAATTTAAGTAGCAATCTTTGATGTGGCACTTTGTCAAAAGCTTTCTGAAAATCTAAGTAGATAATATCTACTGGCGATCCCACGTCTATCCACTTAGTGATTTCTTCCAAAAAACATAACATATTTGTTAAGCATGACCTCGCTTTAAGGAATCCATGTTGAGATGAATTTAATAATTTATGCTTAACGAGGAAGTCCACCATATGGTCTTTAATTAACCTTTCTAATAATTTACAAATCACTGACGTTAAACTCACTGGTCTGTAATTCTCTGACTTATTTCTTGAACCCTTTTTAAATAATGGTATGATGTTTGCTTCTTTCCATTCAAACGGAACAACTCCCTCTTTTAATGACAAGTTGAATACTCTTGCAAGTGGTATACTGATTTGATCTACTGTTTCCATTAGTAATTTTGGAGGAATCCCATCCACTCCCGGTGATTTGTTATTCTTCATTGCCTTTATTTTCTTAGCTACCAATTCTGGAGTTACAACTAACGGTCCTAAATATTCACATTTAGCCCCCTGAAATTTAGCATCAGCAACTGGTAATGAACTAATATCTTCTTTGGTAAACACTGAACTGAAGTAACCATTTAGGTCTTCCGCCATTAAAAACCCCTGTGATATTATATTTCCAGCACTGTCTTCTAGAGGTCCAACCTTGTCTTGTATGTTTTGTTTACTCCTGACATATGCATAAAAACTCTTGCTGTCAGTTTTTATGTTACATGCCAGTTTTTGCTCATAGCTTCTTTTAGATTGTCTGATTTCAGTTGTAGCTGCATTAAGTGCCTCTTTGTATTTTGCATAGTCTTCTTCCTTTCTAGTATGCCTATAAACCCTCCACATAGTTTGTTTTAGCATTATTTTTCTAATTGCCTCTTTTGACAAGTGTTTCTTTCTACACCGTTTTCCTTGTTTTCGGAAGGGAACAAATTTATCGATGATACTCTCAATTTCATATTTTAGAATATTCCAACATTCAATTGCGGTCTTATTCATCAGCATGTTATTCCAATCTAGCTGTGCTAAGTATTTTCTCATATCTTTGTAGTTACCTTTGTGGAAGTTTCTCTTGTACGTTTTCTTATTTTTACCTTCTGATTTTACATTGATGTCAAAATGTATTTGATTATGGTCACTATTACCCAATGGTTCAAATATTTTTACATTGTCCACTAATTCTTTTTGTGATGACAAAACTATATCTAACACATTTTCTCCCCTGGTTGGTTCTAGTACGTGCTGAGTAAGAAAGCTATCCTGGATTAAAAATAGAAATTGTTGGTCCTCAATCCCTGTGCTCTCTAGAGAATTCCATTGTATGTGTCCATGGTTAAAATCTCCCATTATGATACATTCCCCTTTACTAACTTCCTTTATAGCATTTTTTATTTTTGTGTTGTCCTCTTCGTTTATGTTTGGACTTCGGTAAACTAATCCAATAGTTAATTTTGAATTTCCTGAAACAATTTTGCACCAAACAGCTTCATCGCAATCCCTTTCTAGATTTATTTCATAAGCCTGAATAGATTCTTTAACATATAAAATAACTCCCCCGCCCCTTCTTCCTATTCGATCTTTCCTAAACATCACGTATCCTGTCAGTCCTAATTGAGCATCTGTTAAATCTATGTTGGCCCATGATTCAGTTATACCAATTATGTGAGGGTCAATATCTTCTACCATAATGTTTAATTCGTTTTTCTTATTTACTATGCTCCTTGCATTTAAACATACGCATCTATAACTTTTTTCAGAGATGTTTTTCGGATGATTTGATATTGGTTTATCTGTGCTTGTGGCCTCTTGTTCTGCTTGAGACACCTCTAGGTAACCCCCCTGCACTTCTAGTTTAAAGAATGTTTACTTCCAAAAATATTTGTCATTGTACCCAAGTCGCTATCTACTGCGGTTTGTCCGCGAATACTGCCGCCCCCTTTCCACTTAAATGAAGCCCATCCTTCATTCTTGTCTTGTCTTTCATCGACTTGTAATTGCACTATGACACCTAGTCTTCTTAGTTTATAACAAGACATTTGACAACTTGCCGTTGCTCCAGGGACAATCTCTACAATACAAATGACAAGTTTGACTTCGGTGGCTTCCGTGAGTTGATAGAGTCCCAGTCTCAACAGTCGACAGCCACAACGTTGTTTGCCTACCGCTTCAAGAACCCTGGATCTTATGTCTTCTACATCAGCACTGATAGCAATAAGAAAATGGTAAGTTTACTTATTAGCTCCCCATTAATTAGCTCCCCATTAATTTCCCTGCATTTTATCCAGTCCCAAGTGTAGACCGCCAGGCTTTGATATGTGTCGTATTCTTATTGCATGTAATGCTTCATGAAATTTCATTGTTGAAAATGTAAAATGATGTGTACTGTGGTGTTCACAATGTGTGTCTAATATGCAGTGTCTTCAATGAGGCTAGTTGAATTAATAGTCACCTGGTACTGTCATTCAATTTAGTATCTTCAAAAATTAATTATTTTATTATTATTATTAGATTAAGATTTGCTTATATACATTTGGATTATTGTGATGTGAACAAGATGATGCCAATCTCTCATTCTCTACCATGTGTCTACCTCAGTACATCAAGGTGATGGCCAAGAACGCCCAGTGCACAGAGGACGGTCCGTTCTTCCCTCCGACGGCACGCTACCTCATCCAGAACGGGATGTCCCTGGACAGGACCATCCTACAGTCCCCTGACTGGATCGTCATGGCCGTCCTGATGGCAGCCCTTGTTCTCTTCTGTGTCCTCATCATCCTCGCTCTGGTGAGGCATGCGCGTACACCTGGCCCCACACACACGCACGCACACCGCACACCACAACACACACCACACACACACACATACACCACACACACTACACCACACACACACACCATGCATGCGCGTGCGCACGCACGCGCACACATATGCACACATGCACATTCAGCTGAGTTCATAGAGTAGTCATAATTGTGTTATCATGCCATTCTAAGATGGAGTTATTATTTATGTTTTCTCACTCAAGTTATCTGCTTTAGTTATAAGTCTTAGGCCTTCCTTCTGTGCCCTCATCTTTGAGGAGATTCTCTGTGTCACACATTTGCATCAGTTCCTCTACACAGATGTACATAAAAGTGGGCATATATGCCCTTCTCAACTAGAATAATTCATTCCTTGTTCTTTGTTGAATTTTACCATGCATTGCTACTTCCATGACATTAACAGTGTATGTATCTCTCTCTCTGTCAGTTACTCTTCAAGAAGTACGGCTGGAGCAAGGCGATGTTCGTGTCTCCCCGCTACCGCTACCTCGCTCAGAAATACAACTTTGACGACTACTCGAGCAAGGGCTCTACAGTGCACTCAGTGAAGAAATACAACCGTAACATGACATCCAACATGGCCGCCATCGAAGGACCATCTTCAGACACTGGGGCCAATACCGGTGAGTCATCGTTGGGATTTCCATCTCGTCATGTGGTAGTTGGATGTCATTTGTGTTAGCTTGATGCCAACGAGTATGTAGGTATTAATATTTAAACATTGCAAGAATGTGTGTTTTAAAACTTTCAATTCAGTGAAATTTGTCAATATATATGCTGAAATCCTTGAGAAATGTTTTATTTTTGTGAAACATGGGTCAAGTTGGGTTTTCAGTTATACTTTTTTTTACTGAAAATTTACAATTGCAAGTTACATTTATTTCAAGGTACATTGGCAGGAACGATGTACTCTTCATTGCTTGATGACATCTGGAATAGTTACGTATTAGTCACTAGCAAAACTTTCACATCATATTTGACAATTTTATATAAAACAAAGACAAACATTTGAGCTGTCCAGCCTCATGTTCTCTCTGTGTTGTCACGCAGCTGCCATCGCAGAAGTGAAGAATGATGAGTTCTGGGATTACGACCGACAGTTGGACCTGGAGGCTTTCAGCTCCCACACGCTGTACGACGTGTTGTCACGCCAGGCGAGGGACGTCACACGCAACCTCGGCGAGCAGAAGGAACAGGTAGAGTCAGAGGCATCTCTTACTTACTTACTAACTTACTAACTTACTAACAAACTTACTTACTTACTTACTTACTTACTCACTCACTCACTCACTCACTCACTCACTCACTCACTCACTCACTCACTCACTTGGTTGTATAGTCTCAGCTGGTCACTAGAGACCTCAATCTCTTCTTGAAGGATTTCACAGTAGGAGCTGACTTCAGGAAGGTTGTTACAACAAACGATGATATGATTTGTGAAGGAGTGTCCTTGAATTTTTGTGTGGGAGTATGTCTCCCTTAGCCTTAGGCTGTGGTCCCTCAGATTATTACTGCATTGATAAAAAATGTAAACTGAATTGGCGGGCAGAGTTCGCTATATTAAAAATACAACATCTGATCATAAAATCATGTCATATAGTATAAACTATATCTCTTCTAACATCTTGACCACCCAAATGTGTTTTATTGAACAAGTTTTTATAATATACTTTGACCATTATCTGTTTAACTAGAAAGTTTACGGTGAATGTCATGTTGACATTGCAGGCTAAATGGCAAGGTCGATATCCATAAACAGATAATGGTCAAATTATATTTAAAATTGTGGTTCATTAAAACACATTTGGGCATTAAACATGTTAAATTAGATGTTGTTTGCATTATATTATTTGATTTTATGATAAAAATTATCAGACGTGATAACTTGAAGTAATGAAATCTTGTCTTTGTTCCGTTTGTTGACAACGTAGATTTGTATGAACCAGTGTGCAATTAGTTGTATCAGATGGATGTAGACAACTAAATCTTATCATGTAAACAATTATATGTATATGTGAATTATGTTGATCTGACTTTAATCAAATCAGGTAGTCACATTGAAGCAGATCATGTTGTGTAAATCTTACTTTACATTCATTACAGATGGCGGTACAATTAAAATTTAATTAAGAGAATATGTTTTAACAAGTTTTATAACTGCCTACTTAATCATAGTTATCATGCTCACAGCAAATGAAATTGTACAACTTGCTTTTTAATCTAGAAATATTGAACTTCTCTAAACACATAATGGTGTGTGCAACCAAATTTGGTACACCTCCCTGCACTATGAATGTGTCTGATGTCACCCCATCCTAGTTCTCACCAGGTGTCTCTGATTGTCTCATTCAATAGGTGAAGCAACTATATCAGCGAATTAGCACCGAGAATGAATCCCTCAAGGGATTGTGGGTAACCAAGTTGAACCTGGGAGGCCAGTCTGGTCTGGCGACACCCGAGGATCTGGCCACGTACGACGCCAAGCTGCATGAACTGGAGACAGAGCTGGAGCGGCGCAAGGACCTTGGGGCTCAGTTTGAGTCCGTCCTACAGAGAACCAGGCAGCTGATGAACACGGACGAACTGGAACGAGAGGAACACCAGGTACTGTCCCTACCTCTCCATTGGGACATTTTCCCTCTCTCTACACAGTGACTGTCCCCATCTCCCCACATGGAATATTACCTGCCACAGGAACTGTTCCCTATGTTGGAGCAGGAACTGTCCCCTGAATCCTACAAGGACTGTTCCATTCTTCCCAGCAGAACTTCTCCATAGGAAGTGTCCTCTGTCTTCCTGCAGAGACTTGCCCTTCACTCACAACCTGTTCCCAACTTCTCAAGATCTGTTCCATATCCCCTAATAGAAATTGTTCCTGATCTGCCTGCAGAAGCTGTTCTCTTCCCCCACAGTGACTATTTCCCACTTCCCTGCTGGGTGTCTTCCCTGCCTCCCTGCAGGGACTGTCTTGTCAATACTGTGTTAGCCATGCACCTGTGTAGGTCAAACACTTCCTGCATGTACATCGAAAGAATGTGTAGGACAATTAATTTATGTATTGTTTATTGCAGTTAAAACTTTTTTATTAATGAATGAATAATAACACAATTTGTTTACTTGGCAATCATAAGATTGGAAAAAGGTGCAATAGATACAAGTATGTTAAAATAATATGGGTACATTTTACGCTAGAAAATATTTTAAATAAAGTAAAAATCAATGTATGTAAAATAAAAGGATTACTAGACTATATTAATTATGTGCTAACAACATAAGATCAAACTGTATATGCAACGTTTGTTGTTTCATCAAAAGCATACAAGGATTACATTTTTTTTAGGTCATTTTATGCAGTTAAGCCTAAAAAACATGAATTCGTGTTACACAGTGTACACATTAGTTACACATTTGTAACTTAGAATTGTTTCTTGTTACAATGTTGCATTAGTATAATAACTCTGCTGGTCAGTGGTGAATCATAGATGATGTTACAGTTCTGTTCACCCTCTTTCCAACACTATTGTTTCATTAAACCTTAATTCCACATGTTGAATATGGTGTTGTATTATATTATTAATATGGAATTTGAACTGTTCATTGGAAATAAATTATTTATTGATTTATCAGGTGATGTATGAGTCACACCTGAGGGAAGTCTCGCGCTTACTAAAGGACCACACAGAGAGACTACAGCGTGGTCAAGTACTAACTGATACTGGCTTTGACACGGAACTCCACCGGACCGTGACTGGCCGTGCTGGTTTACTGCTTGACCGCATGGCTGGCAAACTGGAGCAAGAGTGTGAGAGGGTGGGGGCATGGGGCCTCATTGGTCAAGGGATTGGAGCCCCACTGGTCAAGCCAGGAACAAGGGAACCCATGACCAGGGACGAGTTGATAGGTAGGTTTATTGCAATGATCTTGGTTTGTGCAAGAAAATAGGTGATGTTCCAGTGACAAGTAAGAATTCTGTGGATGATTTGTGTTATTAGGATGTGATTTTAAAAACATGATTTTACGATAAAATGTACTATGTACCTTTTACTGTAGATAAACTTATGGACATTGTTCCTGCCCGCAGGTCCGGCGCAAAGTGACCACGCTGTAGACCTTGTCCATGTGGACAAAGTGAATGGCCTGACAGTGCCCAACAGTGGCACTAAGATGTTACTGGCCTCAGGCGATGTTGTCGATGTGCCAACCGACTGCTTTGTCCACCCAGAGACGGGACACGTTCTGCCTATCCATGGCAACGTCGCGTACAATCCCGTCACATCAAAACTTATCATCACAGTTGATTCTACCACAGGTATGTAATGTTCTACTGGTAACGTTCTACTGGTAATGTTCTACTGGTAATGCAGGGGTTTGTTTTAAAAACACTCATGTGAGTTTTGTGTTTGTTCTTGTATTTATTTGCACATTTGCTTGGTAGTCGCGTGCAAGTACTGTATGCATGATATTCTGGTAGAATATCAACAAAGTGGTATTGCCATGTTGATTTCTGATACTGACACTGTTGTGATTGGTCATCATAGCAGGAAATATATCATAACTTACTATGCAAGTTTTACACAGCTTCATCTCCTAGGTGTGTTCGTTTACTTGATGTGTTATTTGTAATGGTTTCAGCCTTCTTGATTCACATTTACACTTGACGTCTTTCCCCAGGTGAATCGAGTCGAAGCGACCGCCCACTCATTCCGTACATCACCTACCCCATCAACTCCGACACGGGCGCTCCCGTGGCGAATATACTCTCCCCACTAAAGGGCAGCACTGAACTTGCCTACAACACCCCCATACCTGATCCTGACAGTGGCCTGCATGTGCCGATCCAGGCCGTCACAA
Source organism: Lamellibrachia satsuma (assembly GCA_033239005.1). Lineage (NCBI taxonomy): Eukaryota > Metazoa > Annelida > Polychaeta > Sabellida > Siboglinidae > Lamellibrachia > Lamellibrachia satsuma. Next base: position 7,672,117 of record BSQZ01000027.1, read on the forward strand.
TCCATCCTCAGTCAGGAACATTACTGCCAGTAGGGGGCTCTCACATCGACCCTGTCACTCATCTGCCAGTTGCCATAGAGATCGGGTCAATGATGGTGGATCCTGTGACATCCCAAGTCGTGCCAATCATGGCCGTCACACTCGACGAGCGTACTGGTATGTCAGTTCAGTTTAAATCAATATTTAAAATTTATCACTAATCTTTCGTAACATGATGTAAAAATGTATGTTATCAGTGCATAGCTACTGTAATAAATTTTTTTTTATTGTATTGAACCAGGATTAGAATTAATCAGCATGCGTCCATGGATAAATTAGTTTAAGTTTCGTGTCATCAGTAATCCCTTTGGAAGGTGACGTGAGCCATGCATCATAAGGTTGACATGGAGGATTTCTTAGCAAAAGTGATATTATCTTAAGAGTATTTTACTCATGGTATTGTTGCCTCATTTAGTGCATTTGTTGGATGTGGCGTGAATTTGGAACCTGCTGCTTTTAGTTTATGACGAAATGCTGTTAAATTTCCTACCGACTTAACACTAACTGTGAGTTCCACAGAGTTGGTGCAGCAACTGAAGAATATCTAGTTCCAACATTTGTATTAACACTCGGAACAAAAAGTAGATTAGAATTAGATGATCGAGGCTGTCTGGGCTGATGAATGCGCTTGATAGGTAATTGTGCAGATCTTGAAAATAATGCGATATCGGACAGGGAGCCAATGCAATGATTTAAGAACTGGTGCTGAGTGAGAAACAAGAAGACCAGGTAACTATATAACACAGTTGTAGGTAAGACAGTGGACATTGCCAACAATTTACGAGATGTCATGGGCAATTCCCCTTTCTTAGTATGGATGAATCATACATATCTGTCGATAGGATTAACTAGCTAAACATAATAAATGAAGGGCACAGAAACCACCCAGACACCACCCAGAAACCACCCAGAAACCACCCAGAAACCCGTTCTTAGCAACATGTTTTGCAAAATATGCATCTTTACTGAAGTCTTTAGAATTTGCTCCCTGTTAGTGTTAGTTTGGCAGGTCAGGGTTTCTAAGGATTTTGGCACTAGAAGATTGCATAAGAAAGTGTCACGTTGTAGAGTATATGTTTCAGGCCGAGTCCTGCCTATTGGAGGAACCAGACCAGGTCAGACTGGACCAAAGGCAATCACACTCTGTGACAAGTTCATAGAACCACTGAGTGGACTCAAGGTCAATGTTGGCTCAGCTTTTCTCGCTGATGGTGATGTGATGCCATCTAGTGGTGGATACCAGATGTTGTTGGACATGAATGTGTTGACGATTGAAGGGCAGCTTGTGAAGGCGATGAAGGACTTCAGCGCAGCTGTGGCAGGTGAGCAAACAGTTGATGTGTTATAATTATTATATTAATCTTTTACTAATTTTCCTCTGTCAATTTTACCTTTTTTCTGTGTAATGTTGGATTTTTTTTCGTAATTATAATTTTACTTTTTTTTTGTAATGTTTCGACAGCTTTCAGTTGTCTTCATAAGACTGACTACCTCTAGATGGGGGCGCGGCAGTCATCATAGGCAGGTGCTCTCATTGGTGTGGCCCCCAGGCCTTGGACGGGGGAGGGGCAATACCAATATATACAATCAGCAGTATACTGAATCTCTTCACAATTTGATGTGTTCTCATTGCCTAGTTTGTGTTTTAAGCAGCAGTTTATGGGTTAATATCACAAACTCTTGGTAACATTTAATGCACCATTGAAACTTTTCATTGCAATGACATTATCCAGAGAAATACTGTTTTGAATTTGTTTACAGTACCTGTAATTGTCATTATGAATACGTTTTTCTCTCTGTCCAGTAAGCTAAACAAATTAATTGACATGAATTGTATTCTTAATTTGTGTTCTAGTACTGCAGTTGTCATTGTGGTCAAGTTTTAATTATTAATAAAATATTTTACTGTAATCAATCATGTAGGCCAGTTACATTTATGCATTTGACATAATTTTAAATTACCAGTTATTTTTATCAATTGCAGTGAATCAAACCCAACCTTGTCCTTCGGCAAATGATATTTTATGTAGCAGTAATAAATAAAAACAGGATTTTATCAAGAGGTTATTGAAATTTAATAAAACTCTTTATAATAGTAAATAATTTGAATTGGTACAAATTAGATTTTGGATGTTGAAGTGAATTGTGTCGTAATGTATGACAAATAAAAAATTGACATACATTTTACTATTGGAAAGCCAGTGGCTTCTTAAAAATCCAACAGTTATTAATCTTTGTGTAACCTGCCCTTCTGAGATATCTGTAATTTTTTTTTTAAGCTGCTACCATTTTTCCATTCAGTCCATAATTTGTTCTGTTAATTTTTCGCCCTCTGTGAGAATGAACATACTGTTTCTTCACTAATATTACTTCATCTCCTCTAGTTCTTTCTTCCTTAAGAACAAAGTTCTATCAAAGTTTTCATTACCATTTAACATCTTAGATACTTCTATTTGATCCCTGCTTACTTTGTTTGTCTGCAGTGTTGTTAACTCACATTGGTGTGTTCAGGAGCCAGTCAGGTGGATCTGGGCAAGAGACTGAATGTGAGGCGAGAAGTGAGTTGCATCGAGGCCGCTCTCAAGGACCTGGCCCATGCCCGCACCCTCAGCATGACCTCGTCACTGCATGCTAGCCATGACCTCGCAAGGCGTGAGGAGAGAGCCTCGATCCTCGCAACGAGCGGTGGCTCTCCTGGTATGTTGGTGGCTTCACAATATCAGAATATTACCTCTTCAAAGGGGCTTTGGAAATTTAAACCAATTCCAATAATCCCAAAAAAAATGGTGTGGGTGGGTGAAGGAATCACTTGGATTGTTACACAAAAATTGGAAATAGATATTTTTTTAGATTGTTTTCATGGTTGAAATTTGGCTTTCCATTTGTTGCATTGGCTAAGTTTCCATTTTTGGGGATATAGATGCATGGTGTGAATTCTATCCAAATTATATTTGCATTATTGGATTTTTTACAATTACAAAACCCCTAAGGTGTCAGTTTAAATGGGTATCATGTGAAAACTAGCTTCATTCTTACAGAAACTATAACAGTAAATAACAGTGCTATGAAGTACTGCTACAAAATGGGAAACTTTAAAGTCAGGACAGCTTAGTTAATACAACCAAAAACCAACCAAAACTTTAATAAAAACTTGGGTTAAATAATCTCACAGATATGTTTATCTGATTGTTTGATGGTTTGTTGAACCAGTATTAATTTGTGTTCTCTGTTGACTGCTGTAAGTTGTGCATTTAACAACACAGAATGTGTCCCAAGAGTCACATTTATCCACATAAATAGCAATTTAGTCTCTGTGTTTCAGTCTCAGTTTGAATATGGCCTCAGATTTGATGTTTAGATGGACTAATTATTGCAACAAATATTGATGACTTTTCAAGGTATAAAAACATGTTTGTTATATGTATAATTAAAATATGGGTTTTTCACCTCCTAAGTTCACTCCGGCTGTGTACTTTATTGACACGTAAATGGAGTATTAAGTATGCAAGTTGTCCTTCTCTGTTCAGTTCTGGAGTACTGACGATCATCCTTTATAAGCGACTTCTAACAAGATTTTAAAAGATTGCCATCCAAGACAAAGGCCCAGTTGGCAAGTGGACAAGGAAGCCATAGGCTTAATGAGAGTTCAACATTATTTATCTATGTGTAACCTGCCCTCCTGAAATGTGTGTCAACCTTGTTTTTAAACATATTCACACTGCTAGCAGTTACACAATTTGTAAATAATTTGTTCCATTCATTTATTGTTCACTGTGAGAATGAGTACTTCTTGATATCCAATCTACACTGATCCTTTGCTAATATTACCTCATGTCATGTTTCTAGCTTTCTAGAGTGAGAAAAAAGCTCATCAATATTTTCATATCCATTCAACACCTTGAAAACTTCAATTTGATCTCCTTTTAACCTCCTTGTCTCTATGGTTGTTAAATGACATTCTTTTAGGAGTTCTTCATAACTAACTTCTCTCAGTTCCGGAATCATTTTAGTTCTCTGTATTCGTTCAAGTCAAATCAAATCAATCAAAAAATATTTTTTTCCAACGTCATATGACAAAAGTAGTATAGCATCATGATGTAAATTAAATTTAGATAAAAATCGTCATACACATATACATTTATATACAGTATTAATGATGAGTTGGAAACGGGAAGAGTTGAAGTTTAAACTTATGCTTACTCCCCCCGGTGCATTCCATTTATAAATATTACAACAAGTACTTTTAAGTTGAAGATACATTGTTGCTGGTGGTTTGTTAATTGAGTTACAAGAAAATGAGATTAATAAACAATGCAACATCAATCAAGATAATAATAATAAACATTAAAAATACCACTGTAACATACACAAAATCAGATGGCTGTATTATTGCCGTATATCTCTCAATATTAGATGATTTCTACCTTTTTTAATGTAGAATTATTTTGACACTTCTTAGGCATGCAGATAAACTATTCCACAGTTTGACCCCAACTGTAGTCATACATGTGCTTCGAACATAAATTTAATTAAATTTATCTCTGTCTTGTAACATGACAACATTCATCTTTCAAAAGTTTTAGAATGTTTTTCGGAAGTAAATTGTATTTTACCTTACCTTTTACCTTACCTTTTGCCTTACCTTTTACCTTACCTGTTACCTTACCTTGATATGAAAGTTTCAGAGCAGTGTGGTATTGCAGCTTCAAATGGTAATCAAATTCTTGGGTTGATTAGGAGAAATATAACATACAAGGAAAAAAGCTAATTATACCTCTGTATGAAGCAATAGTTAGGCCCCATTTAGAGTATTGTATACAAGTTTTGAGACCATATTGTAAGAAGGGTATAGATACGCTTGGATGAATACAGAGGAGAGCAACTAAGATTATTCCAGAACTGAGAGACCTTAGTTGTGAAGAACGCCTGAAAGAAAGTGGTTAAACAACCCTAGAGACAAGGCGGTTAAGAGGAGATCAAATTGAAGTTTTTTAAATATTGAACGGGTATAAAAATATTTTTCACTCAAGAAAGATAATAGAACTAGAGGACATGAGGTAATATTAATAAAGGATCATTGTAGATTGAATGGATCAATCAATCATTGAATGGAACTTATCTACAGATTGTGTAACTGCTAGCAGCGTGAATATGTTTAAAAACAATATTGACACATATTTCAGGAGGGCAGATTACACATAGATTCTCAATAAGCCAATGGCTTCCTTGTCCACTTGCTTTCTGGGCCTTTGCCTTGGGTGGCAGTCAAAAGTTTGTGTATTGTTTGTTACACAAGTAATTTTTTAATATTATTTGTAAATGTAAGGAATCAATAAAATATTTGTTGAACAACTTTTGGACTTAAAAATGTAATTGTGCGGTTTTACAGGCACATATGCATGCAGTTACACTGGACAGCTACTGCCCATCCTCATTGGCACAACAATGAAGGATCCCTCTGGCACTGACCTTGATGTGCCGATACTCGGTGTAGGACGAGCAAAGACAAAAGGTGGCCTCCGTCCACTAGGTGGCACCATGGAGGACCCTGAAGGTCAAGGTCAGTGCATGCATAACATATTTATTTAGTAGTTGTCATTTCCAACTAAACCATTATTGGGACATGAAGCAAAATTTGTTTTTAAAATGCATTATTAAATATGCTAAAAACCAAGTTGAATTTCTCTTGCCGCTTCACAGTTTAAAGTTTTTATTTGGTTTTATTTCCATCCAGGTGAAATTCCAATAATGATAGGACACAAGTGTGTGGACCCACTGACTGGCGAGCTGAGTCCAATCAGCAGCGTCCGCATCCAAGCAGAAACCGACACCGTCGTCCCGGTAACACTGTCGTCAGGTGGTCATCACAAGCGTAAGCCTCCACTCGGGGCCGTTGCCATGTTGGAGGACGAAGTGGTGGCCAGGCGCAGCTTCTGGCGACGACAGCGCCAGCGCGAGGCTGACATCACGCAGCTTGAGTTCCTATTGGCTCATAAAATGCTGCATGATCTGGACTCTGTGAATCTGGACAAGATGGATATGACCTTAAACAGTCTACTGGACAAGGCTCGAGCATTGGATGATGCTGCCAAGCGCGAGGTGCAGCGACGGGGGGATGCCACTCAGGAATTCTCCTCAGTGCTGCCACCAGATGTCATCACTGTGCTGGTTGAAGGTGATGAATCAGAGCACAAGGCAGAGTGTAATCACATGACATCGCACCAGAAGTTTGTCGAGATCGTGCGGAAGTTTGTGCAGAAGTTACAGGCGGAGGAAAAGAGGTACAAGGATCGACTCGACGAGTTGATTGGCTCGCTCAATCCTGATGCCGAAGATGTTGTGCACCAGCGCTATCAGCAGGCTCGTAGCCGCCTGGTGACAGAAATGAGAGGTCACATCATAAGTAAGATGGAGATGTTAGATGAGCATCATGCGACTTTGGAGTACGCTCGCGAGCGCAGTGAGGTCCTGGCTCTTGAAGCAAAGTCCGTGCTGACCAATAACATAGCAATTGCTGGAGACTACGACTGTATGCTGGTGGGAGTCTACGGTGACCTTCACCTCTCTCTGCAGTCAGGGTCATGTAACGAGGAGATGATCCCTTTGTTGAAGCAGTTGATTGCAATGCTAGAGTCGGGCCAGTCGTTTGTTCCAGCCCCCGCAGCATCTGGGGCAAACATCAACATCTACCAGGGAGACCTGAAGATCTCCGGGACAAAGGTCACCCAGCCAGCTGTACCCACACAAGGACTACATGCCATTCCAAGTGCTTCAGTTTCAAAGCCTGTTGCCGTGACAACCACACGGCTAGTGCAGCATGATGCTGGTCACATGACATCAACATTAACGCCTGTGGACAGTCTCAATGCTGACATCATTGTCTTGGATCCAGAGAAGCTGAAGCCATCGTCCACCCCCCTGAGTGATTCGGAGCGACAGTCACGCACTCGTGACCTCATCACTAAACAGATGTACGAAGCAGCAAAGTTAGAAAACAACATGTGCAGTAACGAGATAAAAGCAACCAATGACATTCTCGATGACGCCGAAGCAAAGAAGAAGGGTGTCACAGGTGACCTGACCCGTGACTTGCGCGCAAAGCTCGCGAAGGCTACGAGTCAGGCTGAGCGAGATAAGATCATGTTGGAGTACTCATCCAACCTGCAGAAACTCACCGACGCTCTCGAGAAACAGAAGCAGAGTCAGCTACGTAAGTTGCGCGAAAAACTGCTGGAGAGGCGTCGCAAGGGAAAGAAGGAGTTACACCAGGCCCACATCACCGAGGCTGGGTCCCTGGGCATGCCACCCGACATTGTGCCTAATATCGTGATCCCCAAACACGCGGAGATGGAGCATGACTTGTACAAGTTGACCCAGCAGCAGGAGTCCCTGACAGCCAACCTCCATCACACCACAGCCGAACAGGAGGACAAACTCACGCCTCTTGTAGACACCTCGGACATGGAGAGTAAGATCCGGGCTCTGGACCTGGGCCGGGACCAGGAAGAGGCCGTCTTACAGGTAGGATAAGTTGCAGTTGGTCGGCCATTGAACATGTCTAGTCTAAGTAATTTATTCTGCCAAACTAGTTGGCCTTGTGTGTGCTTTGTGTGAAGTATGATATTTTCTGACATTTTGGTCTCCCATGTTAATTATGTGTCCATAACAGTATTGTGGAGAACCATTCAGCTTTGTCCAGTTTCTGCATTTACCCTCACGTTTATATATAATATATATATATATATATATATATATATATATATATATATATAGAAAATATCATACATGGACGCACACACAAAGCACACACAAGACCAACAAGTTTTGCAGAATAAATTACTTAGACTAGACATATTCAGTGAGTGTGCGTGCGTGCGTGCGTGCATGCGTGCAGCGCGCGCACATATTTCTTGATGGACCTACATTATTTATGTATATATTCCTGAGATTTTTGAAGAACACAAATTGAGAATTGCTGTAAGACATTTTGTGTATAATTTGGTATGTTGTTTGTTGCCAGTCTCTGAAGAAGAAGGCAGGTGAGTCAGAGAGTCGACTGAAAGAGGCAAAGGACCAACTGAGGAGACGGGCCGAGCGTGCACACAAGCGCCATCTGAAGGCACTCGAGGGACTAAGTGATGAGGAGAAGCGTGAAGCAGCCAACATCCATGAGGCACAGCTGGAGGCAGACAGACTGCGCGAGGACAATGCCATATTAACCTCCATGCGTTCTCATGAGGAGGTAGAGCGGAGTAGTAAAACTAAAATTTATTTTTGCAGTGATTATTTTTTATAAATTGTTTATGGAAAACAACCATTGTGATTGTTGATAAATTTAAGTGCAATGTTACAGTATTCTCAAAAATATGTGAATAAAATCTGAAGACGGGCAACAACAAGCAAGTTGTTAATTATGAAGAGAAAACGATATCTCTTAAAAAAAACAGGAATTTTAACCCCTGCGGTTCCAATTAACTCTTGTTGGATCCTTGTCCCTTAGAAAATAGCCCAGAAATATGTAATGGTTGTTACTGATAAGGCTTTGCATCTCGTATTTCCCGTGTTACACATACATCCCAGGAATGGATTGCGTATCGCTGATCCTTCTTCAATAATTTAATCAAATTATACTGTTTGATCACCAAATAAATAAATGGCTCCTAAAGGGTGTTTGAATGGACATTCTTTGTTTTTTCTAAGGAATTTGTCATAGAAAAAAGATCTTAAATTGTCCAAGTATTGGTCTTGAAAAGGTGTTAAATCTGATCTGCTCAAAGCTGCACAATGCCGTAACTGCCATGTGTTTCTAGGAGACATTGTGGAAGGCCCAGCTGACAGACCTGCAGAAGGCGATGGAGAAGACAGGTAAGAGTGATGAGGAGGTGAGCAAACTGATGCAGCAGTACGAGGATGACCTCTACCGGCAGAGTGCCACACTACGAGAGCAGAAGGAGAGTCAGAGGGACGCAATCCTCGCGAAGCTGGCAGCAAGGAAGAAGTTGAAGGAGGAGCTAAGTCGGGAAGCAGCCGTCACCCAGGAACTGGAACAGATCCTCCATGACCAGGTGATTGAGTGGACATCACTTGTTGTTATCTCTTGTAGGATATCTTAGCTATAAAGCACTTAACCGTAGGAGTGACCAATGATAAATTTCCACGGTGTACACAAATCATAGTTATTCATAAGGGTGCTTTTAAAAAATCATAACATCGCTAATAATTATCTCACAACTGTGATTGAGGTATCATTTTGTTGCTAAAAAGACTCTTTATTATAATAAAATGATAAAAACTACAGCATGTAATCTTATCGTGGGGATATTATTTTTTTTATTTTTCAAAAAAAGAAACCAAAATTTTTGTTCACCCTGCTACTAGATAATTACTGAGTGGCTGTATGTCCCTATGTCTTTTCCAACACCGGACTATGCCGATTCAGACAGGCCCATCGATCCCATGTCATTTACCGTGGTAGTGCGGGCTGTCGAAGCCAGCAGAAATCACGATAGCAACTTGCTGATATTTACCTCAAAAAATCCCACAACATCGTTCAGTCTGAACTAGTATAATAACGTGATTCACTAATGCAATCATTCAATTTGCCAAAATATTGATGCGGAAACTTAGTAAATAAAAAGTTCAGGCGGCCCAGGCAACACGTGTTTGTAATGACGCTTGTTCATTCGATGCATATAGCCCATTCGCTCATTCACATATATACGAATAGGCCAATCATAGAGCTTTCCAAAGGTGTGATGCGGTACATATTTAGATATAATATGAATGGAAACGTAAATTTATTCTGGAGAGCTTAGTAAAAGCAGCCAAATATGGGCACCAACTATGTGATGCGTTTTGTAAGCTAGATCGTCATTAGCTATCATCGACTATGCTCATGAATAAATATGAATCAGAATGGAGAGTGATTCAGCTTTCCAATGATACCATTTGGCATTTCCCCGTGGCAGCAGAAAATCGGGGTGCACGACCGACCACCTTTTATCCGAATCCACGTCAACGGGGTGCACAATAACAAGGCACAACTGTACATTTCTGGAGAGTTTCCGTTTAGGCAAGCTTTTTTAATTGGGTAAGAGACATGCTATAGTTTTGTTCAAATGGGAAAACAATTTGAGATTTCTTAGAGAAAATATTTTTCTGGGGATACTGACTTTGTTCATGAGAAAGATGTTCAGTTCAATATTTCGTAGCATGTTATGAGGAAAAAAAATGTCGACTGACACATTAGCCGCCCCACTACATTGTACATTAATCACATTGTATTCAATTATGCCTGGCCTGTCATTTTAATCATCAATAAACAAATAACTAGTCCATGAACCGTCCACCAGGTGAAGAAGAGTAACGACGCGGAATCTGCGGAGGTCATCTCGGCCATCATGCAGCAGTTGCCGTCAACAGGGGGCAGCACTGAGCTGCAGGAGAAACAGGTCATGGATCTCGCCGACCTCCGTGCACAACAGATGAAGGAGGAGCGAGAGATGGAACAGCGGCTGGATGAAGAGCTGTACAAGAAGGAGAGGGAGGTGGCGCAGCAACTGGAAGAGCAGAAGAAACTTGTGAGTGCCATTTCCAGCATGTCCCCTCCTGTGTGAGATAACCATTTTCTGGACATGTAAAATGAACCGAGTTGATTACATTCTCAGCATTGCAGTTGAGGATAATTTGCTTATTAAATAGTTTGGTTATTAGTGATGTAGTTGATCAAGGATTAGCTGTACCAGGAGATGTTCTCTATGTGTATATAAATAAATTAATGGAACAAATTATCTACATATCATGTAAATACTAGCAGAGTGAATATGTTTAAAAACAAAATTTACAAATATCTCAGGAGGGCAGGTTACACATAGATGAATTGTTGGGCATTTTGCCTTCGATTGCAATCTTGTTAAATCTTGTTAAAAGTGTCTGTGTGTTCTAGGCTCTGGATGACAACAAGGACAAACTGGACAGAGAGATGTTGCTTCAAGGCAAGAATCTGAGTGAGGAAGAATTTGAGCAACTAATGTTGCAACATCGCCGCAACCAGGAGGCGATTGAACAGAGTCACGAGTCAGAGAAAGAGAAACAGAAAAAGAAACTCCAGAACAGGGTACATGGATATTAATTGGAAAAAAAAAATTGGGGGGACTATCATGGCTTTGTCAAAGTAGTGATGTAAAGTTGAGTGAAACTTGGGACATTTGCGTAAGTGAAGAGGTTGTAGGTTAAGAGGTCAGGATGATGTGGTCATTCAGCAGTGTGCACTCTCTCTCGCCCCTTGTGGTTTTTTTATCTTATTAATCTGTTCTTCTTTCCTCACAAATTGTCTACTTACAATGTGTCAGTCTTCTTCTTCTGACCACATTCATCATAGTTCCCCTCTCAATCTCAAGCTTTTTCTTTTCATGTGTTTGCTTCACTGTCACCATCCTCCTCCACAATCGTGTGTCTTCTTGTGTCCTCTTTCTGTATTACCTTCATCTCTCCTACGTCTCGGCTTCTGTATTATCCTCATCTCTCCTACTTCTCGGCATCCACAATTCTCCTCTTCGTAGTTCCTACTTTCCTAATATCCAACCACTCAAGTGTCTGACATGTTTGTGTTGCTTGCAGATTGCAGAGAGACGCCGTACAAAGGAAGCTATGCTCCATGACAAACACGCAGCACAGACAGCCAAGGAAATGTTAGAACTACAGAAGGAACGGCTCAAAGTCAGTGATAAGATCGCCAAGGATGTTGAGAACACAGCTCTCAAAGAATCACTCAAGGTTTGTTTGTTGGAGCTTTTGAAAATATTATTGTCTTTATGCCGAAACCAATGATAAACTATGGTTATGTTAGCAAACAGTATTTTGTGTCAATGGTTGTTACTGATAAGGCTTTGCATCTTGTATTTCCCACCTTACATATATACCTGTACTTATACAAGGTAATATTTACTCTTACAAAAGAGAAGCATTGTTTCAAATACTTGTTATTCTTTCTTATACTCTATCTGTTTCTTTTGTGCCTGACCAGGATTCACAGGTAAGTTCCCGTTGAAATGTCACATGCCAGACTGCGCAAGATTTTATTGCACCACTGCTCAAGACATATTGGCTGGATGCACTTTTGCTCAAAGCCTAATGACCACTTCATTTGTTATTGGTGATGTGGCCTGGCTGATGTATTGGCTGTTTGCACTGCTGCTCAAGACATATTGGCTGTTTGCACTTTTGCTCAAAGCCTAATGACCACTTCATTTGTTATTGGTGATGTGGCCTGGCTGATGTATTGGCTGTTTGCACTGCTACTCAAGACATATTGGCTATTTGCACTTTTGCTCAAAGCCTAATGACCACTTCATTTGTTATTGGTGATGTGGCCTAGCTGATGTATTGGCTGTTTGCACTGCTACTCAAGACATATTGGCTGTTTGCACTTTTGCTCAAAGCCTAATGACCACTTCATTTGTTATTGGTGATGTGGCCTGGCTGATGTATTGGCTGTTTGCACCGCTGCTCAAGACATATTGGCTATTTGCACTTTTGCTCAATGCCTAATGACCACTTCATTTGTTATTGGTGATGTGGCCTGGCTGATGTATTGGCTGTTTGCACTGCTGCTCAAGACATATTGGCTATTTGCACTTTTGCTCAATGCCTAATGACCACTTCATTTGTTATTGGTGATGTGGCCTAGCTTATATGTTGGCTGTTTGCACCACTGTTCAAGACATAGTCCCTGTTTGCACTTACTCAATGCCACTTTGCACAGATACCCAACTGTGATTTATGTTTGTGCAAGGAACTATTGGTAAATTAAAAGGTTACATATATACATTGCAATTACCATGTTTCACGTACTTTGAAATGTAGATGTGGTCAAGTATGTAATATATCCTGGTGAAGACATGATTCGTTTATCAATATCTGTCTGTTAATGGACACCATTATATTGTGGTTGTACAACCAGAATCACTCATTACAGTCCAAACAGCTTTGACAGATATACAAGAAAGGTTGTTATTTTATATGTATAGCTCAAGTCATGCAATACTTATAAAAGTGTAACTCTCTCTTGTGTTCAGAATGTATAAGTATGCTGCAAATTAGTGGATAATTTATGGATGATGTCAAAATATGGATGTAAGAGGATACACAAAATTGCTTTCATCGGGGGGGGAGGGATTACCAGCCATTTTGTTTAGCATTATGCATCAATATATTTTTCCAAAAAAGTTTCAATGATAGATTACCAGTTTCATGATTTCATTGATGTTTTGACATTATTCCTTACCCCTGCACCAAGTTAATAATTTGTTTGTGTCAACTATGAAAATGTGCCCATGGGCAAGAATATGAGCAGATATGTTAACATGTGCTGTGACACAGGATAAGGAGGCGGTGACAGCAGAGAATGTCATCTACACGGTGCTGCGCCAGCGTCACATGAAGGAGGCTGTCAATCTAGAGGAGCAGTTGGAGCGAGAGCGGGAGGCTCGTCTTGCAGAGGAGCGGGCTCTTGTTGCAGAGAAACGGGCTGAGGAACGCGAGAAGTTGCAGGCAGCCTATGAACAGGTAAACATTGTAGGCACTCTGTGAACAGGTAGATATTGTAGGCAGTCTGTGAACAGGTACACATTGTAGGCCCTCTGTGAACAGGTGGACTTTGCAGGCAGCCTGTGAGCAGGTGTGGTGCTTTTCTTGTGTACGAGTATGTTTTGTTTGGATAGAACTGCAGACAGATGGGGTGTATAAGACAATGTATGATATATGTGGAAGGCATTAACTTTGGTACATCATACGGATATCATATCAAACAAAGTTAAGGATAAATACAGCTTTGGCTAATACTTGTAATCATAACTCCACTTATGTCAATAGTCATAACACCAACAGTCACATGCATACTTTATATAGTCATGGTTATAGTCAGAGGCAGAGTTCTACATGTAATCCTTTAAAAACTATCAGTGAAAATCTCAGTTTTAAGTTTCGTAAACTAAATAAAGTCACTAAAGCAGAAATTGTGAAATAACTGCTCCGTTCTTGCAGGAACTCTCCTCTCTGATGGCCGACTCGAGTCTACTGCCGCCAGCAGAAGTTGCTGAGCGCAAGGACGCCCTCAGGCGGCGCCACCATAACACACTGGTTGACTTCGATGCCCTCACAGCCCAGCTGATCAGTCGTGCAGAGAAGGAGCTCGCTCCCCAGGCTGAGGTTGACCAGACCAATGCTCGTCTGCAGCTGAAGGAGAAGCAACTGAGAGAACTGGCAGAGGCAATGAGAACGCTGTCTCCCGAGGAGGCCCTGGCCCAGCAGTATGACGAGCAGGCAAGGAAGGCTGCGGAGGCAGCCAGGAGGTACACAGAGGACATCGCTAGGAAGATGCTCGAGGAGATGGAGAGGGCGAAGGCTGAGAAACTGAAGCAAGAGGAAGAGAAGAAGAGGAACATGGAGAAGCAGCTGGCGTATGTAGTCTCATCTCTCTCTGTCGTAGTTGCATGTATTCTAATTAGACAGCTATGACAGAACTGCAAGAATTTGATGGTGTAGTTGTGAAAAAAATTTCTAAGTTAAACAAGTATGTCAGTTATAACCAATAAATAGAGACAAACAAAACCATGTAAATGTTGATATTAGCATGAAAATCTTCCCAGCCAGCAGTGTGTAAGATATATTGAATTTTCTTGTTGCAAATAAGGAGTACGTGGTTCTTCCAAAGTCAGAAACACTGAACTTCCCACGCAGTGGATTTATTTCTGCCCATTCCTTGATATTTCCATCATATTTAAACATAGTTTTCTCCATGCTGCTTACCTCCCATTCTGCAGCTTCTTTTATTGCTAGCAACTATCAGATAACTTCAAATGTCATCGCTATGCATGCTAACCTGCTTCGGAATACACTATACACCAAAAATTACCTCAAAGATACCACTATGCCCCTTCTATCCCAATGTGGAATACTCTCACCTAGAAATCAGTCACAACATCTAGTGTAGAAGTATTATAGAGAAATGCCCTTCCATATTTTTCTGTATCTAGAAACTTTAGCTCACCCCGCCATGAGAGATAACATTACAAACTGCAGTGTAGTAAGTTATTACTTATTAGCAGCATGTACTTGAAGGCTCTCTTTAATTCTTCCCACAGATTGTTCTCAAGTCCTTAATGTTAGGCCAGACAAAACCTAGCCTTCTTTGTGGTGACAATTCTTAATTCTTCACTTGTTGCTGTCAGAAATATGTCACGTTTAGTTGTGTCTTGCCTGCAGTGACCTGGAGGCTCAGCTGGAGGCGGACCGTCTGCGGGACGAGGAGCGAGAGAAGCAGAGACAGGAGGAACGAGAACATCGCCGTCAGCAGCAGATAGAGGAGAAGGCTCGTCGTGAACGCGCCGACATTGAACAGATGAAGGTCGGTGAAGACGAACGAGAGCGTCTCCTACGGGAACATGATGAAAACATTGCGAAGTACGACCTGTCGTTGAAGGATGAGCAGGCACGCTCCCAGGCAGCGCTGAAGGCAAAGCTCGAGGCGCGGCGCAACAAGAAGCGAGCGGTCGAGATGGCACGACTCGAGAAGGATATGGTCCTGGAGGGAGAGGAGGCACAAAAGAGGGAGCTTCTGGATGAGATGAAGGAGGAGTCTCGCAGTAAGGGACAGGGTGCTGATGGGGACGAGGAACAGGGGGTGAGTGGGACGATTGACTGATTATGGCAGTGTATTCTGTCCACTATCCATGCAGGTCAGGGAAAAATCAGAAAGAAAATCAATCTTAAGAGAAAATCAGGAATGAAGAGATTTTAATAGAAGTTAAAAAAGTATATAGTGAAAATAATAATAAGAAACTGTTTTTGTTTTCTTTACTGCTGTGTGTAAAGCTTGTACTCTAAAATGGTAGTTGATAAGGGGGAATATGAACGACTGCACGCAGGTCATTGAGAACAGATTTTGTTATGCTAAATATGCTTGTCTGGGAAGACTTAGTATTGTGCTTGTTGTGACTATTTCAGCCTAAAGTTGGTCCATTCCCCGTGGGCTCTGGTGGCCAGGAACAAGAGTGGGTGAAGATGTTGATGGCATCCCCACTTTTCCAACAAATCAACGACCTGCAGACCCTGCTTGACAAGAATGCTGTGCCCAGTGCTTCCGGAACCATCCTCGGTGGGTGGATAAAATGTTGTCTTTACAATATATTTAGAACATGATTTCACAGGGGGAAGAACTGTTCTAGGAAACTACACCAAACTTTAGGGGTCACATAATGTGTTATTGTGAAACATCAACCATAGCTTCTTGTGGATGTCAGTCTCTGTGTTTATTTGCCACTAACATGCATGTTTTAATAATGTCATAGAGCTTTGTTGTTGTGATATATGGATATATGAATATGGAAGTTGCATCATTTAAACACTGATAGATGGAGCAGTTTTAACACATTGTACAGGTAGTTTGTGCATGACTTATTAGCTTGCAATGTACAGGCTGTTGGGGGTGTAAGTTGTAACGAGTACTATATTTATGAAGGCCTTCCAGCCAGTGACTCCCAAGACAAAAGAGGATTAAACACACATTTTTCAAAATATTGAATGTCCACGTTTCGTACACATGAGCATGAGACTAAATGGGACTATTTTGGTTTTACAGGCGCTGACTACTCGCGGGCATACATAGACGTGAAAGACGCCCAGTGGCTGTGCAACGGCAAGCTCCAGCCCACCGACATCAACAGCATCAGTCCAAGTCAGTTTGTCATTTACCAATTTGGCAGCTTTGTCATCCGCCTGCTCCACGAGACTGTCAACACACCACAGGTGACGCTGCTGCTAGCATCCAATCTGCCGCCCAATGACTATGATCACAACTGCTTCCGAAACTCGTTCTTCTATGAGCATGCTCGCAAGATCTTGTTCGTGCGACGTGAACGGCTTGAGTCAATCGGTGACTTCATTGTGCTGATTGTTCACTGTGTGGCACACATCAACACCGGTAATCTGACGGATGACGCAAACCCAATGTTCCTGCAGCAGTTCTACAAGGTAGGCTAGCTAGATATGGGCACTTTATGTAGGTCTGTTGGTATATGCACATGTCCAAATAACTCTAATTTGTATAGGCTAAATTTAGCAATTCACTATTTTAGATCTAAATGAAGTGGGAAGTTGATGTTCTCTAAGTTGACCATTTTTTTGGATTGATCTTTTTCATCGAAAAAGTTCATAATAGGTAACCCAACTTGACTTGTGTGTAAAGTTGAGATACACCATGGTTCTAGTAGCATTATTCTTATAGCATTAATGCAGAGAATACTGTTGTGTTCCGACATCAGAATGGTTCTACGATATGACCATTTTGTTGGCTGGCAGCCACAGAAAGATCCCCCATGGGTGGTGTGACTGACAGGCCTGTTCTCGTGGCTTACCCCTCTCTTGCGTTGTGACTTCAGGCACTGCGAATGGTGTGTCAAGACATGTTCTTCTCTCGATCTCGCGACACGGCAACCGCAGCTGGCATTCTGGGCAGCAATGCAACAAATGCAAGGGCTGCACTGGAATCGGCATTCCGAGTCAGTCGCACGGAGATGGAACGCATCAGTGTTGTTGGCGAACTCTTGGATGTCAAGGTCAATCAGCCTTCAGAGAAGGTCAGTTGATGCAAATTCAGTTAAACCCTCATGTGTCTGGAACTGGTGTTTGATACTGATCAACATTGCTGTGGTTTCTTTAGTTAAGACCCATAAGATTATAAAAAGACTAGCAATATTGCATATCCTATGTCCCAATTAAAATACAGCCTAGCAGTCAACATGAGTCTAGCTTGTATCAAGCCAGTGGTCATATAAGCCAGTGGTCATATAACTCTCTATGATTTCTCCTTTGATAAATTTGTGGGACAGTCAACAAATGGCTATAAAAATGCCTTAATCAAATGTTGGCAGTTTTTAATGGCAATTCTCATTTCTGACTTATTTCGCATGCACTGCATAAGTCACGTATCTAACATATGCACTGCTGTCTGGCTAAAGGAAATCGCTGACAGACTGGAGACTTACAATGAGTTCTCAGGCCAGGCACATGTGCGTCAGCTGTTGGCCACCAGAGGGGGCATCAGTGCCCAGGTAGATGTTATTGGTAAACGACTAGCAGAGCTGAAGGGTTTGGAAGCCCCAGAAGAGGCATTCCCAAGGTGAGAGAAACAGCACGTATTGTTAAACATTTTGAACCAAAAAAAAACAGCACTCAATAGCTATTTTGTTTACTCCCTTGTTCGTCAGCAATTTGAACTAGATGTCGGAGTGTTTAGATTTTTCAGGTACCGCTTATATTATTTTATTCTTACTGACACAAAAGTTAGTTATTTTGAAGAATATCGAATAATCTACACAATGATATATGCCATTGAATTACATTGACCTTACTGGGCTAGGCACACAAACGTTTGATAATGTGTTGTCATCATTGTTTATGATGTAATCAACTTGGGCTTCACTTCTCACTGCTGCAGTTAAGTTATGTGTTAATTTGAAAGATAATTGAATTACCTACATATTGGATACCACATGTTGTTATTAAAGACCAATTCCTGAACATTTTAAAATGTCAGAGAAGATTTAGCAAATTTTTTTCAGTTCAGTCTGCAGACGTGTTCTGTGAAGCTGTATACATAGAAGTGTATAAAAGCTATTTGTCCAAGTTTGATTTTGGTTAGAACACTACAAGATTGTTGATCATCAACTCAAAAATCATAAAATTGCAACACAAAGAAAGGAAGTATTGCAAATTATTCCCTTGGTATCTTATAAATTAGTCTATTACTTGATCACCAGATGGACCTACATGTATCTCACTGGTCTGACTAGGGCCAACTTCAGTGCTATAGGGTTAAAAAAATACCTATAAATTGATGCATTTTAATGTTAAAATTATTTTGAATTATTATTATCCCATGATGCAGCACTGCACCAAAGCGTCGTATCCAACCAATCATGAGCCACCGTGACATCCTGGTCAGTCAGCTGAGAAACTTCCAGAGCAAGTGGGACTCTCTCAATGAGGAGCTGGCTCAGGTGATTATTATAGCTAAACATCTTACATTACTCATCCTCACATAACACATCTTTTATTAACCTACAAACTTTACAAGGAAACTTGCAACCATCATGAACCATATCAAACATATATATACAACATAGACAGAAAGACTGAGACACACCTATAGCTAGTACATGAAATTACATAATTATGTTAATTAATAAATATATATGGATAACTAAAATAATAAATGTAGTAAAATTTATGCATCAATCAGTGTACATAAATGTCATAGGCACATTATTAAAATTACTCATGAAAGTGGCATTACACTACTAGATTGTAGAAATGGATTTATCATTCTGTGTCATTTTATGCCCAAAATAATGAGCTATCGTGTGCATCTAATAATGTTGATAGTTTCTATCTTTTTTAATGGCATTTGATTTAAGTGTTGCAGCTATTAAAAAAAATCAGATTGTAATGCTATAAGTTAAATTCTTCTGCAAGCCAATTAATTATACGCTATTTACGTAGGTTGTTTTCTTTCAAGACATAAATATGAATTCTTCCACAAACAATGGTCACATTCCTTTCCATTAAGTTCATGAAGACCGAGTCGGATCTGAAGGAAGGTCGTGGGAAGGTGGCACCATCTAGCAGTGAGGAACAGCAACTTGCAGAACAACTCGAACACATCACTGCGCAGAAGGAAGAGCTTTTGAAACGCATTGGTTTGCTCGAATATGAAATTGACAGCAAAGAAAAGGAGATCAAAAAAGCTAAGTAAATATAAACCTGAACTAAATGGACACCACATATTTAACAAAGATGGTTCCCATATATGTACATAACAATATATTTACCCAGGAATCATGACTGTTTTGTCTATGTTTCTTCACCAATGCGTATGTTTTTTCTTAGTAACTTTTGACGCCAGTTTGATATCTGGCTTTTGGGCTAACATTTTGGTGATTTGTGCAACGTGTGACTTGTTGACTTGTTGTTGTGCAAATCAAAGTTATATATAATATATATTATATTGACAAAACTGATTATCTATCTATTATTACCAATAACTAATTATTTGAATATTGTGGGTTAGCATAGAGGTTGATTCATACAATTAATTTTAGATTTATGATGGCTGTTTTTCTACAACATAATTGTATTCTAACTGTGCCTTTGGTCACAGTGTAATTTCCTGTGATAATGTGATACTTACAAGTTTGTCACAGTGGCCACAATCTCTGCAAATAGTTTCACTGTCTAGGGGTCATCTACAGTCCACCAATCTTCCTGTCAGTACTGACTGAGAAATGACTCTGGTGTTGACCTTTCTCCTCTCTTAAATAGTGCTGTAGGCTTTCACAATGACTGTAATACATGCCAGTGATAACATGTTTATCACTGTGATAATGTTAAATTATATTTTCGATGATGTTTTAGTTACTTATTCAGCACATATATCCGAGGGTTTAATAACCTGAAATGGTTAATTATATATATATATATATAAAATGTTTGTGTGTGAGGATAATATAATATTGATGTTATTCACGAAGCACATTTAAATTTTTTTATCACATATCAGATCCAGCTTGAAGTTTTGAATATTTATTCAATAAATAAGAACAAATATATGCACATTACGCTGAAGTTTCATGAGCATATTTGCCACTTTTATGTATGTTGTTAACACTTTCTAGTTCCAAATGTTATGATACTACTGAATGAAATGTTGTGAACACTTTCTGGTTCCAAATGTTGTGATACTACTGAATGAAACGTTGTGAACACTTTCTAGTTCCAAATGTTGTGATACTACTAAATGAAATGTTAAGAACACTTTCTAGTTCCAAATGTTGTTAAATCTACTGAATGAAATGATGTTTCTGTTAACATTTCTACCAGTAGCATATCTCAGGTGATGTCACTAGCAATCAGAATGTGTTTTGTCAAAGGGTTCTGTATGCGATCATTGCTACTCTTGTGATAATAACAGTGTGAACATAATTATAGTGGCTGAATCGTATTTGTGTATTTACGTAGTGGCTAAATCGTATTTGTGTATTTACTATTTCCCAATGTTATACGTGTTTATTCGTGAAACTGCTTCTCACACATGCTTGTACGTGCTGTAATGCGGCTGGCCTGCATTCTTCTTAGCAATAAAACTAATGTGTTGCACAACCCACATCTTCTTGTTGGCAATCTTCTTAAACATATAGTCTCATTTTCATTGTATAATCATGTAATATAGTATACCTTTATTATAATATATCTGTTCTAACATATCTTGACTGCACACGTGTCTTAATGAACCAAATTTTGTTCATATAGTTTTTACCGTTATGTTTTAATAAATTTAATGTTTCAACTCGAATATATCATGTTTGCAGTGTAAGCTGAATGGCAAGTATTCATAAAGAGTAACAGTTATTATGTTTGTTATATTTTCATTGAAACTCATTTATTTGGGTGGTTGAGATGTTAGAATAGATACAGTGTAACTATGTAACACGATGATTATACATTAAAAACTACCAATCTTTGTACCTTTAAAGCCGATTAGTTTTTTGTAGTGTAATGTTGTCTTCTACTAAAGAATTCCTGCTGGATGTAGGCCTGTATATTCCTGCTGGATGTAGGCCTGTATATTCGGTCAGTAACACAGAACGTTTGCCTGATGTCATCAACTTTGCAAACAAACAGAAGACACTCCACTTACAAAACGAGTCGGATGTGCTCCACTCACCAATACTCACAAAGTGTAATTTAAATATGACAGTCTTTGCGTAGTGCTTTTTACATCACACTGCATGCTGGAAGTATTTTGGATTGAATATTTTGTGAGCAATAATGCAGCTATCATTCCTTTTGTTCAGACTTCCAGAGACAGTAGAGCATTTTTGTACTTTAGTCTTCAAAGGAAACGTACAACAATTTTCATTGGTTAACTGAGTGTTTGTTAGTTATTGTACATTCCCCTTAACTGCGAAAACTTGACAAAGCATGTCATAGATAAAGGGCTAATGTGCCTTTTCCTACATGTAATTTGTAAGAAACGTGAATATTAATCAACAAAATACACATAACTAGTATTAAATATAACCCTCAAATGACACAGTGAATGGCTGGCAAACATAACTAGTTTAATGACAGCCAATATTTACCCAAACACTGTAATTTTATGTGCCATGAACACCTTTTGTCCACAAAGCAGTTGGACAGTAAAATAGGGTAAGATGTATTTTTAGTATCAGTGGTACTGTCACCACTCTGTCAAACTGGTCCCCCATTGTCCTGTTGACAGAATAAAAGCAACCCAAGTTGAAAACACATTTAGCTGGGGCTGTCTTGATGTGTTTGACCTTTTGTGACCTCAGCCCCAGGCAGCACCCATTAATTTGCTGAGGGTGCCGCTCATATTGTTGCAAGGGTGTTGGTGGTGAGCCCAGGCCCAGCAGCTGTGAAAGCTGAGAACTGACAAGTGGAGCTAATTGGAGGTATAGGGTTTAAGTCGACCTCTGGTGAAACAAGTGATTCTCTGTAAGGGCAAGCAGGCCAGGTCCCACTGATGTATAAATAAGGTTGTGGCAACAAGGATGTTGGGAGGGGACTATGAGAGGTCGCCCTGTTATTACATGAAATGCCTGATAAAAAGCGGATGCGAGATCTCATGTCCGGCCTGTCATTCCACTTCAGAAACCAGGCATCTTCAAACACATTGAGTAAACGAAGGACTGCTTTGATTTCATTGATGCCAGGCACGATAGTAAAAAGCATAACATTTGTGAACAGGACTATTTAAATTCAATAGGTTTATAGCATCTTGAGAGCTGAAATAATACAGTCCACGAGTTAAATAATAATTTTAATATAACTTAAAATATATACAATAGTAGAATTTCACTCACTTAGGCTCACGCTTAGCAAGGCCAAGGGCCGTCTTCTCCTGTTCAGCCTTTGGCAAAGCATGCATCACTTCAGTGGATTATCTAGGATCTCTCCAAGGGGGCCAGCTTAGTCTCCCATTACTTTACCATGCTACCATGTAGCCACACAACAGGTTTACATATCATGGAAAAAATGTTAATGCAAGCCAAAGGACGGGCCATGCCTCTACCGGGGCACAGACATCAATCGTTGCCATAACCACTGAAAAAAGCCAGTCATGGGGTTTCAACATGAGGGAGGGACACCAACGTATATATACACACCACAAATTTAAGACAGATTTTCGATGCCTAAAAATAGCTGTGCACGTAATAATTTAAAGAATTTTTAGAAATGTTACTGTTCAAAGACAGTCTCCCACAATCATCAGCGAGTCTTCCTTGCTCATCAGTGAATCCTCATTCAGTGAATGAGCAGTGATGATTCATCACTGCTCAACGAGCCTAAATGAAACAGCCAAGAGTGTATCATACTGTGACACTGGCATCACACAGTTGCAAGGTGGTTTACTGGTTTACAAAAAGTTGTAAAATTGCCCACCAGACTGTAACGGTCTTAACTGTACACTAAAATCAAGGAGAAGAGTTACATATCATTTATGGAGGATAAATAAGACACAATGGTCAAAGGCGAAGGATTGGTGGGGCAGTTGTAGGATGTATTAATGTATTATTATTACAACACCCACAGAATACAGTAGAAGACAAAGCTATTAATAATTGAACATATAACATTTCTACATTAAGACTACAATTAAATATATGATGATGATGAGTTCACGGCTGAAAGGTAGCAATAAAACAGAATCAGAACAAAGATGTTAAATAATAATTTATTTGATAAGTTTACAAACATATTTTGGAATAGCAGAAGCTGCCAGCTAAGTACCAGCTGGAACAAATACATCACATTAAACAACACTCAATAAAACGTGCATAGCAGACACCGATTTCACAGGGAAAATGTATCCTTGGTAAACATAGAGCATACATAATTATGCATAGCTAAAACTTGACAGTTTGTCGGTTATAAATAGTTGTCTTTCACTGTCTTGCTTCTGCTATCGTAAGTCTTACTGTGCGTCATAAAAACAGTTATCTGGGCCACATATCTGGCTAATAGTTAGCAAATAAAAGCGGCCCTACCATGGAAGATAACAAAATAAAAATCAATTAACAAATAATAAAATCTGTATCCATGACAACAACTACAATAAAAGAACAATTTAAGATTTCACTCCACATTACGCATTTACCAATGTCTGCTAAATTCTATGAACGATTTAGCATCAATATACGTTATCTAAAAACAAGTTAAATTTAGGGATCATCCCAAAACAGCAATGTACAACACTACAAGAAAAAGGTTTCATGGTAGGGGGGTCTGCAGCATTTTAGCATTGTACACAGGTGTATTAAAAATAAAAACACTGTATATTTTCCCACTACAGTTAATAAGGATGATGTTGACCTCAACTCTTCGAGGGCACGCAGGCATGTTTGAGTTGTGACAGCTGAAATATTCCTTTGTTCCCAAGTTGCAAACACGTCAATGTAATTAAGTATCATGTAATTAAGTATTCACATGGAGCCAATTAACCTCATGATTGATAATTACAAAATATAAAATCACAAAATTTCTAGATAATATGGCACGTTTTTAGTCTACATGATTTTTTATACTGTTGGCCTGATTTTTATTAATTATTTGTAAAAACAATCACCATCATCTTCAACACACAATAATTTTCAAACAAACAAGAACTTCCCCGTATATTTAACATTGATTTGCATAACCCTTAATACCCTCCAAAACTACCATGAAAACATTTTCATGAAATCTTCACAACATTGATAGTAGAAAACATCAGTACAGCTATAAAATAGATATAGATATGTATTGCACTAATGACACTAAATATAGCACGCTATAAAACAATCAAATTAATTACATATATATACATACATTTATATGTAAGACTATTCATGAAAATGTGACAAGCCCTACAGAGGAATGCGAGATCAACATAAACAACCACTGCTGGAACTGTGATAACAATAGAAAAGCACCTATTTAATTAGACTATCTGCAAGAATTATTAAGTAACCACACTGACAGTTTTTCAGGTGCATAGTTTGTCCTCCAAGACAGAATTCAAGAACCCAAGATTAAAGGTTATCAACAACTTATGTTGGTGACAGTGCTATGGTCCAACAGAGCCAGGCAAAGTATTGCACTTACTCAACATTGCTTAGGGCTAAAGGAAGTAAACAACATAGCAGTATGCTTGCTAAACAGGCAGCAGGTTTAGCTAGCAGCCGGAACACAAGTGCAATTTCACACCTTAATCCCAGGTGAAACCCTAGCGAAACTGAATACCACAATCAACAAGTATTTGCAAAACATAAAACGCCCAAGTTTACGCTGCATGTTTTGCTGTCTCAATGTCTATCCAGTGGCCAATGACCAACTGGCTGTACACTTGACCAGTCCATAAAGTCTGCCAATACTGTTTCAGGTTAAATCAGCCTCTTTCACCTGTTAAAACTTCACCACCTCCATGTCTGAAGAACTCGTCTCCGACACCGAAGGAGAGCGCGCCTTCTTTTCAGGCGACGACGTCTCCGACACTGACCTACGTTTCACCGGTGACCTCCGGGCTGTGCGTTTTTTCTCGGCCTGCGCCTCATGTTGTTCTTCCTCCTCGCTCGCTCCGTCACCTCGCTTCTTCTCACCATGTGGCGCTGTAACAAGGAGAAACGACAGACTGTTGTCCCCACACTCAGCATATCCATGGTAACCGCTGTAGAGGATGAGAGCTGCCTGGATGGAGAGGACACGGTCCTGGTTCCTCTCCCCGTCAAACAGGTCCCAGTACACACTGTGTTCCCACAGGTGTTTCGTAAAGCACACCTTGCTTCGGTACAGCTTCCCTGTAACAGCAAGGTCGGGGCATGCATGAGAAAACATCTTTTGGAATCATGTCATAAACAAAAGTAAAATGTACTAGATCCCCTATAGTGAAATGTAATGTACTTAATCCCCTGTAGTAAAATGTACTCAGTTCCCTTTTAGTGAAATGTACTCGATCACCTGTAGTGAAATGTACTCAGTTCCCTTTAATAAAATGACATCATCCCACTAACCGGTATGTCAGGGTCATAAAACAATCAAGACCCTCCTAAACCCATAGAGTTACATCATTAATCATTCCGCTATATATAGTTTTATACTAAGGGGTGTTTTATTTATGTCTGTGCCTACCCCCCCTCACTTTCCCAATAATAGCAATTTACATCTACAGTTTGGGGGAACCTAGTATAAGGCACCCATGCATTGTAAAGAAAAACATTAGTATTCATCTAAGCTGGTTAACCCTTTAGACCCCACATATTATATAAACACATGCTGTATTTCCCCACTGATTCTAGCAAAATTGAGTGAAATAGGGGTGTGCTCCGTTTTTGAGCTATAACTTTTTACAACTTCATTTCTTACAATTGCAAGTTAGCTTTATTTTAAAGGAAATTGAACTGCCTTTCAGATGAGTCCAATTATGTTGTTGTACTGTACAATTATGTTGATCATATTTGGCTTTGAATATACCTACAACTTTTTGACAATGTAAATAACTTAGCAGATGAGACAATTTGTGTGACTGAACTTTGTCTGTGTGGTATTATTAATGTATTTTGAATAAACAAGAACCTGGTTGACAAGTAAAAATAATATTTATTGAAAAACAAACAGTTTTGACTGTTTCACTGTGCGGTAGATCACTGTTGCACTAATGTTCATTCTACACTATCGTTCATTTCTTCACTAGCATTCACTGCTGCACTAGTGTTCATTTCTTCACTAGCATTCAGTTGTACTAGTGTTCATTTCTGCACTAACATTCACTCACTCATGGAATTGCCTAAAACAAATTCCAACTTTGCATAAGTATGCCTTGCACTTGAAGCAACCAAAGCTGGTTTCTACAAATCAACCGGCACCGGTCTTTCGTTTGTGACGAGCACACATCTGGCACACCCTCTTGCGACCTTCGAATCGCACAAGAGGGTGATCCTGAACTATGTCATCGGAAACTGTGTAGGCGGCCATGAGTTTCTCTACAGCAGGCGGAGCTCGAGTGACCCGACCAGCATCAAAGTTATCCACGAAGTTGTGGACTAACTTCAGCTTGAAGGTCCTAAGGGCGAACTTCCTCTTGTTGCGGGGCAGCGGCTGGTTGGTCAGCTTCCACAAGATGAAAGCGTTGATGACGCCGATGTTGAAGAGTCCCCAAAACAGATACTTCCACCACCGACGTCCTGATCGGCCGACATTGTAGTAGGACCGGAATTGGTCCAGTCGGTCCACTCCGCCCATCATTTGGTTGTAGTTGCGAATGCACGTGGGGGTCGACAACACAATCTGCTGACGATTCCGTCGTACCTGCATGTTTTCGTCATCACCAGCATTGTTCGTTGCAATCATGCAGACGTCACGCTTGTCATGCCACTTGCAGACCATCACACTACTGTCCTCTCTTGTCCACTTCACAGATTGTCCCTGGGGCACATACGCTAATGCAAGTGTCTTCGGGAACTCCTTCCTTGTTGAGCGTGTTGTGCCACACATGTAAGTATCTGCCTGCAGCAGATCCTCTGCAAGGTGGACCGACGTGAAATAGTTGTCTGCGTAGACGTGGTGGTGACGCAGCAAGTACTTTGTCATCAGTTTCATGACGACTTTGTAGCCAAGGTCCATGTTGACATCGCCATTGCCAGATGCACCAGTGTATACCATGAATGCAACACAGTAGACTGTGCTAGCGTCACAGAGGCACCACAATTTAATCCCCCACTTGACCGGTTTCTTCGGAAGATACTGCTTCCATGACAGTCGGCCATCAAAACGAATCATGGCCTCGTCAACTGACAGATTCTTCGACGGACCGAACCAGCGACCAAAGTTTGCCTCACACAAAGTGATCATTGGTCGTACTTTGGCGAGCTTGTCTTGCGGATCTTCCTCAGCTGTGATCGAGCAGTGGAAATACTGGCTGAGTTTCTCGTATCTTTTCCTTGGCATTATGCCCGAGACAAATGGGTCATTCAGCGCAGGATCGGATGACCAGTAGTCTTTGTATTCTGGCAACACCTTGATGCCCATCTCCAGATTGACACCAACAAACGCTTTCATTTCATCAGCAGTCGTTGTATGCCAGTTCGGATCAGAAGTCGCGTACATGCCATGCGCTGCATCTTGCGGAGGTGGTGACTTCACTGTCGCATTCACATTTGTTGACTCTGCCAACTTGACGAAGAAGTCGTCGCCAAACATCTGCGAGAAGAACGCAGCTGGCTCACTGTTTGGCGGAAGTCTGTCAGTTGGTCCTGTTGGCTCCGTAAACTTGTGGACCACTGGAGGAGGAGCATCTTCTGTTTGCACCCAACCTGGTTCCAACACCAGTCGTTCATTGCCAGCACGTCCCCTGCCTCGACCGCGTCCCCTGCCTCGACCGCGTCCCCTGCCTCGACCGCGTCCGCTGGGAGAATCGCCAACATCATCAACATCTGTATCCGAATCAGATATGTCTGGTCTTTCCGGCACGTAGTCATCGCCTGACGCTTCATCACCGCTAGAGGGCTACAAATGAAAGACACAACAGATATAGCAATAATAAATATTATAAATCAACACATAATATGTGTTTCCATGGATTTTCACAGCTGCAAATGAAAACCAATAACATATAGATCGATAGTAATTACAATGTAGCAAGATATCACAGGTTTCTTCTTTTTTCTAGCCATACACATGCCAATTGATCTATAGCTATAACCTATACTATTTTTTACATTTTTCAACATTTTTAGAAAAAGCAGACAAAATCAGATAATAATATAGTACTGTAAACAAGTTGCTTATAAGGCCAGATACACATATAAATTTGTGTGAGTGTCCTTGGGCCTAAGGTCTATGACGACCCCTCCCAACAAGGCAAGACCAGCTTCATTGTCACATCGACGTTGTCAGTAATTGAGTAAAACTAACCTCACATTTCCCTTCAAATAAATCATACATATCCCTAGATTATGACTATAATTTTGCAACACACATCACACAAAATGTTTGATTATTTAGTTTGCAGTAACACAGAACACAGTTGGGTCAGTGGGCTTGCATGGTGGGATCACAACCTATGGTCGTGCCCATTGTTCCGATACCTAACATGCTAGCATCACTCATTTTCGCTCACGACTGCTTCATAAAAGAAATGTTTTACCTCCACATCCAAGTCGGATTTATCCTGATCCAATTCGCTTTCAGCATCGCTTTCTTCTTCTAACATCGCCGAAACTTGCTCCACCGTGAATCTTCTTGCAGACGCCATTTTTAAATGTCCAACTTTTGTTTTACCACTCGCTTTCAAACGCCGTTTTCTCAAAAATTTTCAATGGCAACATGTGCTGGAAAAGCCCACAATGCATTGCTAAAAGCCTAGCGGACAAAGCCAGATATAAATCAAAACAGTCCAGGAGGTGCCGCCACTTCCAGACTGGTCTTAACCAGCTGGCCGTCTACGGCCAACTTGGGGAGAAACGGGTCGGCCGGCTAAATCATGTTTCACAGTAATGTATATTTTTTGGCGAGGCAGTGACAATTACAAAATACAAACCAATAATTTAAAGAGAAACCAAAGGCATTATTTTGGGCCATAGCACCTATGAGTGCCTAAAAACTAACCATTTGCAACTATATTCAAGAATATCATGCAAGTGGTTTACTAGGAATCTGTTCCAGGGCTGGGGTCAATTCCATTTAACCAATTCCAATTCCTTCCAATTCAATTTAATCAATTCCAATTCCTTCCAATTCAATTCAAATTCCAGCTGAAATCTTTCAATTCCAATTCAGAATTAATTCTATGGGAGTTTTTCCAACAAAACACATGGGATAATAGTTTTTTTCTGTAATAGTAATAGAGGAACCTTTTCACAAGTAATAGTAATAGATCCTAAAGTAATAAATAAGTCTTATTATTTTTCAATTACATCTATTGCTGCAAAATTACAAAATATCAGGTTTGTTTGCATGTTATTCCAACTGCTAGTAATTGTAAACAATGTACAGACAATGGCTAAGCGGTTATTGAAAAGCCCAGTAGGCTGATAGTTTCAGAAATACCTGCTTATGAAACAATGCAGGAATGCAGGAGTAGAAAGCCAAATACTAATTGTTGGGATGCCCCATTGAGGTGGCTATGCAGGGCATCATATTTGAGGCGAGCGATCGCTCTCGCTCCCTATCGCTCGCGCAAATCAATAATCTAGGGAGCAATTTATCGTTTGCGCCAATTGTTAAAATCGCTCGCTGCCTGCAAGTGTTCGTCTTGACAAGTAGTTTCTTGAGTATTAGATTCATAAGGAATGTGTAACCTCTTTATAACGTAGTGTTCGGGCTCCAATATTCGGAATTCACATATCATCCATCACCGGCGATCGCTGCCCACTGCACCAAGATCTGAATGACCGACTACGCTGTAATGGGAATCAAAAATAATAACCTGGATCTACCGAAAATGTATATGAGCTGACACGGAGGTTAAAAGTTGATTAGACATTGAAAATGATAATTTTAGGAATTGTTCCACTTCGTCTTTCAACCGCTCTGAACACATAAATTCACAATGCACATCTCCGATACCACTTAACACTGATTTACTGTTTTATGTGCAGATGACAAATTTGTATTTTTGCGCACCGAGTTTGAGTTGTGCGTTTGGCATTATGATGCAATGGAAGCATGCCATTTCACCCCAGTTGATATTGGTGTTGCCTACTAAGCCACATTTATGAATTATGACTATACAGCTAATTCTTATAAGTGGCGTATTTGTGAATCTCAATTGCAATTTTCAAACCACCTAAGCGAAGTTGCACACGAGACCAGTACCGTGTCGTGGCCACGGCCCGGGCACAGCCACAGTACACTGCCACTGGCCTTGCCTAGGCTACGCCTACGGTAATCGGTGACATGTTGCAATTCAAAACCGTTTCACCAATTGCAATGTACAGTCACGCCTCGTTATAACGCGCCCCGTTATTACGCGGATTCGGATATAACGCGGTCGGTTGTGGACCCCGAATTTCTGCCGCCAGGGGAAAATGTCAAATGGGCCTGCTTAAACCTAATTAGAATTGCTTTGACAATTCTCAAGAAACATTAGGTGAACAATGTCAATGAACGAGTATCAACGTGTCGTTTGTTTTGCGCTGCCGCCGACCTTGCTGGCTTTACTTCGACGGTTAGTAAATTGCAATCGAGATACACAAATATGCCTGGCGTAAGAATCAGATCAACCGTTTTAAATGCATGCAGTACCAGGGCGTTTTTTAGTGAATTTTCACTGGGGGGGCAATGTCCTAAAAGGGCACTCCAAATGGTTAAAAAGGGCACCTTACGCATTATTAATGATTATTTACATAACCCTTAGGAATGTATGAAACCTATATATATATATATATATATATATATATATTATATATATATATATATATATATATATATATATATATATATATATATATATATATATATATATATATATATATATATATATATATATATATATATATTAGTATATTTTTATCCGTATGGTTGCACACTGACAACTGCATCTCGGTATAAAATTAATGTTACACTTATATCCCAGAATTTTTTTTTACAAACACATGCAGTAGTTAGAGAAACATGACACGTCTCTAGCAACTTGCAAGTCAGTACGTTTGACAGTCGTCTCAATTTCACTAGACGAGCCCCGTTTTGCGGGTGAATTTCCTAACGAATTCACTCTGCCCGTAGATATCCCAATCTGGAGCTCCGCATCTTCTGGCCTTCTCCAGGAATTTGACGACAGCGGGTCGAGGGTCAAAGTAGGCGGTGCCCACACCATTCAGTGCCACCATGAGGCGGGCGTTTCTCGTGTCCTCACCCATGCTGGTGCGGTGATTGTTCTTTCCGGGAATGGTCAATCCCTCATCAATCTCAACTTCTTGACGGCAGCGCCAGTCACAGTGAGAAGATCGCTGATGAACAAATCACTCCTTTGCAACTTCTTCTGGAGTATTTCAAATATTTCCAGGATGTCGCCCACCAGTGAGGTTATCCACTTCTGTTGGTGGTTCCAAATTCTCAGAAACCCTTTGGCTTCAGTCTTCTCCTTTCTGTCGCTGGTACTTTCAGGTACTTGCATCTGTTCTCACACCTTAATGCAGTCTGGTAGCACAGCATCCACCAGCTGCAGCTTGTGCTGGGCAAACCTGACATCGTGGTGCCGGGGGAACTGTTTGACATTCCCGGCTTGCGCTGACAACATCGTCATCCTTCTCGGCGTCCGGAAGAATCGTACGAGCCCCAGTAGATTAGACTTCCAGATGCCCAGCTCCGGTGTGGTGCTGACGACCGACTCAATGGCTAAGTCCAACCGGTGAGCAGCACACCAGAAAGTTGCCAGACCTCTCTGCACTTGGTCAGCAAGCAAACGCCATAACCCACCATGTCTGCCAGTGTTTGCCGATTCGCTGTCAGTGGTGACACCGACGAGCTTCGTGTCTTTACCTCCGGTCAGAACCAAAGCTTTGTTCACCGCTTCCAGTAGTCCAGGGGCACCGTTCGTCTCTGGCGAATGCATGACGACGAACACACACGTTACGCTACCATCACTGTTAGCCATCCGTCCACTTACAAACTTGTAGTCCAGCATTTGCCTGTCACAGCTGCCATCAATCTGCACACTGAAGACTGTGCATCGGTTGAACATCTGAGACAGACACACTTTCTCTAGTTCGTACATGACATCCAGCATCTGCTTATAGTAGTTTGGGTCCCGGATCATGGCTGCTTGATGAACTGGCTATCGGGCGAGAACACGACGAAGGCAGTATCTCTGTGACTGGTGGTACACTTTTATCTTTGGGAGTGTCATCAGATGTGATGGCAGTGAACGGATCATGGCTGCTTGATGAATTGGTACTCGAGCGAGAGCACGACGAAGGCAGAATCTCTATGACTGGTGGTACACCTTTGTCTTTGGGAGTGTCATCAGGTGTGATGGCAGCGGACGGATCATAGTTCCCTGGCGGCATTGTGGGTATTTCTGGCAATGAGTCATTGAGGCTGCGTCGAAAAATTGTGTCTAGGCGTTGACATTTATGTTAATATGTGGACCACCAACTTTTGAGTAACAATTTTCCAAAGTTGAAGTCCCTGCTGACCGCCAACTTTCCATCTCACATATAGACCACTATCAACTACTCATACATTTTAAAATTTATTTGTTTGGTATGTATACAATATGCTTCTTTGAGTTACCATGCTTAAAATTTCGATTTCTCAAAGATGCGGAGAATGAATTTGCTAGGTTACTGCCTCAATAAAAATCTACCCTGACAGGTTTATGGCTGTTGTGATGTTTGTATCATCTTACCTACAAGAGGGATCATTATTAAATGTGATTATTTTGTGATATTTGTTAAACGTTTCCAATTGCTTTCTTGGACACTACACACACTTTGCCAGGTTTATTTATTATTTGAAAAAAAAAACAGCCGACTGACCAGTGGTAATAGCGAATGGGCGTGGTTTAGTCTTGCCTGGTACGTTTCGCAATTGCGCGGCCAGGACACCGGTTTACGTTAACAGCTATTTCAACATCACTGTAAAGAACTGGATTGCACGCGGCTCAATCGTGTAAAATGTGATGGCGGGTCTTGTTGAATTATACACAATTTAAACAAACAGTAACATGCAGGTACACATATTTACATATACATAATCATTAGCTATTCTAGCACCGGAACACTGACGTCATAAGTAAACACTTCTATGGCTATGGTATGGCTATGCCAAAGCACGTTTTCAGTTCTTTGCATGAACTGTATGAAGAAGCCATTCGGCAATACGTCACTGTTATTGCTATGATGCTATTACATTCCTCACTTCCTGTCGCATGCATTAACATAAACACACCATAACTCGGGTACTACTGCCTATGTCCATGATATTGCCATTATTCTTCGACTTTCGAGTCGAAAGTAAACCTCACCATTCGAGACGCATCGAACATGAAAATGGTAACATGAAAATAGTAACCTGGCATCTAGTTATGGAACAGGAAATATAAAGCCTTTTTTGAAAATGTAAGATTCCCCTCTGAGCCATATCAATAAATTGATCTTTTGTAGACATATTGCCCGTCTTTAACTTTGGTACTTTCTTGATTTTGCCACCGATGAAAATTAACTAAATCACACTAACAAAAAGAATAAAAATGTTGACCTACATTAATACAAGGGGCTGGTTAAGGAGAATAGGGGCACGCATTGGGGGGGCAAGTTGGTTTGACTGGGGGGGCAAATGAAAGGGCTGGGGGGCATTGCCCCCCCACTTTGTATGTTAAAAAACGCCCTGTGCAGTACCAATATAACGCTTGGGTGAAATTACATGCTTCCGTTACATCGTAAATTTAATCGTTTTCGTGACGCGAAGCCAACATGCCAAATTCCTAACCCAAGGCTCTACCGGTGGCGAAAATACGAATTCGTCATCCGCATATGAAATGATGAATCGATGTTAAGTGGTGCGTAATAAATTTATACTTCAGTTGAAAGACGAAGTGAAACAATTATTAATTCTACCTATTGTCTTTTTCTGTGTTTTATCAGCTTGCATACTACGTTTGTCAAATCATATACGTTTTCGGCTGCTCAGGTCCAGGTTATTATTTTCTATTCGTAGGCCTGTTGGTCCAGTACATCATCATCGTAGTAGATCTATTCCATAACGGTTTACGTACGTGTGTTTTATTCAGTTCAAGAGTCAAGAGGGTGTGACATTTAAAAATAATACACGTTGATGCTAGTATACGCGTTTAATAAGTTTCATAAACTGCATATTGCCGTATAGGACAATGCTGCAAGCACACGGGGCTTCGACAGGGTTCATGGACTTGGTGCAGCGGGCGGCGGTCGCTGTTGTTTACTAGCTCCCTGGTGGCAGATGTGAGAACACCTAACGCGTCTCGCTTACAGCGCGGTCCGAAGTCGTGGACCCCGACTATAACATTAATTTGTTTGTACAAAAGTCGGCGCCAACAAGCACCAATTAAACATTCATGGCGACAACGACAGAATCCGAATGGGAAATGGTGGCGCCACCACACGGTAAAAAAACAACAACTAACAAATTGCTCGCCTAAATTAATTTGGCATATTTGGGCGAGCGATAAAACTGTTGTTTTCAAATGTGAAGCCCTGGCTACGGCTTCACACATTCCTAGCACACTAAGTGCATGGCTTCAGATAAGTGCAGGCAGACAACACATGTTATCTTAGAGCAGGAGCTGCAACCTCACCCCACCATAGTTTGATTTGAGCAGAGTTCTTTTTTCCAATTGCAACATGTTAACATTGCCACACAGATCCTTTGTTCAAATTTGGACAAAACAGATCTTCAAAATAATGGTGTACAAATGTATGTTTAGCTGCCACAAAGACTTCGAGTTCATATACAATTCTAGGGTTGGATTGAGGACTACACTGGAAATAAAACCAGATCGCACCAGCACAAGAAATGATGTTCAAATCATTTTCTTTCAATTCCAATTCAACTTACTCAAAATCTCAATTCAAATTCAGGAATTGAATTTAATAAATCAAATTAATTTTTTAATTCACCCCAGCCCTGATCTGTTCTAAAAGTTAGAAATTAGCAGCCCCTTAATCCCAAATGCGGCTGTGACGTAGGCTGTGCATATTGTGCATATTTTAACATGATTGAGATGTGCATTTACTTTTTTGTTGGCTTTTATATTGAATTTACATTCAGCAAAAACTCTTACAATGCTGTACTGTGCAGCATTCTGATGTAAACATGATTCAGCGAGGTATAGAGTTGTCTTTTTTGATTTCGTCTGGAAAAACAGATGGCAGTGAAGCAAAGAATTCACGATGGAATCCCATGCGATATGCTAGACTTTGAAGAATCAAATGTTTTTGAAGTTGATACATTTTCATCAACTAATGGATCAAGATCCTTCAAAACGTCGGCAACGGAGAACATTATTTAAACCTGAAGTGGTACCGACAATCTTCCAGCATGTACCTCAGGCAAAGGCTTTGACACAACGCAAACACTCGATCAAGAGAACTGTCAAATCAGAACAGGTGGTGGTTAGTAAACAATGAATGAATGGACTATCTTGCCAAATAAGCTTAGTCTTAGATGCAAACAGCATGTCCAAAGTTATTGGCAAGTATGTGAATAAAATCGTCTACGATCAGGCATTTAAAGTTGGAGTTGTGGGAAACCTAGTCAGCACTCTTGACGTAGGATTCTGAACAAATATGGCGCTGCCCATGCAAAAAAGATTTTCAGTGTTCAACGAGGTATATTTAGTTCAAGTACTCTTATAGGTGCAAAGGCTCCAAAAATGCCTTTGGTTTCACTTTAAGGAAGACTGCCAACCAACAATTACCAAAGGTAATGCAGGACCCAACCAGCCAGTAATTTCAGGCAAACAACTATTAATCATCATAATATATTACACTCAAATAGTGAATACTGCTGCTACCCATTCTTTTTTCCACTTCCGGCCTTTAGTCACACCGGAAACATCAAAAATATAATTAAATTCACATTCCAACTACTACCTGCTACCTGCTGTTAGTACATTTATTTATCACTATGCCTGTTAGCTAGGAATGCACATTATTCAATTTTGGAGTGAGGAAAAAACCCAGAAATAAATGCCACTGGGGGTCACAGAGTGTGAAAACGGAAAGAAACAGTTACAAAGGGGTAAAGACAAGTCATTTGGCTTTGGTCTTGTCCTATCTTCTTCATAATAACCTTGTTAAAACTATATACTTCAAGGT
The DNA here is from genome assembly GCA_033239005.1 of Lamellibrachia satsuma. NCBI lineage: Eukaryota > Metazoa > Annelida > Polychaeta > Sabellida > Siboglinidae > Lamellibrachia > Lamellibrachia satsuma. The sequence goes on from BSQZ01000027.1 coordinate 7,709,067, forward strand.
TCAATCTAGGACGCGCCTTTGCAACACTGACACAATATTTGAAAGATTGGTGTAATTGAATCAGATGAATACACCCAGAAGGGTGCATAATTCTGGTATTTGGTACACAAAGATACCTGGGAAACAGCAAAGCAAAGATGGCACACGAAGTTGCGAGACTTGTACAGTTTGGCAATTTTTTAAGGATATTCAGCCAAACTACTTCATACTGGTGACGCTAATGACAGACAGTCCAATGTGACCAGACATTCTGATTAATGTGATATTTGTCTGTAAAAGTGAAGGCTTACTTTCAACAATAATTGTAACTGTTTTGCAAATAAAACTCACATTAAAATGTTTAGTCAATTCATTACTTAATTTTATTGGTCTGCTAGTTACAAGAAATGAACGACAACATTTGGTATCATTTATATATATTAAATTATTATTTATTCTAATTTAAAGCAGTGTCTGTTTTAGTTTTATGCATGACAACTGCGCTTTATTACGTATACTTATAATTACTAACTTTATTACATATACTTATAATTACTAACTTTATTACGTATACTTATAATTACTAACTTTATTACGTAATCTTGGCCAGCTAATTTATTGCTAATTTCAGACACTGAGTCAATTTGCCCTAGCTTGCAAATTCAATCCTACATAAATTGAAAGAAGCATCCATTCACTTGTTCAATGCAATTTTATTAGCCAAGACTTGACAGCATATGAAACGCTGAAATTAACTGCTGATTCCATGCTAGTCCACTAGATGTGCATAAGGCACACTTATCCACGAGCACCCAACAGAAGCCAATACTGGTGAATAGTGATGCAGAATAGGTTCTCTTTGTGCCAACTTAAACTATCAACATATGCTGCCACAATGTATTAAATGTCAACATTCGTATGGAAACAAAATAATAATTAGCGATAATGTATAACAGATGTTTAGAAACATTGCTGGTATTTCGGATTACGTGGAAAACCAATAATTTGTATTGATCATATTTGCTGTATTTTGGAAATAGTATATCTTTTACTGAAATAATAAATATTATGCAGTTTACTACATTATTAACCCACACTGACTTAGAAGCCAGCATCCCTTGCATGACTTGCAGTAGGGCATCAGGCATGGCAGCCCGGTCACGCGCCAGACAGGGGATGTCGTCTTCAACAACAAACTGGTGCCCCACAAATTAATGTCTAATAGTTAAAATTCATATAATGCTTAATAAATATTTATGGCAGAATGCAGGCAGCTTCTTGTAACGTTGTGAAAAATGGCAAGGGAAAGAATTGTTCTCGTTCCCATCAGCACAATATTTTCTACAGCTTCCCAATACATCTTATTTGTTGTAGTTCTGAAGGACAATGATATTGTATAACTTCTTTCTATTGAAATCAGAAACAATTTGAAATAATTTCAAACCATGCATACTTTGAAGCCAGTACTAGGCCTAGTCAAATTTGTGGGCTACCATCCCGGCCTAGTCAGTTTGTGGGTTATCATCCCGGCCTAGTCAATTTGTGGGTTACCATCCCGGCCTAGTCAATTTCAATGACAAACCCTGATATTGACAGTCCTCATACAAACATTATATACCAAACAATAGACAATAAATTATTTGGAAAACCAACAAATTCATAAAAAATAGTTTTGTAATAGCCTCCAAAACAATATTATTGAACTGGATCATACAAATAATTAATTTTATGGCATAATCCCTGTTATTAATTATATGGCATAATCCCCGTTATTAATTATATGGCATAATCCCATTGTTTCTGTAAATTATGAGAGTATGTTGTACCTCAATTACCTCATATAACTAAAGGTGTGTGGTAGGGCTCATTATAATATAATTGTTACCACATCAGTTTTATAATATAATCATGTCATCAGTTTGATACAAGTTGTACTTAGTCAGAAAGGTATTTCTGATGTGACAATGTCAGAAACTAGTTTCTGACGGGTTTCTAGCATCAGAATCTAATACATGCTATATAAATTTATGGATTTCTGCACTTAGTGTGATGAACCAGTATTCTATCACATTTGGGTGACATCTGGTGACTACAGAACTTGCATCTAGCAACTGTTTTTCCGTTACTTTCCACTTTAACAAAATGCTCCCACACAGCCTTCTCTGGTCTGCCACCCTTAAACATGGTGCACCCAGGGGTGCTACTAGAACTATTGAAGCAGGCCCTTAGCCAGAGACCCATCTGCCCATTTTGAAGATGGTAAAATGTCTTACAACGACAGGTAATATAAAAATAAAAGATGGGTTTTCCTTTTTACAAGATGAGATTTTTTATAATAAAATTGTTGGAATTGTCTTTGTGACTCTTAGCCATGCGATCGTAATTTGACGAATGTTGTCAGCGGCAGAATAGCGAATACCGCCGATCTATAAGACTATATATTTTTAACCTTGATATCGTTGGAAAATAATTATATTGCGGCTGATCACTATTTATTGTAATCGTGTATGTCATTGGTTGGGAAACACGTTTCTATGGCCTTTCTTAGTGCCTATCCATTGGCGCTCTCATTTGAAGAAACAATCCCATGACCCAGATGTCATGGGGCGAGTTCAAAATGGCACCTGCCAGTGAAAAGATGCGATATGTCAACGTCAAAGTTCACGACAATCGTGATGTTGATGTGCCGGCCGCTGCTTACTGTATTGTCGCTCACCACTGGCATTCTGCAGTGGCCAAACGCGATTGCAATAAACTTTGAAATCGAGTCCGATTCATGCTCCGATTCACATACATAACTGGCGTGTAGGCCCTACTGTCTGTCGGCAGCAGTTTCACGGTTATTCAGCTCAAACTGCAGACAATCCACGAACGATTAGGCTGTGTTCAGTATAGTACATTCTTATTGTTTTTTGTCCAATAGGCAATACTGAACCTGGATGATTGCTGTTTTATCAAAGAAGTAATATTTCAATGTATTACTTTCAAAACCAATTATATTACTGAATGCTATTCTATTGTTATTTGTCATCTTGTTTTACGCTTAGTGTCAAGCATTTGATTTTGAGTGTGATTGTAAATTAATCATACTTGTTCGTATTAGACGTATTTGCATGCATGTACTTAAAGTCTTAAGATGCTTCAAACATTAGTTCCATGTTTATATATTTAAAATAACGTTTCAAGTTACTTTTTATGAACCTTCATGTGTTGGCTCTTCTTTTATCAGTATTACTGTGCAGGTGATAATGCCAACCTCACTGCACAGCTAGTAAGACTCGATTGGGCCAATAATGGTTAAACCGGACTTGGCCTGCCATTGAAAAATCCAATAATGGCTGCCATTTGACCAACTTGCACTATCAGTGCAAAAACCAAACGGGCCAGTAAAGGCTGTCACTATATCAACCAGCATTGGCTTGCCATTGAAAACAAATTGATTGGGCCAATAATGGCTATCATAGACACATGGAAGCCGTTCATGCGTTTAAGGTTTTTGTCAAAAGACTAGCAAAATTTTATTTCTGGCTAAGAGCCTGTATTGAAGTCACTATTCAATATGACGATGTCTAACAAATGTTGGTAATCAATCTGCACTTCTTTCACATGTAACAGTGTATCTCTATGTGAAGGTGTAGCAACAGGTGGCTGGCCAAGCACCTTGCTAAGTGGAAAGCATTGGGTCAATCAACTTACACCTCCATCAAGCACAGACAGGTGCACATGTAATAAAAGCAAGCTCAGACAATACTCTTACAAAATTTAGTTGTAGCTCACTTGATAGTTCAGCTATCAAGAAAATGGGACTTCAAATGATTGCCTGGACCTGCCTTGAATCTATCTTTGATATAGATTTGTCTAATCTAACACAACAAAGCTGTGCATAGCTCATGATCAGCTCACAGCAGTGAGCAGTACAACAGTACAGTTCTGTCTCAGTTGCTTAACCTGATGCACCCTGAACACCGGAATTTTGGTGTTGGGATGTAGTGTTCATATCGATCGCCATGTGGCGCCACGTTCATTGGCTTTGGTTATGCTTACGTTCCGTCAATTATTAGTATTTTTGCGAATTTTTTGAAAGTGACTGATATCTCGTCAATGTTTTACGATTCATGGTTATGATGACTATGAGCGGGCATTGCACCTGTTGTGTTTTACATCCGATAATTCAGATGTAAATGATATTAGTAGTGGACAAGACAGCGACATCGATGTGTCAATGATGTGTTGTTACTGTATTCATTGTGTTTTGACATAACATTTGCAGAATTACTGCATTTATATTCCTTGAATTTTTCTTTTCCATAAGTTATTATACTACAATACATGGTGTGCTCTGATATATATGTCAGTAGATTACATGTACCTATGAAACATTCATTATTATGCATTTTGTGAACAGTTTTGTGTGCTTTATATGTATAATTTGCGATCAACCAACATCATAGTACTTGCATGCTAATTGTAATATTTCACAGGTAAATGCAGATATTATTCTAATTTCTCTTGCTGCTCATAGAGGACATGATTTTGTATTTAATTTTTTACTTTGCAATTGTTTACAGATGCTAATTATATGCTAATTAGCCACAGTTAATCATAACATTGATAGTGTTATTACCATTGGTAAGATAAATATTCTGTGATTCAGAATATGTATACATTGTAAGGGTTTTGATGAAGAGTTTACATGTTACAGTGCATTTCATAATCCCATGGGTTGAAACCAAATCAACTCCCCCAGAAATGCAGGGCTTATCAGGTTAACTCTTGTGTTGGCTTCCAACTGGCTTACTGACACAGCCACACAGGTCTGTGCAGTCCTAACCCAGTCCCTTGAAATTATCTCCAATGTTATTACTGATATGCACCTACACCCACCCAACTTCTTTCATGCTTTCCCAAATGTGATTGACACCTGTCCTCTTTTAAAAGCTAGCTGCCAAGTGAAACCATGTTATCACAATTACATAGATCTGTTATCATTTCTATCTGCTAATAAATCAGTATAAAATGCAAACATAACAGACTGCGCAGAGTAAAAGTTGCAATTGTATGACATGTAACAGTTATTAATGCATTACTACGTTTATTTTATATACAATCTACACATTAAACAAAATGGCATGTAATATTTTTTTTAATAAAATGTCTCAAAAACTGAGTTTCTGACATTTTGATTGTCAGAAAGGTATTTTTGACGAGGTGGTAAATACCATGGTATTTACCATCTTGTCAGAAACTTGTCAACCCTGATTCTGGGATGTTAGATAAGAGCCAAGGTCCAGTGTCACCAGACTGAAAAGAATAAATTACCCAGGGACTGTTGCCTCACGAGAAACATGTGATGTTAGTCTGTTCAAACTAGAAGGCTGGAAAATTAGATATAATGATTGACTGGTGAGTGTTAGGTCAGCCAGGGTTGGATTATTATAGTGTTGTAGACAGGGAGAAACACAGGGAAGTAGCAGACAGGGAGTGGTATAGGCTGAGGAAAGTTTCCCTCTCAGCCAAGGAATGGGTACACTAGTGAACTGCTGATGTGTCGTAAACTTGGCTGGAACTGGTAGACTGTCAGGGTTTAATATTGATGGTTATAATAAAGATTAAGGTTGGTTAATACAGTGAAGTTACTGGCATTAAAATTGAGACATCAGATCCAATCATATCACACTGACCCACTTCAGGACACCACTGTGACCTGCAAGTGTTCAGTCTGTTGTAGATTTGTAGTTTTGCTGATTCCCTAGTTGCCCCCTCATTTTTAGACTCCCACCAACTTCAATATATCTACTTTGATAAATGTAACATGCCAAATATTTAGAAAATGGGTCTGGCAAAATACAGGGGAGGTCCAATTGATATTAATGACTTGTCACCTCTGACTGATAACAGCTGATGATTTATGGTGAAATAGTTCCCCTGATCCCTCTCATGAAACCTTGGGTAAACAGTCACCCAGGCCAATGGTTTGACAACATTAATTATGTTGTCCAATGAAAGACAGAAATCTGGATATGTGAACGCCACAATTGATGCATTGTGAATACAAAAGCCTTAGGGTGTACTTACACACTACTAGTAGCAGGACTTCCACCAAGAACATTGCTGCAAGGTACATTTTAGGGATCTTCTCAAAACTAACACAACTGGATGCAACTTTGTTTTTGGCTAGTAGAGGATTCAGAAACCGACTGTAATTTTGAGGGTTACCACCACAGGATAGGTTTTCGACAATTTCGCGCAGATAATAATAATTTGTTTAATACTTTTCTTACAATTTGAAGCAGAACTTAATTATGAAGGTTTCATTGACTGATACTTATGGTTAAAAATAATTAATCATTATGGCATCTGAAGTCAGATTGTAGTTATATAAATTTTACGTTTTTAATTAACTCAAACATTTATAAAAAATTATATATTATGGTAAATTAAAATGGACCTACATTTATAAAATTCAGACCATTCAAAAGATAATTTAATGAGATTTCATTTCATATATAATTTATGGTACTTCCTGACACATAAACCATAACGAATACAACATGAACAAGGAATATACAGACAAAAAACATGAAATTGGTGCGAAAGCAAATGTGCTTGGGAACTAGGAGGCTTATTTTGGATGGGCATCTGGGATAGAGTTAAGGTGAAACTAGCTTGCATGGATGGCGACGCTCAAGCTGAGGCTCAGAATTTCCGAGCTTCAAATTACAGCAAAAGTTATCCATATGTTGTAAGCGCAGGAATCAACCAATAACTGTGCACCATTTTCTTGCGCATGTGCAGGTTTGAATATTGTGGACTTTCGTCCACATTGTGGTTTTCAGATAATGCTTACCTCAGCTCTAGGCGTGACTTGTTTTATTGCCTTTTTAACATAATGTCAATATATTATATAATTACAGTCCAGTTTTAACTTAGAATGTTCTACATACAGCAGTTTAATTTACATTAGCATTTTAGTTGATAGTATTTATGAAAATCTATTATATAAGCATGAGTACATGAGTTTTGTATAAGTATGGAGACAAGATTTCAGTATCTTTATTAATTAATTTAATATGTTAGTAGGATTTCAGTTATTCATTGAGTATAGTAAGATATTTAGACCCGTCTTTTTGTTCATGCTTTGTGTTAGGATGTAGACTAGATTTCAGTTAATAATTATTAATTTAGTATGTTATGTTAGTATGTTGTGCCAGAATTTCAGTTATTAGTACTGCATAATTTAGAATTTTTTATGTATGTTCCATGTACATGAATTTTGTGTCAGGATGAAGACAAGATTTCAATTAATTTAATATATTATGCTAGCATATGCTACCAAATTTCATTGCAATACCATTTAATATAATGTTTTACAGAAATTTATGAAATTGACCAAACGAACAAACAACGTAATAACACAAGACTATTTAGTATATCATATAAAATTAAATCAACACTATTATAACGTTAGTATTTTGTAACAGGATCTCAACTGTTAGTATTTAGACTAGCCTGTTGTGTATTATGTATTCAAGTCATCTGTAAAAAATACTGTAGTCAGGATTTCACTTGTCATTGTAAACTGTATGCATGGTTATTAGTTAATAAAATACTGTCCTGGTTGTTCAATGCAGTCTTGCCTTGTGTGCATTCATATCATTAACATATTATCTATACCATATATAACATTAACATACACTATTCCCTATACCATAATGTGGCAGGGGTGCCAACCTCCCTCTATAGTGCTACAAAAAGTACGGCTCACGTAACAAGAAATAAAAAAGCGTGTGCAAAATGACTATGCCTATGGTACTTTTACACTAGCGTAGGTTTAAAGGTACGCCTCCGTATTGAGTACTCCCACAATTCGCAGAATAACTTCCCGTAAATTATATATATATTATATATATATACTAATATAGGTGTAATTCGCAGAGCTGCTCTGCGAATAACAATAACTTGAACTAGCCGTAATTCATAGAGCTGCTCTGCGAATACCTTTTGCTGTAATTCGCAGAGCTGCTCTGCGACTAGTCTGTCATTTCCGATAGAGAACACGTGCTCGTTGCTTTTTCTCGTTATTTTTCATAACAAACGCATGTCATGTTACGTATTAATGACCACTTGGTGCAGCAGGACGTCGACCAAACTTTCACAACAAAGTGTACAAACGTTCACACACTGTTAGTCAAGGTTTAGGACGTTGACACGACCGCAAACGACAACACAACAGCAGCCACCACGCGGCCATCTTTGAAACAGGCGAATGGCGTGTTTACAAACAAGCTGACGCCTCGCTCGCAAACATACCGATGATTACACTTTTAGTATCGTTAACGCCTCTGTCACGATTTTACAATATGCAATATCGGTGATTTACTGAAACTTACCGCATATGCTACAGTTGATTCCGCCGTCATAATCTTCGTACTCCCGTAATACCTTTATGATGCCTTCCAGTTCCAAAAACTTTGTGTTGCAAAAAAATCGGTGGGGGTCGGTCCGCTGCCTTTTCGGTCGCATATGAATGTCAGTCATACTGGTTGTAGTGTTGACGCTTGGTGTCATCCAGACTCTTTGACAGTGTTCCAGCTGCATTTGTGCTTCTCGCTTTACAAAGGTTTCTCAGACTTGAGACAACGTGCTCGTTCGTTTCGCCACAGAATGAAAACAGCGGAGCTGTCTAATCAGCCAATCGGGTGGCGTTTATGCCGCGAGCATAAGGTCGGTAAGGTCACAGTGCCAATGCACGTGATGCAAACCGCGGGAAATCTATGCGCGTGGCGGGTAAATTTTCCCGCGTAAATGACGCGAGCTACTTGTTACTAAAATATGTAGACTATGCCGCGACGACTACTGGCAATTTAAATCCTTAGACTTAGTTGATTGTTGTTTTGAGCATTATACACTTTCAGAATATATGGGTTAAATGTAAGGTTAGGGCCTACTTAGTATTTTAGGTTTATTACGTGCATACATGGAGCTAATTTACGTATGGAACTATGTTAATTGTCGTAGAGTGGGGCAAAGCGCACCCCTTTCGAGGCAAGCGCGATCTGGCCTACTAAATTTCATCTAAGGCGGAAACTATTAACGCAGCCACGTATAGTACAAGTTTCTTACCTAAATAGCAATACAATTGTACAACCCAGCTTAGGGGTCACCAAGGGTGAGGCAAAGCGTCACGGAGCGATATATGCATGGGGTGGGGTGTCTCGGTGATCGTTATATTCGTTATTAAGACGTTTTTTGCTCGTCTACATGTCGATATCAGACTGATAGCATTCATAGCTGTACCCTTTTTGCAGTATATTTTAACTGAATTCCAACGGTGTTTATACGCAAAGGAATGCCGAATCTATATCACATATGCAAGAGTGAAGTAGGCCCTATGACTAGGTAGTGACGGGTTTCTGCAAACATATGGTGTGCCGGCAATAAAAAGCTCTACAAAATAGACCCGCGTGTTGCATCCCAACCCCTCGAAAGATGTCACCGAAAAATCACGAGGCATGATGAGGAGGACGTATATCATATTATAGACATTCATTGCACTCCTAGCCTCGATTATTCAGATTCCGTGCTGTGGCGCCACTGTCGCACACATAATCGCCTGGAATCAATAGGGCCATTCGACTGGCCGTTTTCGTGAAGTAAATTTCCACTTGCGCAATGACCTAGTTTATGAAAAAAATCTTAACGCAGCGTGGCCACTAGAATGATTTCGTGCTTCACGGGTTTACCGTCCGTAAGGTCAAGGATGGCGGTGCGACCAGAAGATCGTGTTTATCAAGCGTGTTTAGGTGTATTTATGTTCATAGATACCGATAGTGATGACAGCGAGGGAAATCAGGATGAACTACAAGACTCTGCAGCTGTGTTTTTGCTTTGTGGAAACGGCAGTCGGCGGTATAAATTCTACTAGTGTCACTTCTTGTATTATCCGATTTATCGCCCATATCAGGGGGGGCATATAAACAAATCAGACGAGTGCATTGATTGGGTATGGGAGTGGGGGGGTAACGGTTTACATGGTTTAGAAGTGGCGGTATGGAAACACAGAAAGGGGTTGCAGTAATGGAGGGTGAGGGGGATGACAGACTTGCCTTTGCACGGCGGTGCTCCATCTGCTATGTGAGAATCGAGTGATGCCCGGCTTTTGCGGTATGTATGGATTATTCCTGGTTTGACTGACCTGTTTTGGTTCAAATATATAAAATTCCTAGTTTTAACATGTAACACTTGATTTTTTCAAATTTAATGCAGAAATGCTATAGGGAGGGCGATTACAACGATTTCGCTTGTGCTTTACCTTAATTACAATAAACCAATGCTATAGGTGCATACACCAAAATCATCCACAGCAAGCCAATGCTCCATTGTATATCGCACAACTGCTGGTGGTCGAATTTGCGAGTGTGTTATTGTTGCTGCACTGATTATTTTATAATTATTATATATGCCGTTAAAGCTACCGTATAATTAACACTTATTTACCCTAAAATGTTGCACTTGAACCAAAAATACGTCAGGCGAGCCTGGCATAATCCATCGCAGCCGCGCCCATCCATAGCCAAATCCAGGCATCACTCGATTCTCACATAATGGATGGAGCACCGTGCTTTTAGGGCTTAATGTTCTGGGAGTTTCTAAGACTACCCCCTTACGTTTATTTATGGAACAGCCCTAAGATTATAAGCATATCTGATGTTATAAGCATATCTGAGTTTAAGAAATCTTGTTAAACTCCGCAATATACAGCGTACATATGTATGTGCCTATTCTACCTTCAGGCACAAACGCCGCCATCGGCAGCAAGGTTATTTGCAGCAAGTTGTCGCCCGATTCCGTCCTGATGAATTCAAGACCTTCTTCAGGGTGGGGCGTCAAACAGTCGACTGCCTCATTGGATGGATCACACGCACCTGCACAGATGAAGGCATTACAGGTATCACAGACAGGAAGTCATCAGGGGGCAGTCTTCAGAAGCCTCTCGCTGATCGTGTTTTAGTGATGCTGTGGTACATGGCAAGTCTTGACAAGTATGCCTCAATTGGCGATAGATTTGGTATGAGTGAGAGTGTTGCATGTGTCACGGTGCACACTCTGCTTAAATTTATCCATGATCACCTCGTCCGAAAAATTATTGTGTGGCCAACGCCTGATGAACAGAGGGAAATTAAAGACATGTTCATGGACCTGAAAAATTTTCCTGGAGTCCTCGGCATGATAGATGGCACTCACATCAGGATAAATAAACTGAGTGAGAGGGGGTACGACTACTACAATAGGAAGGATTACTATTCAGTTGTTTTGCAGGGACTAGTACGAGAAGACATGCGATTCACAGACGTCTATGCTGGATGGCCTGGCAAAGTTCATGATGCTAAAGTGTTCCGGAACTCCCCAATAGCAGAACACTTACAGAGGCTCTGTGGAGAAGGACACATACTGGGCGACTCTGCATATCCAAATCTCCCATACCTCTTAACCCCTTTCAGAGATAATGGACACCTAACCCACATTCAAAAGTCATATAACCGGGTACACGCAAGCATCAGGGTAACTGCAGAAAGAGCATTTGGCCTCCTGAAAGGCCGATTTGTGCGCCTTCAGAATGTGGTGCAACAAGACATAGAAACCATAGTCATGACCATATTGTCAGGCTGTGTGCTCCACAATATGTGCCTTATGAACATGGACGTCGTTGAAGAGGTTTTACAAGAGGATCACTTGCCCCAGCTTATACCCAACCCACAGAATTATGATGGGGAGGCACAGGTAGCTGCAGCTCAGAAAAGACTGGGAATTGCGCTGACGGTTTTCTGTTGGTTGATTGCACACTAATATCATGTATTTTTTCCTCAACATGTGTTTCTCTAAACATGTCCCTGACAAAGTGAAAACCCCACCACACCCGAATATCATCCGGTGATACAATAAGTATGAGTATAAAGATGTATATTAACTTACTTTCATAGAGTTTAACATATTTTGTCACAATTAGACATTTGCCAATATCATGACCATTTTGTATGAACACTTTATTAAGGCAAAACGCTCAAAACAGCAACGGAAAAACAACGCAATAACTGGAAATATCACCAGCAAACACTGAAATTTAGAGTCGGAGATCAGAGACTCTACTACAAAGAAGGCAGTTCACCAACTGATACCTTTTCTTCTGACATAATCTCTCATTTGGAGTAACTAACTACAAAGTTAGTATATATATATATATATATATATATATATATATATATATATATATATATGTCAAAAAACAAACAATCATCACAACTGTCTTTAGCTTCTTTGTATGAACCGTCAACTTAATTACGATGTGATCATGTTCATATGGCTGTGTTAAAATTATACTATAAAATCAAAGCCACACCACCGTGACAATTAAAATTATTTTGCAACTGCAAAACAAGACCAATAAAACATACACAGTATTTGTCAGTAAATGCAAGTAATCATGTCATACTGATAATTCTAGGCGTCCAACCCAGCCATGATGTGAACCTCCTGACTATATGAAATCAGTACATCAGTTTTTAGGATATTCAAGAATTCTCTCATGAGATCGTCCCTTGCTTTTGCTCGTCTGTCCCTATTAACTTCTCGTTGTCGGTTATCCTCAATTCTCTGCTCTTCCATTTCACGAAGCAATTGTAGGGATTCCTCAGAAGAATTTTTGGACTGTCTGGCCCGCTTCTGTCGTTTTCTTTTAGCGTTCTTAGTCTCTGACAAAACCAGTGAAGAATCTCCTCCGACTCAGATGAAGTAATTGACCTTTCCCCTACTGGTTTCTCACTAGGCTTCTGTGGTGTTGTATCAGGTTTAGAAGTAGAAGGTTCTGGTACACTTGATCCAGAAACGAAAGGAGGGTTGATATCATGCCTCTTAGCCAGGAGCTGTTCCATTTGTGGATAATACTGAAATGTCTTTCTTTTCGCCCTGTCTTCTTTTTGTTTTGCCGAACTGCATTATGAGATCTGACCATACTCCGAAATTTGCTTTCCACCTTATTCTGAGAATATTTATGTCCTAATTTAACAAGTTCTGTGGTGATGTTTCTCCAGATTTCTTTTTCTTGTTCAGGGGTTTTCAAATTCTGCTTCATACTTCCTGTATAAATTTATCAAGGCGAGTGTAGCTTGGTGACTCCATGGCGTGTACAAAGAAACTGCACTTTCAGCATGTTCAGTGTCACCTGGGAAAAACAATAGTGTCAATAAACACTTGACAAAGCCTGCAGGACATCATCTTTGAAAGTTATTAATTACACCAAACATGGATTCTGATGAAGGATATTTGTGAATGTGATAAACATTACATATGTGATACATTACACTTTATCTGTAACTGGATCCATAGCACTTGTATTTCAGTCAAGACCTTGTAAGTATTAACGTACAACATTTTACCTTAAGCTATCAATAAAACCTCCTATATAAAGCCAATGTTAGATACATAGGCTGTACAAGCAGGCTGATACAAGACACAGCTAAACATGACATTTTATGTAAAAAGGCAAGTTTTAGATAGGATCTTAATTTTGTATAATGTCAAAAATTATAGCTTATGGTCTTCGACATAAAGTAGCCCACTGTATTTATAACTCACTGTCATCAGAGTCTTTTTCTTCTTCCTTCTCAGTGTCCTCCACAGCATTAGCAGAAATGTCTCCTGAAATGTTTCCATATTTTTTTACATGTATTTACATTGGCCCTCAGTTTAATAATTTAGAATCTGTACATCATCCTACATTATTGAAGGTAAAAAAGTTGAATATGTCATGCACTTACTTTGTGTTTCATCTGCTTGACCACCTAGAGCCTCCTCGGCATTTTTTTCTTATTGTATCTGACATGCTACATCTTGTTTCTGAAAAACAATTATAATTATATGTTACCAACTTGCCATCTGCTACAACTTGTACAATAAATCAACACACGAATCTTCACCTCCCAGCAAAGAACACTTGTATTTTATCATGTTTATGCCAGAGTAATGCTAACATACTAATTATGTAGTACATGTATAGTTAGCAAGAACATATTACAAGATATAGCAAATTTCCCTTTAATAAAATGTTAGAGGTTTGAATGCACTGAAATCATGCATTTGGGACCCAAATGAAGTGTTTATTGTTGACAGTAGAGGTGTTCACTAATCGGAGGGTCTCTTTAATGTTAAAGCGTAGGTGTTCATTCGGGACTGAAAGAAAATGTTCATTATGACGAGTTGTTCACTAAATGGAAGTTTTACTGTACAACATACTGACTGATTTTTAATGTTTGATGAAGTAACAAACCTGGATCCTGCAGCTTGTTCATAGTGGAAGCATCCACTGTAGTGACTACCTTGAAGCCATCAGGATATTCCAGTTGAATCTGTTGCCAGTAACTGAAATGAAACAGAAGCAGAGATATTAAATATCCCAGTAGCTGTGGTCGCACCGACAACACAGGATAAAATGTTTATACAGTAAAAATCAAGAAAAAAGAAAGTAAGAAAAAAACATCAGATATAATTTTTTTCTAATTTTCACAAGGCATATTCTAAACATCTCAAGAAGTATGTACATGTATGCCAAAGAGTGCTTTGAAGACATCTTCGCTTTGCTTATAGAGTATGCATGAGCTCTGATTTTCTAAGTCAAAACGCTAACATTTTGAAAAATCTGAGTGAGATGCATATTCTTTTCATTTTTAAATCGAAACGCCAAACTAAGTGCATGTGAAGTGTGTTCAGCATATTCAGGCAGTACTTGCAGAAAAGGACAGACCCACCCTCCACACACGCACGCTGAGCTGCTGCGCACACACACACACACACAGCCTTTTTGAGCTGGGATGTAGAGCTTTGACCACCACCCGTCCTAGTTCTTTTCATGTGATTTACAACCTCTAACTTTTGGGTGTCCCACCCCTGGTCCCCACATATGTTCCCCGATTATTTTAAGGTAAAGTGCGCCCCCAGGCATCTGGTGCTCAGCGTGTTAAAAATTGGGAGATTGGTAAATAGAAATACCCTACCCCTAACCAGCTAACTTGGTCGATTTTTGAACTAAAACAGTTAGGCTGTAGGGGCAAAAAATCTACTGGTGTATGGATGGGTCTGTTTTGGGCGATAATAGGCAGTTTACTACACAACGAATCACGCGATGAGTGAACTCTTCGCCCTGTACCTATTAAAATGGATTTACCATGGCGAACTAGCATGAATACAACTTACTAGTAAGGTTTCATGTTATCTTACGAAAGAGAAACAAACCTGTCTGGATCGTTAGATGACACCTTTGCCTTGCAGCTGCCGTGCGAGTTAGCTGCCATTTTGGATATGGTTTGAAAGATATTTCACGCAGGTAAGTCTCCGTGAAGTTTCGTTGTGCACGGAATTTCACGAAACGGCCAGCCGAACGTAATTTTTACTTAACGAAAAAAAATACTTCACGACAACGGCCAGTCGAATGGCCCTATTAATGACATTGTACTTTTCATTGTGACGGAAATTATGTATGCACCCATACTCTGGGCGCATAAAAATAAGCTAATTACAATGTCATCCAGACATTTGGCCAATTCGAGCTAACTAAAAATAAAAGCTAAAAAAGTCGACAAAGCAAATTGCGTATTATATATATATATATATATATATATATATATATATATATATCGATCATTCTCCATAGAACGTAGGCCTATAATTTGAGTCTCAATGGCAGGAGTTTTAATTTTGAATTATTTTACCTGAACAAACCTTCGTAGCCAACACATCTGAACCAGATGCAAACTCTCCATACTATTCGAGTCGCTTGTTGATGACTTTTGGAATGAAGACAGGGTCCAAAATTAGCAAAGTCAGCTTTTTCCTCTTGTCCCAAAGTTTGGGTCACTGCATTCACCGTACCATAATTCATAAAAAAAAGTGTTTTATGGCGTATTTCTCTTATTGTTCATTCTTAGTAACCCAATGACATTGTCATGACAGAGCAAATATGACTAGCTCATACAGATCTCTTTTTTCTCGAATTTCCACCACGTCCTTGATTTTGGTGTCACTCCTGTTACTCGACGACAAAAAGCCACTCTCCACACCATACACAGACCGATCTCGTTCAAATTTTCCCGATAGATGGCAACTCGTGTCAGGAACTACTGCGATAGACCATCGTAGCTTCTAATTCAGCGTGTTAATTTCCACGTGTACGTGTCACCTCATTCATCATAGTTAGGTTAATTACATGTCATTACTGTTACTTCTCTAATGCAGTTAGACCTGGGAGAAAATGTACAATAGATAAGCTGATGAATCTAAGCAGTGTATGTTTGGCTATCACATCATTTTGAGTTGGCCAGAATGGGGATTGTTTTTTTGCAGGGGACTGAAGGTCAAATTGTCATTACTGTTAGTCATTCCTGTAACGCCTGATTCGGTAATGGGAATGACGATTCGGTAACGGGAATGACGATGAATGGAAATATATCATATCATCATCATTGGCTTTGGATTACAATACTCATTAATCTGTCATTCTGTAAAATTTGCACGCTTGTAGGATGGATCGATTGCGACCGTGGAAGGTGAAGGGATCGATATCGCAACTGGAAAATGGTGTGTTGGTGAGTACGAGGGCAAGCCTTACCCAGTCATCAACACGCAGACAGACGAGACAGATGTCAAGGTCGACTGCATGTGTCGTATTGGGCCCAACAGGTTTTTCTGGCCAGTGATGAGAGACCTCTGCTGGTACAGCTTTGAGAGGGTGATGTCTATTATTGACGAGCCGAAGCAAGTCCAGGTTGACCCAACCATCTAGAGGCTATTGTCAGATGACCAGAGGAGATCTTGGCAACTGAATGCGCCCTGACCTCGAAAAATTGTTTTCGGTTTTTAAAGTTCTGTGGTTTCACTGATAATAAAATATTCGATTGTGAACAATTGTTTGTTTCAGTAAAATTTCGAGATTTACCAGGGAACTCGTTACACCAGAAGAGGACAAGACAGTTGTATAATTAAAGAAAGGGTAGCGAGCACTGCTGATAGTATTTTCCTGTCGCAGACAAATACATCAACTGTTCACCTTTAAAATATTTCTCTAAAGATCTGTTTGGATTTCCTCATCCCATTTTATACATTCTACGGAGAATGACCAATGTATAATATTAATAATATGTTTTATATATATACATATACATATATATATATGTGTGTGACAGTCATCATTGGGCCAATCATGTTTTTCTACACCCATCATTGGCCCAGTTAATTTTAGTAGCTGGGGGTAAGCCATATATATTGTGACAGACAGACAGATGGAGAGACAGACAGAGAAACCATGATAATGTAAAATAAATTTTTGAAACCATTAAATCTGACACGATGAAATAACAAAATCAGTAAAATGTACAGGGATTATATATATATATATATATATATATATATATATATATATATATATATATATATATACATAAATACATATATACTACATACATACATACTACATACATACATACTACATACATACATACTACATACATACATACTACATATATACATACATACATACATATACACAGCCCAGCCTTACAAAGCATAACAAGGGGTGGGGCCTCAAAAAGCAAACTCTATATAATGTATTAATGACTTGATGAGTCCAGCAAAAAGTTAAATTTTATAATGTACGCTAATGATACCACCCTGTCAAGTACCCTAGACTCATTTTCAACTCATGAAGAAAATGGAAATGTAGAATTCTCTATCAAAATAGAACTGCATAACATTTGTGAGTGGCTTAAGCAAAACAAATTATCTCTTAACCTAAACAAAATTAAATATATGCTTTTCAAAACGGCTAGAAGAAAATTTATAAATCCACCGTTACTAAAAAAATAGATAATATAAATATTGATAGAGTGCATGAATTAAATTTTCTTGGATTAACTTTTAATGAAAAATTAAACTGGAAAAACCACATTGACAAAATTTCAAATAGGTGTTCAAGGCCTTTGAACACCTATAAATGATTATTACCTCTTAACATAAAGATTATTTTGTACAACTCACTGATATTGCCACAAATGTGACAGAATAAAAAAATGCAAAAGAAAGTCGTCCGAATTATAAGTGTTATGTTAAACAAATATAATGCTCACACTGAACCATTGTTTAAGTCTTACATTATTCAAAATAGAACATATATTAAAATTACAAGAACTAAAAATATATTATAAATTCACACATACACACATGGACAATACAACTTACACACAGTCTGAGTACAACACGAATTTGCTAAACGAAGTCTATGCTTTGCCATGCACTTGATGTATTGAAAAGAAAAATTTTACACTCACAATCTACATGTTTTTGCAACCAGCAGCAAAAATTATTATTTGCAAAAATGTTTATACAACTATGTAATATCAGAAACTGTTATGTATGTTATTATACTGTTATTATGTCATGTTTTTCTGTTATATAGCCTACAATTGTTCAGTCTTTATGTCGTTATATGTAATTATTTGTATAATCTATAAGTTGCACTTAACTGTACATAGGTTGGCTCCTGTGTGGCTAGTCATTAGCCTTAATGGGAGTCTCCTGGCCCCTTATTTGATATTTGTGTTATATTTATACTTTAACTACTTATACTTGTATGTACATAGTCACTCATTTGATATTTGTGTTATATTTATACTTTAACTACTTATACTTGTAAGTACATAGTCACTTGTTTGATATTTGTGTTATATTTATACTTTAACTACTTATACTTGTATGTACATACTCACTTGTTTGATATTTGTGTTATATTTATACTTTAACTACTTATACTTGTAAGTACATAGTCACTTGTTTGATATTTGTGTTATATTTATACTTTAACTACTTATACTTGTAAGTACATAGTCACTTGTTTGATATTTGTGTTATATTTATACTTTAACTACTTATACTTGTAAGTACATACTCACTTGTTTGATATTTGTTATATTTATACTTTAACTACTTATACTTGTAAGTACATAGTCACTTGTTTGATATTTGTGTTATATTTATACTTTAACTACTTATACTTGTAAGTACATAGTCACTTGTTTGATATTTGTGTTATATTTATACTTTAACTACTTATACTTGTAAGTACATAGTCACTTGTTTGATATTTGTGTTATATTTATACTTTAACTACTTATACTTGTAAGTACATAGTCACTTGTTTGATATTTGTGTGATATTTATACTTTAACTACTTATACTTGTAAGTACATAGTCACTTGTTTGATATTTGTGTGATATTTATACTTTAACTACTTATACTTGTAAGTACATAGTCACTTGTTTGATATTTGTGTTATATTTATACTTTAACTACTTATGCTTGTAAGTACATAGTCACTTGTTTGATATTTGTGTTATATTTATACTTTAACTACTTATGCTTGTAAGTACATACTCACTTGTTTGATATTTGTGTTATATTTATACTTTAACTACTTATGCTTGTAAGTACATAGTCACTTGTTTGATATTTGTGTTATATTTATACTTTAACTACTTATGCTTGTAAGTACATACTCACTTGTTTGATATTTGTGTTATACTTATACTTTAACTACTTATACTTGTAAGTACATAGTCACTTGTTTGATATGTGTGTTATACTTATACTTTAACTACTTATACTTGTAAGTACATACTCACTTGTTTGATATTTGTGTTATACTTATACTTTAACTACTTATACTTGTAAGTACATAGTCACTTGTTTGATATGTGTGTTATACTTATACTTTAACTACTTATACTTGTAAGTACATACTCACTTGTTTGATATTTGTGTTATACTTATACTTTAACTACTTATACTTGTAAGTACATAGTCACTTGTTTTATATTTGTGTTATACTTATACTTTAACTACTTATACTTGTAAGTACATAGTCACTTGTTTTATATTTGTGTTATATTTATACTTTAACTACTTATACTTGTAAGTACATAGTCACTTGTTTTATATTTGTGTTATATTTATACTTTAACTACTTATACTTGTAAGTACATAGTCACTTGTTTGATATTTGTGTTATATTTATACTTTAACTACTTATACTTGTAAGTACATAGTCACTTGTTTGATATTTGTGTTATATTTATACTTTAACTACTTATACTTGTAAGTACATAGTCACTTGTTTGATATTTTTGTTATATTTATACTTTAACTACATTTACTTGTAAGTACATAGTCACTTGTTTGATATTTGTGTTATATTTATACTTTAACTACTTATACTTGTAAGTACATACTCACTTGTTTGATATTTGTGTTATATTTATACTTTAACTACTTATACTTGTAAGTACATAGTCACTTGTTTGATATTTGTGTTATATTTATACTTTAACTACTTATACTTGTAAGTACATAGTCACTTGTTTAGTGATATGTATTTGAGACAAATAAAAAATGTCTGCCTGCCTGCCTGCCTGCCTGCCTGCCTGCCTGCCTGCCTGCCTGCCTGCCTGCCTGCCTGCCTGCCTGCCTGCCTGCCTGCCTGCCTGCCTGCCTGCCTGCCTGCCTGCCTGCCTGCCTGCCTGCCTGCCTGCCTGCCTGCCTGCCTGCCTGCCTGCCTGCCTGCCTGCCTGCCTGCCTGCCTGCCTGCCTGCCTGCCTGCCTGCCTGCCTGCCTGCCTGCCTGCCTGCCTGCCTGCCTGCCTGCCTGCCTGCCTGCCTGCCTGCCTGCCTGCCTGCCTGCCTGTGTCACAATACGTAATATAATCTTATTTGGCCAATGAAAAACAGCCAATGATGGGCCAATTAAAAATGCACGTTTGAACTTCATTGGCCCAATGAGGTGTTGCTAACTGGGTCTTAGGCAAACAAACACACCAACACTGTACCATTGACACATTTATTTGTGTAGTATATTTACAAAAATATTGACATGGATTTCAGAGATGTACATTTTACAAATAATTATACACATACAAGTGAAACATATATATTAAGTGGGACTATAGTTACAACAAATCATTTGCAAGAGCAACCATCACGAAAAAACAGTTAAAACATGTTTCTTGCTCACTACAAAAACATCAATAATGGGTTACAACTACAAATGGTATGCAACTCTGATTTCAATAAAAAAAAACTATGTGTGCAGGACAACATGCAATGACATGGCTGTGTCCCTTTCATTTTCAATAGCTTCACTTTCAACAGGGATAACATTCTTCTCTTAGTAAAAATGGCTTTCTTACACAAGTGCTCAATGAATGACACAGTCTATTATATTCCTATCTAAGTATACAATTGGTTATGTACACATGAAATTAAAACTTTAATTCAATCATCATGTTGAATTGATTGCTTATTATTAACTATACATGAATCAATACAGACATACAACAAATATAAAAATAGATGTATGAATTTTTGTGTAGGGTAGGGGATTGTAAAGTGTCTTTCTCAAAACAAATGTAGTTTTGGGGTGTATAGGCCAGTATCATAAAGCTTTGCACGGGGGTCTCCAAAATAGGATGACATACTTTATGAATGTCCCATAAAGCGCTATTGTGTACATGTTTACACACAATGTGTCGAATATATTTGTTTGTATTTTTTAAATATACCATTTTCATACAAATTGTTTTCTTGTTGTTTTCAATATTTTTGCTATGCAAAACAAACAATATTATATACATTGTTACTAAAATAATAATGATTTAGATGTTTTTTTTAAACATATTTTAATAACTGAAGCACAACTGTGGTCCAGGGTACCAGCCTCTGGTAATCTACCTACTTACACCCAGTACACCAGGGTCTTTTAGTGAATACCCACAATGGGGCAATGTCCTGAATGGGCACGTTCAATGGTCTGAGGTCACACTTAGGAAAGAGTTATTGTTTGGTAATGCTTCTAATTTGCCCCACTGCCTTATTTACCATGCTTTCTTTCATGTGATACCACAGTCCCAAGATTATCACAACCAGTCTCTAGATGTCAGGTTATCATTTCTCATAATTGTAATTTGTGGATTCAATATTTTAAGCCAAAGTTTTCACCAAGTCATACATGAAACTGGGAATGCTTAGTCCTGCAGCCATGTTAGTGTTTACCATTTTGGATGTCTACTATTTCGAGCCTTACCAGATCTAACGACTAAAGTCAATTCTTTTGATGATTTGAACAAAAATATGCACTTTTTTATTAAACTGACTGCAGATATTACTTAAACTGTTCACACACTACATCAACAAACCGGATTCGTGATGGGCTAAATCAGTTGAGGATGGAGTTTTAATATAATGAAGTTATGTGAATCAAATTAAAAAAAAATAAAGTAATTTCCAAAATCAATTCTGGAGAGACCCAACAAGGAGCAAGCAGTGTGCTTCCTTTAAATTGGACATAAAATATGATGTTGCTTGTTTGAACCACAGTGGGTTGCTTATACTGTCAGTGACATAAAAAAAACTGGGTGCACATTTTCTTCCTAACAGCACCACAACAACATCAGTCTTTTTTGGCAGAACTGTCTCCTTTTTTCACCATTAAATGATAATATATCCACATAGACAAGGCTCTCCATTATCAGAGCTAGTTTTGGCAGCAGCTAATTAAACATCCATCCTACACACAGTTGGTACAGTGCATGTTAAAGTTTGTCAGTCCATGACAGGTTACACTTACATATTTCCTCCATGTGTGGGATCTTTTACTTTCAGTGGCATAGACACCAGGTAGAAGGGACTTATGGCTTTTAATGTCTTATCCAAAAGACTCGAGCAAAATGGACTGAACGAAATTGAGTTAGTGGCTCTTTTATAAAAAAGTTTGCCCCTTTTGCCATTTCATGACCTTCGTCTTGTAAATTGTGCGTTTTTTGACCACTGAAAGTGCCATTCACTAAAAATGTACACCTTTATATTAATTAAGGAGTACTACGCTCTTAAAGTGTGATTGGGAAGCAAATAAGCTCACTGCCCCAGAAAACAAATTATGTAGCAAACAATAACATATAAAAACAGCTTATGATATGATATGCAACAATAATGCATATGATTTTACCAGTAAGTTTCTAAGAAATCTTAACTTACAATAACATACAAAGAATATATCTGTAAGCATCTGTGAATTTGTTTAAATGTTATACAAAATATCTTAAATCAATACTAGCTTAAATTAGGCTAAGCCCATTTAAGCAACTCTGCTCTCAAAAATTGAAAAGCTGTATCACTCTTCTATAACGGGAGTCTCCTGACCTATTGTATATACTAAATTATAATATGTACTTGTAATTATTGTTCTAATAAATTTCATTTCATATACCATCTACTGTACTCATGTTTAATAAACATAAACAGCTCATTGAACCACGTTTCTCAAAAAAATAGATTTAACTAATTCTCTCACAAGAATGTGTTTAAAGAGCTCCTAAAATGTTATTGAAATAATTCCCTGCTCTCAATATTTGTTGTTGCACCTCTCGGTCTACAAATGTTCTATTTACTCAGGAATCCATCTGCACCTTCTTGGGATCTCCTGATTTGTGTTTGTCCTTAGGGAGTCCGTCTTCTGAACAACTCCCATTAAGTCACACCAGTCTTTATAAGAGACCCTGTTTCACTATGGACGAACACAACATTTCAGCAGAACTGGCATGTACTTACCAAAGATACCTGTATCGACCTTATGCCAAACTCAGCCTGCTGAACATAATGCTGAAGACAGTTTCATGCCTGCACCTCTCAAGCTCCATTCACACACTCAGTTCAATCAGTTTGTATATACAAAAATCTTGTGACCAATCGCATGGCGTATTCCAGAATTCAACTGCTCCAGCATTGAGCCACCAATTTTGTGGTTCTCTCCAGTTGTCTGTAGGCTACTACAGTGTTCAGGTGTCCATCATAGCGTCTGTCCTGACTCCATTCTCCAGAGGCACCTCCATCTTGATGTGATGGGCATCCTTCAAACTCTCACTGTCACTCTGCTCCAGCAGACCTGTACCACAGACACAGAAACATGGTCAGTTGTACGATGACTACGGTTCATGCAACAAAACATCAGCTTAAAGCATCACTGATCATCATCTTACTAGTGGTTTCTGTCTACTCCAACCTCAGAAAATGTTTGTATTTTATATCACTAGTCTGTATGGCCGCTTATAAATGCAGCCAAGACTGACAGAAAGGTATTTCAGATTTCATCAAATAAACTATGCAACTCTGATCTGTTTTGTTCAAACAGTCAGGGATGTGAAATGTTATGTTAATATGCAAAACAGATATTAGCGAATATTGGACATAAACCCTCAGTCACTGGTTGTTGTAGCAGCTGGGATAAAGTTAGTAGTTTATTAGGATCGACTCGACTTAGGATGGATAGCTAACTTGACTCGACTTAGGATGGATAGCTAACTTGACTCGACTTAGCTGTGGAGCAACAAACAACTGGCTTTGCTTTTTAGTATCTTACAAAGCATTTTTTTATGTGTTGCTAAAACAAACGTTGATGGCTATTTTCTCAACATCTTCTTTACCAAAGAAGATATTAGTTCATTACCAGTTGCTGATGCTAAATTTCAGGGGGCTAAATCTGACTATTTAGGTCCGTTAGTTGTAACTCCAGAATTGGTAGCTAAGAAAATAAAGGCAATGAAGGATAACAAATCACCGGGAGTGGATGGGATTCCTCCAAAATTACTAATGGAAACAGAACAAATCAGTATACCACTTGCACGAATATTCAACTTGTCATTAAAAGTGGGAGTTGTTCTGTTTGAATGGAAAGAAGCAAACATCATACCATTATTTAAAAAGGGTTCGAGAAATAAGTCAGAGAATTACAGACCAGTGAGTTTAACGTCAGTGATTTGTAAATTATTAGAAAGGTTAATTAAAGACCATATGGTGGACTTCCTCGTTAAGCATAAATTATTAAATTCATCTCAACATGGATTCCTTAAAGCGAGGTCATGCTTAACAAATATGTTATGTTTTTTGGAAGAAATCACTAAGTGGATAGACGTGGGATCGTCAGTAGATATTATCTACTTAGATTTTCAGAAAGCTTTTGACAAAGTGCCACATCAAAGATTACTACTTAAATTAAAAGCCCATGGTATCGGGGATAGCATAACTGACTGGATAGAACAATGGCTGACTGACAGAAGACAACGAGTTGTAGTAGATGGAGAAGTTTCAAATTGGAAATCGGTTTTGAGTGGGGTACCTCAAGGATCAGTATTAGGACCTATATTATTCTTAATTTATATCAATGACTTGGACGACAGTATAACAAGTAACGTACTGAAATTTGCAGATGACACAAAACTGTTTAGAAAGGTTAATACTGATGGTGATAAACCACATTTACAAAACGATCTAGACAGATTAGTGAAATGGTCTGAGAAATGGCAGATACTGTTCAATTTTGGGAAATGTAAATGCCTACATACAGGACATGGGAACTTGGATGTAAACTATAAAATGGGAGATACTGTTCTGGGTACTACTGTAAAAGAAAAGGACTTAGGAGTTACAATAAGCGCTGATATGAAAGTTTCAGAGCAGTGTAGTATTGCAGCTTCAAAGGGTAATCAAATTCTTGGATTGATTAGAAGAAACATAACATACAAGGGAAAAAAGTTAATTATACCTCTTTATAAAGCAATAGTTAGACCTCATTTAGAATACTGTATACAAGCATGGAGACCATATCATAAGAAGGATATAGATACGCTTGAACGCATACAATGGAGAGCAACTAAAATGATTCCACAACTTAGAGACCTTAGTTATGAAGAACGCCTGAAAGAATGTGGTTTAACAACTCTAGAGACAAGGAGGGTAAGAGGAGATCAGATTGAAGTTTTTAAGATATTGAATGGGTATGAAAATTGATAGAAATATGTTTTTCTCACTCAAGAAGGATAGCAGAACTAGAGGACATGAGGTAAAATTAGTAAAAAGATCAATGTAGATTGGACATCAGGAAGCACTCGTTCTCACAGAGGACAATAAATGAATGGAAAAAATTGTCTACAGATTGTGTAACTGCTAGCAGCGTGAATATGTTTAAAAACAAGGTTGACACATATCTCAGAAGGGCGGGTTATAAGTAGATGAACATTGTTGGACTCTCGATAAGCCAATGGCTTCCTTGTCCACTTGCCATCTGGGCCTTTGGCTTGGATGGCAAATCTTGTTAAATCTTGTTAAATCATGTTTTTCCATTTTGAAACACGCATATCAGTATAGACTTGATTTTAATATTTCCACAATCTTCTCTACATAACTACAGAGAAATATTTGCGATTTTGTTTTAATAGGTTAGGTGTTGCACCATTGTAACGCTTTCAAGGATATTACTTTAAAATACAAATATTTATCATTGTAGTAAAGCCCAGCTGTAATTATGCACAATGCAATACACTGAATACAAGGTTTATAAAAATCTCAAAAAAATCCACCCAATATTACATATTACAACAAATTACAGCAATGCAAATAACACACAGTGTCTAACTGTGGTGTCTACTGTTATGCCACTAGTCCAACTTCCTACTTAAACGAACACAAACCAACGCTCAAACAGAAATATGGTTTCCCCGTACCTTGGTCCTGTCCTTCAGAGCTGGACACAGTGGCTGTTCCCACACGCTTATTGGCGTGTGTCTTGATGTGCTTCGACAGGTGGTCACTGCGCATGAATTTCTTGCCACACTCTTGGCAGTTGAAACGTTTTTCTCCTGTAACAACAGCATAGGCATATACATTTAGTTTTCTCTATTATGTGTAATCATAAGAGCAGCTATTTAAAGATCCCTTTGTATTTCAGATTATATCAGTTAAATCATACTATACCACTAAAGCTACAAATAAATTATGAGAAAAAAATATTTCTGATTATAAGATCAACAATAATCCTGATAATGAATGCAAAGTAGCTAATATTATTGGACTGGCTTATGGACGAACTAAGTTCAGTAATACCTAGAGCTGTGGTATTTTATGATATTTTGTTGTCGTTCACATATTTTTATTTGCATTGTCATCATAATTGATAACAGACTATTTACAATTCTGGTCCGATTTGTGACAAAATGCGTCTGTGTTGTGTTGACTGGAGATTCATCCAGTGAACACTAAAAGGTGGCATCCCTTGCAGGTTCACTGTTGACTTTACACTAGTTGCAGCCAGTACTATTCTAAGTTTCCTAGTGTTGCACATATCAATGTATACTGATATTATCAGGCGTACACAAAAAATACACATCACAGAGGCCTTGATGGAAATGAATTATCTGAACTGAGACCAGAAAAATGTACTGCCACCATCCCCCCACATCTAGATTTTATTGTTTTCTTGGCTTACAAATAGATTAGGGGTAAGAAAGTTCTTGTAGCAAGTCACCATCAGTCCTAAAATATTGAGCAAGTTAAGTCACTGTACCAGGTCAACCATCACTGATAAAGGTAAATGAACAAGACGAGCAACATCTGCTAAATTACAATAAATGACTGGAACAAATGATCTATGGAGTGTGCGCTAGCAGTGTATATTTAAAAATAATATTGACAGTATCTCATAACGGGTGGCTACACTAAGATAAAAAACAGTTGGACTCTTGATAAGCCAACTTGCTTCCTTGTCAACCTGCCATCCACGGTTTGTTGCTTTGGATGGCAAATTGGCTAAATCAGATACCACTGAGGCATTATCTGACCTGTGTGAGTTCGCTTGTGTCTCTGCAGCTCATCCGACCGCGTGAATCGCTTCCCGCATAACATCCAGTTACACACAAACGGTCGTTCCCCCGTATGCCACCTGCAACCACAAAACAACACAGTGAAATCATAATCAGCTCGGCTTCCACAGCAACACTACATAAGTATGTCAACTTAATTAGGATGTCAAATATGCATCCTCTAAAAACAGCATTTTGTAAGCGCCATTGTAATCATATATTATTGTTTAAGACATGTATTTACACCAAATTTAGATTTGGCTTCAAGCCCTTTAGTTCTGAACTGTTACATCACCTGCATGTATTTACACCAAATTTAGATTTGGCTTCAAGCCCTTTAGTTCTGAACTGTTACATCACCTGCATGTATTTAAGACAAATTTAGATTTGGCTTCAAGCCCTTTAGTTCTGAACTGTTACATCACCTGCATGTATTTAAGACAAATTTAGATTTGGCTTCAAGCCCTTTAGTTCTGAACTGTTACATCACCTGCATGTATTTAAGACAAATTTAGATTTGGCTTCAAGCCCTTTAGTTCTGAACTGTTACATCACCTGCATGTATTTAAGACAAATTTACTAGCTATACTATTCAATTGTATTACAATTTAGTTATTTAAAAATTATTACTTAATTTTAATGTAATTTAATTTTTACATCAAAATTTTTTATGTTAAATGTTGTTTTATTTCAATGTAATATAATTATTTATTTTAAAATTTGCAAAATGAAATGTTGATGTAATTTTAATGTAATTTAATTATCTAATTTTAATTTAATTATGTAGTTTTAATGTAAAGCGCCTTGAGTAGTTCTGAAACTAGATTTGGTGCTATAGAAGTGAAATATTTATTTGTTTACATATTAATCCAGAATAAACAAGATAAGTACAATGTATATGACAAATGTAGAGGATTCATCATGAAAGTGTAACATCGTTTAAACTAATTACTGAAAGCATGGTTGGTTTTTATCCCCATTCTTTTTAAAGACATTGTTGCATGAAAATAAGACCATTTGTCACCAAGTAGGTGACCAAACACTAGTTTCCTCTTCTTCTAGCACAGTTGGCATTTTATTTTTTTACAAGTTTACATTTTATACTTATCTTATTAACGTACTGTGCAATCACTGAATGTTCTGATATATAATTTAAGTCAACAAGAGTTGAAAGGCCTACATGTGATAGATTTGTCACACTATTGAAATTTCTGAGTGTGTCTTCACTGGCAGAAATGTTACCGCACTTTAATCCAAAGACCAAACTAAATACATGAAGATGACCAAGATTAATTTTTTTTTATCTAAACCTAATTAAAATCCAGAAGTGTTTAACAGTACACTTCTTCACCAAATATGTAAACTGAGGTCAATTTGGTAAGCCAATGACAGAAACCTGATTTTGCTCACCTTAAATGTGCCCTCAAGTGTGAAGTTTTACCATATATTTTATTGCAGCCTGGAATGTGGCAGATATGCTGTTTCTTCCTATTTTCTTTGTTTCTGGAATCAAAATAAATAAACTTTCAAACAAGCACAACAAATAATAATATCATTATTATAAACATGCCTAAAATAGTCCAGCGGAGCTCCTTATGCACGCACCCAGCATCACCGGTTTGTGGTATTGTCAATTTATTAATGTGTGTATTCGCCAGGGGGCGCCACAAATACAAACCAAACTGGTGTATGTGTTTTGAGTAAAAAATTTTATACAGCATAATCATTCCAATCATAATACGTACGGTAACAGCTTTGGCATTGTGCCAAAAATCATACTACATATAAATATGGAAGAATTATGTAAATGTAAAGCACTGTGACATTTTGACACAATCAAGAAAGTTAACAGCCCAGCCCATCCACACCACAATTTCAATTCAAGTATCAGCTGTATAGAATTTTCTGTAAACACAACACTTCATGCCTTAAACTAATGAGTAAGGAAAATAACGAGCCCTGGTGACGCGGGGCTCTCAGGTATAATCCTGAAGGAATTTTTGCTGGGGTACAGGTCGCCCTCGGGTGACCCGCCTACTTTTGTGGGATGCCCTTGTTGTAGCGATCTGCCCCAAAAAAGAAAAAAAAATTAATACACGGACTGATGCAAGGAAACAAGCTGGAGCTGAAACGTACAAATACCAAACTATAGGAAGCGAGGAAGACCAAATTCAACAAGGACTGTGGAAGCAGAGTGAGTGGCCTTATGCACCAACTAGGGTGCAAAGAGGGTAAATAAGATATAAAAACATTATAATTCCTCAGCAATCATTAAGTTAAAAAGGCATACAAATAGATGTTGACAACCAGGAAAATATCCAGCGGCTGTGAAGTGTACACCCAAAGGTCTCATTTGGCAGCCTTGCACGAATTACATCGATGATCAAGCAAGAGGGTGGTTTTAAGCTGTATTTCATGCCATTCGATTTCAATCGTGTACACTTTTGCGAGGTGTCATTGTTTACGGTAATTTGTAAACATGATCACCAAACAGTTTACAAAGACTTAGCAAAAGTAAGCTGGATAGAATTGATCAGTTGCTGGTAAATTGTGACAACTGATTTTCACTAGACCCAATTTACAGAAATAGCATATGTGTCAACCCACTGAAGAATTTTCGGTTTCCATAAAAAGGCAGGATATTAGCTTTCTATCATGGGACATAAGACATCTGGTCAATGTTAATATAACACACAAAAATTATGTTGAGCATTTTCTTTTTTATATCAGTTTCTGCCATGTTAGATCAAATCCAAATGCAATCATGTAAAACAATTTATAGCGCTAGTTTCCATGGCAAACTACAGAAATGCCCAGGATGTATTAAATATCATAAATGTTTGGAGTGCTCTAAGCCAGCCTTATGCAATGTGGCTGATTTGGTCGCAAATGCGACTGTTTTTTCTGTTTGCCGACTAACACATTTTGTACGGTTGACCGCTGGCAACTGCGACGAGTCTATGATAACAGATCATGTGTTGTCGTTTGTCATTTATTGTAAATTATTGTGCGTATTGCGACTCATTGTAAAAGAAAAGGACTTAGGAGTTACAATAAGCGCTGCTATGAAAGTTTCAGAGCAGTGTGGTATTGCAGCTTCAAAGGGTAATCAAATTCTTGGATTGATTAGAAGAAACATAACATACAAGGGAAAAAAGTTAATTATACCTCTTTATAAAGCAATAGTTAGACCTCATTTAGAATACTGTATACAAGCATGGAGACCATATCGTAAGAAGGATATAGATACGCTTGAACGCATACAAAGGAGAGCAACTAAAATGATTCCAGAACTTAGAGACCTTAGTTATGAAGAACGCCTGAAAGAATGTGGTTTAACAACTCTAGAGACAAGGAGGTTAAGAGGAGATCAGATTGAAGTTTTTAAGATATTGAATGGGTATGAAAATATTGATAGAAATATGTTTTTCTCACTCAAGAAGGATAGCAGAACTAGAGGACATGAGGTAAAATTAGTAAAGGATCAATGTAGATTGGACTCGTTCTCACAGAGGACAATAAATGAATGGAACAAACTGTCTACAGATTGTGTAACTGCTAGCAGCGTGAATATGTTTAAAAACAAGGTTGACACATATATCAGGAGGGCGGGTTATAAGTAGGTGAACATTGTTGGACTCTCGATAAGCCAATGGCTTCCTTGTCCAATTTCAAACGAGAAACCCTGACGAAGCACACCAGTAGCGGCCGACAACCGCGTGTCGTAACATACACATTTATTTGGCTCCTAAAAAACTGCTGCTCTAGGCCAATTGGAATAAAAAATGGTAGTATTGCAAAACATTACATAAATTCCAAGAAAATGCGGGAAATTTGCTTTCTAAATTCTATTGCAGTGTGCGGGACTGTCGCCGGGACATCTGGTCAAAATGCGAGACTGTCCCACATTCTGTGACATATAACATATTCCTTCATTGTCTTGGTGTAAGGAATGGTAGGGCCATGGTAGGGCGTTAACAACCAAGGCAATTGGGTATAAATGAGATTATTCTATGTTCAGAGTTGCCAACCATATGCATTTTTGTGTACACTATGCATCTACATACATTGCATGTAGAGGGTTAAATATTCCATATCCATACAAAGGTATGCCATCTGACAATCATATTCACGTATGAAAATTTCCCATCAAACTTTCCTACACAGGTACACTGTGCCAACACATACAACCCCCTCCAATTCAAATTTCAAGTAAATCTATTCATTATTTTTCTCAAATGAATTTTGCATGTACTAAACAACATTAGGCCCTCTAGACAAAACAGGCATCTCTATCAGAAACTCAAGGTGTTTCCCACGTTGTGTGTGTGCTGATAACATGCAAGGCCCTATGTCTGCATCAGATGGGCCTTGTTTCACTCAATATTCTAATGTTCACCATCTAGAAGAGAAGCATGTACCAGAAACTGTAGTGATTCATTCTAACATTATTATTATTTAACTGGGTATGCTACAACATTCTTTTCTATACAAAGCGTTGTGCCAAGCGTTGTGCCAAGCGTGAGTTTACGACAAGATGAAGAGGAGAAATGAAGGAACAGGCTGGAAGGGTTCTTAGTAAAACAAGTCCTTTGATACATGTAAACCCTCTATTATTACCTTAACTCTTGTGGATTTTCTGGAATGTGTCGGCCCTATGGGTGTAGGAAATGTGTCGGCCCTATGGGTGTAGGAGATATAAGTTTTGTGCATTTTTCAATGTTATGTGAGTAACAAATCATCAAAAGATGTCCGAAGAATCACTCACTGGCTGTCATGTTTATTTTATATGTTTGCTGTCAAACTTAAAAGTTTCACGTGATCCAATCAATGTATTCCAGTTTGCCAGGCGAGCTCCTTTTGAACATGCGCAGCAAACCGGCGGACGTAGATTTAATCATACAAGTTTGTGTGTGGGTCTTAAAGAGTTCTGCATCTTACAGGTGTTCACCAGTCAGGGTTGGATATATGGTAAAAGTATTCCACCTGAGGAAGAGAAATGAAGGCGAGTGAAGAAGCAGACGGGCTCCAAGTATCACATCTGCAACAAAACTTGTTTGCCAACCTGTCAAGTACTTGCCTGCCATCTCCATCACGACAGTTGGGACAGGTACACGCCATCCTGCGCAGTCTCTTGGACGGAATGCCATCATCTGTGCCCTGAACACTGGTGGGACTCAGCTGACCCATCTCTGGCTGCTGCTGGTCAGTTTCTGGCTGGACCACCTGCCACTTGATGGTCTCCGTGAGGTCTGACTGCAGCTGGGACACTGACCAACAAGGAACATCATCACAATGGTCACATATGGATGAAGACTGTTAATAATTATATGCAAGATTATAGGTATAAAGTCTGACCGTTTAATCATAAAATCGTGTTATATAGTAATAGTGTCAATCTGTTCTAACATCTTGACCGGCCAAATGTATAATAAATGAACCACAATTTGTCCACATCATTTGACTGTTATCTGTTTTGAGTGTTTTGAATATAATATTTACATCGCATGCTAAACAGCTAGGTCAATATTCATCAACAGAGAAATGGATATACAAATACTATGGTTCATTAAAATGCATTTTGGGAATTAAAGATATTATAAAGATAAATACAGTTTATATTATTACCACTTTCTGAGTGGATAGCGGAATCTTGATGCAGCAGCGACTTAAAATTGGTGTAGAGAATTTACAGAAAAAAGTGGAATATCGAACAGAATAAGTATTACTATTGTATATATATTATACATAAACGTATTGTAGACATATATTAGAAAACAGTTTATGTTAATTATTAGTCAGAGGCATGATTTTAGAGTAAGTTAGTTCCGGATTCCGACAGGGAAGTCAGTGAGCGTTAATAGGGTTGTGTACCATTCGAAAATTTAGATAGCATAGTGAATAGTCAGAAACAGTGGAATATTGATTAGAATAAGTATTACTATTACACATAAACTATATACACAAACTTCTTATAGACATATATTAAGAAACTGTTCTGGTTAACTGAGGCAGCGATAATTGGGAGTTTGTTTACAGGTTGTAAATTAAACTGGTGTACCAAACTATTGTATACATTGTTAAATATATATTAGATAAAGTGATACATTTACATAAATTACATACATAAGGTAATATCTAACATAGTTGTAGTAAACGATTTCGGCAAAAAGCAATTAACAGCAGGATTTTAGCGTAAGTTTGTTTACACTGACTTTGTTGCTTTGTTTACATAGTGTTCTCCGTATTCACTAGGTGGCAGGCTTTTTTAGCTCATGTGAGCTTAGTAGAAAAGACATAGTATATTAGTCTAAAGTGTTCTTTTGAACACAAAAACAGCCTTATTCAAGGTTAACGTAGCAATTAGATTAAGTATAAATTTTGTGATGGCATCGTGCAAACGGCAGGTAAAGGCCACCAGGCATTTAATATGCAGTAGTTGTAGCAACTGGTGGACTTCGTCAAGTCCGGATGTGAGAAGTCCTGGGCTGAGGTTCAGGCGGATAGTTTTAGTTTTGAGTGTAGGGGATGTACGAGGATGAAGGAACTTGAAGTGGCGTTAGAACAGCTGAAGCTGCTCATTGTGGCAGTTGTGGGAAGGGAGCAGGTGGTTTGTGCCAGTGGTTCTGGTGGGGAGACATTGGATAAAGTTAGGGAAGACGACGAGAGATGCTAGGGTGAGCTCACCTCAGCCTGGGAGGAGGATGAGAGGAAGTAAGGTGACAGGTCGTAGGGAGACAGGATGGAAGGAGACGGGACATAGGGAGACAGGATGAAAGGAGACGAGAAGGAAAGAAATGGGAGGGAAGACAAATGGATCGAAGGAAAGGGGAGTGGGGGAGACAGTAGCGAAGGAGTCGGGGGGGAAGGAGACGATAGTTAAGGTGATGGGAGTGAGGGAGACGGGAGGGAAGGTGTCAGGAGGGAAGGCGACGGGAGCGCAAGTTATCCAGGAGGCAGGAGGGAAAGGTAACATGTTGATGCGTGAGAGAGGGCCTGATAACAGTATGCCACCAAGTGACAAGGCTGCAGGACAGAATGTGATGGAGGGGATCCATCGGAAGAGCTATTCTGAGGCAATGATAGAGGGGGTGAGAAAGAGAGCGAGGGTGTTTGTGGGGGACCCAATAGTTAGGAAGACCGACAGAGTCTTAAACAAGGGAGATGACATTATAGTTTGCTTGCCGGGGCCAAAATAGAGGCGATAACTGAGAGGGTAGAAAACATCGTGGGTTCGGGCAAAGGTGGATCTGTTTTAATACACGTAGGGACAAATAACGTAGAGAGGGACGGTACAACTGCCATCAGGGTTGAAAAAAATCATGATTTTTATTTTTAAAAATCTGATTTTTTTTTAATCAGATTTTTTTATTTATTTAATTTTTTTATTTATTTTATTTTTTTTAAATCTTGTATACACAATGTCATAAAATATTTTACTATCAGGCTATCTGGTGTCAATACAGCTACACAAGTGTGCGCACTTTGTGCTTTTGTATTAAAAAAACACACAAAACTTTGTTCATCTCGATGCTTGTAAACAATTATTTGTGTTAAATTCATATAAATCAGCGATTAAAAAAACTGGAAGTAAAAAAAAATCATAAATCAATGATTTTTTTACTTTTTTTGGAGCGATTTAAATCATGATTTAAATCAATGATTTAAATCAAATGATTTAAATCAAACAACCCTGACTGCCATAGTTAGGAAATACAGGAATTTGCAAAAGCAAACGCGGTTTGAGCAGGTAATAGTGTCATGGATTCTACCAGTAATAGGAAGGGGGGGTCATAGATATCGAAATTGCCGGGGGATGACAATTAACATGCTAGTCGAGAAGCTATGTAGGGAAGAGGAAATTTTGTTGGAAGGGCTGATATGTACATGAAGGACGGGCTGCATCTAAGTGGAAAGGGGGCAGCTGTATTTGCCAATGGACTCGCAGCAGCAGTAGACAGTGGCATGGGTAGCATAATGAATATTTTGGTAGTCAACACTATTTAAACTAGAAGCGCAGGGGGGTTACTTAGAGATGCCTCAAGCAGGACAAGAGGCCACTAGTACAGATAAACCAATAACAAAATGTCCGAAAAACTTGTCTGAAGCAGGTTATAGATGTGTATGTTTAAATGCTAGGAGTATAATAAATAAGAAAAACGAATTAAACATTATGGTAGAAGATGCTGACCCTCACATAATTGGTATAACCGAATCATGGGCCAACACAGACATTACAGATGCTGAATTAGGATTGACAGGATACGTAATGTTTAGGAGAGATCGACTAGGAAGAAGGGGAGGGGGAGTTATTTTATATGTTAAAGAATCTATTCAGGCTTATGAAATAAAATTAGAAAGCGAAGTAGATTACGATGAAGCTGTTTGGTGCAAAATAGTTTCAGGAAATTCAAAATTAACTATTGGATTAGTTTACCGAAGTCCAAACATAAACGAACAGGATAACACAAAAATACAAAATGCTATAAAGGAAGTTAGTAAAGGGGAATGTATCATAATGGGAGATTTTAACCATGGACACATACAATGGATATCTCTAGAGAGTACAGGGGGCGAGGACCAAAAATTTTTATTTTTAATTCAGGAGAGCTTCCTTACTCAACACGTGCTAGAACCAACCAGGGGAGAAAATGTATTAGATATAGTTTTATCATCACAAAAAGAATTAGTGGACAATGTAAAAATACATGAACCATTGGGTAACAGTGACCACAATCAAATATATTTTGACATCAATGTAAAACCAGAAAGTAAAAATAAAAAAACGTATAGGAGAAACTTCTAAAAAGGTAACTATAAAGAGATGAGAAAATACTTAGGAAAGCTAGATTGGAATAACATGCTGATGAATAAGACCGCAATTGAATGTTGGAATATTCTAAAATATGAAATTGAGAGTATCATCGATAAATTTGTTCCCTTGAAAAACCAATGAAAACGGTCTAGAAAGAAAATCTTGTCAAAAGAAGCTATTAGAAAAACAGTGTTTATGCAAACTATGTGGAGGGTTTATAGGCGTACCAGAAAGGATGAAGACTATGCAAATTACAAAGAGGCACTTAACCTAGCTACAACTGAAATTAGAAAATCTAATAACAGAACTTTTGAAAAAAAATTGGCAGGTAATATAAAAATGACAGCAAGAGTTTCTGTGCTTATGTAATGAGTAAACAGAAAGTTCGAGATAAGGTCGGACCACTGGAAAACAACAGGGGAAACATAATTTCAGAGGGGTTTCAAATGGCAGAGGTCCTGAATGAGTATTTCAGCTCAGTATTTACCACAGAAGATATCAGCTCACTTCCAGTTCCATTTACTAAATTTGAAAAGATAATAAATCACCTGGAGTTGATGGGATACTACCAAAACTGCTTAAGGAAATTGTTGAGCAAATTAGTACACCACTTGCAAAATTGTTTAACTTGTCAATAGAAGAGGAATAGTTCCTTCAGAATGGAAAGAAGCAAACATTACGCCACTATTTAAGAAGGGATCAAGGAACAAGCCAGAAAATTACAGACCAGTGAGTTTAACATCAGTTGTATTACTCGAAACATTAATTAGAGACCACATGGTGGAATTCCTTGTCAAACATAATTTAATAAATACATACTCAACATAGGTTCCTAAAAGCAAGGTCATGTCTAACCAATCTCTTGTTTTTTGAAGAAATTACAATGTGGGTAGATGACGGGTCACCAGTGGATGTTGTCTAGTTAGATTTTCAGAAAGCTTTCGATAAAATGACATACCAAAGATTGATACTTAAACTAAAAGCCCATGATATAGGTAATGATGTAATCAACTGGATAGAAAAGTGGCTTACACACAGTAAGTAATAGTAGACGGTGAGATTTCAAACTGGAAATCGGTTTTGAGTGGGGTATCACAGGGATCAGTATTAGGCCCTATACTGTTTTTAATATATATAAATGGTCTAGAAGATGACATATCTAGCAAAGTACTCAAATTTTGCAGATGACACAAAAGTATTCAGAAATGTTACAAATGATACAGATAAACAAAGTTTACAGGATGATCTAGATAAATTAGTTAAATGGTCAGAAAAATGGCAAATGTTATTCAATTTTGGGAAGTGTAAATGTATACACACAGGACATGAAAACATGGACGAAGAATATAAAATGGGGGATGCTGTACTAGGTAGAACCACACAAGAAAAGGACTTTACAAAGGAGTAACATTTCGTGCTGACATAAATGATTCCAGAATTGAGAGACCTTAGTTACGAAAGTCGCTTATTACAATGTGGTATGACAACACTAGAGACCAGGAGACTAAGAGGAGACCAAATAGAAGTGTTTAAAATAGTGAACGGTTATGAGGATGTTGATAGGAATACGTTCTTCAAACTTAAAGAAGGCAGTACAACAAGAGGACACAAAGCAGCATTAGTTAAGGAGCAGTGTAGGCTGGACATGAGAAAGTACTCTTTCTCACAGAGGGTGATACATTAATGGAACAAACTGCCAAATGATTGTGTTAATGCTACTAGTGTGAATATGTTTAAAAACAGAATTGACAGATATTTGATAAGGGTGGGCTACGCATAGATGAGAAAATTGTTGGACTCTCGATAAACCAATGGCTTCCTTGTCCACTTGCCATCTGGAACTTGTTGTTTGGGATGGCAATCTTGTTAAATCTTGTTAAGTCACATTTATAACATGATTAGACTATGTACCTTTAACACATCATCTCCAGATATTTTGCAGTAGCAAAGCTATACTAGACCAATATAAGGGCCATTGAAACATAATTAACATCATCTGGACAACATTGACAATTTGGTGAAATAAAACAACTATAATGAGGGAATGCTGTTGTCATATATCCCAACTATTTTTGACATTATCACAGACAAATGCAAAAAAAATACATGACAGCATTGTTTGAACCTGACACATTATCACATGACAATGGGGAAATTCCGACAAGCTGGTATTTTCCCTAAATACCCACACTTGTCCATGACTACGTTAATTGTTATTGTTTAGCATAATTATAAATTTACATTGTTTCCTTGTAAATGGATATAATAATAATGTTTTATTTCAGGCAAGAGCCCATAATATTATATATACATACAAGTAAAAAAACCCATAAATATACACACATGATGAACTAGAATAGAGGTACATGTAAAGAGAAAAAAATGACGTGTAGTAAAAATATATATAAAATAAGTCAGGATAAAAAATATATTTGTATAAAAGTATAAACATCATGAATTAAAAGCATACAATTAATCAATCCAATGTTTAATCAATGTACTTCGATAATAAATAAAAGTTTGAAAATAATTCACACAAAGTATATTGTCAGATTTTTCCAACTGGCATAAAAGGCTAAAATTTTATGAGCGAATGCGTTCATTAAAGGATTTAACATAATTAGTAGCGAACATATGACTTGCACTACAACGGGGTGACAAGTTGTGTATAATTCTAAAACTGTTGTTATAAGCAACAGTAATACCTTTTAGACTCTGTTTTTTTTAAATGACACCAAAGACTTGAGGTGTACATTGAACCACAGTATGAATTAAATAAAGTTGTTTTAATGGAACTGTTGCATAAGTAAAATTTTCTGGCTAAAGCATTTGCCTCTGCATAGATACACAGATTTGTTGGCATTATATGTTATATCAAACATATTGCCGTACACGGCACAACAATCAGTGAGTTTTCTAAACCCAGCAACACTAGGTGAAAAAAAAGGTTCCTACATAAAGACAGCCAATTTGTAATTTATTCAAATTTACACTTAAGTAAACATTAAAAAGATGTGGAGAAAGGATTCCACCCTGCTTAACACCGTTTGAAACAGTAACAAATTCTGAGAAGCTACAACACCATCTGACGATGAATTTCTTAGTTCTGTACCAGTAATAAAGAATGCGAACAATAAAAGAAGGACAGTCTCGGTCAATTAGTTTGGTGAATAGCTTACTATGATTGACTTTGTCAAAGGCCTTAGAGGCATCCAGCATAGTAACATACATAGATGAGCCATTCGCTATGTACTGTCAAGAGTTCGTTTAATAAAAATATGAACATTTCAGTTGAGTGATGCTTTTTAAATCCAAATTGGTTTACACATGTAGATAAAAAAAGTAGAAACCCTGGTTAATATCAAGGCTTCAAATAATTTACTAGCAATTGTGGCTACAGCAATGGGTCGGTAGTTGTTGTTATCAGACAGGTCACCAGCCTTATTTTTAATTATGGGGCTATGATTGTAATCATCACAGCATCCAGTAAAAAAACGTGAATTAACATGCTGCTATACATAAAAGTGACATGAGAACATGAAGTTTTTCATTCGCATATTTTAAATGTTCGTTACTTACACTATCATAACCCGGGGCTTTGCCTACAGGCATTGCATGTATCATATCTTGAATTTCCTTAACATTAACAATCATTTGAACATTAAACTGTACACTGCTACAGTATTCATTGATCTTCTTGATGTTGGCTGGAGAGCCAGGTATAGAGTTAAGTAGGGACTGGTAATGATGAAGCCACATATTCTTTACATTTTCCACACCAGAAGCATATGATACAAGGGCTATATGATGTTAATTCGCTTTATCATAATATTGCTCTCAGGAACATTTTGCAACTTCAACGTGTGCAAAACTGTTTGGCAAGGGTAGTTACCCTGTCTCCTGGTTTCTCTCACTCAGTACCACTTCTTAAATCATTGCATTGGCTCCCTGTCCGATATCACATTATTTTTAAGATCTGCACAGTTACCTATCAAGCACTTTCATCCAAGCAACCAGAATATTTACAGCTTTGACAGCTTCTAATTCTAATCTACTTTTTGTTCCCAGTGTTAAGACAAATGTCAGAACTAGAGGTTTTTCAGTTGCTGCACCGATTCTGTGGAATTCACTCCAAGTTAGTGTTAAGCCTGTAGGAAATATAACAACATTTTGCCGTAAACCAAAAAAAAACTGCTTAAACTTGTTATCTTCCATAGCTCCCCATCATACCAATCCAACTGTTTACAACTGGAACTGGTTATCGATTATGAACTCCTTAAACCCTTTTGTTTATAAGATAATGCGCTCATATGCCAATTTCACCATTTACGTCAACAACTTTCTATAATGTATTTCGTTAGTACTATGAAAAGTTCATCACTTGTAATTATCATATTTTAATTTTGCACATCCCCAGTCTATTATGACATGTGAGAAAAAACTAGGTTTGTGATAGAATCCTTGATGAGTTCATAAGAACTTTATTGAAATATAGGCCCTGGCACCAGTTGTTACTCAGAGATGTAAAAATAGTTTTGTTTACTATCTGATTTTGGAAGAAAAAATTTCTGTGTTGGCAACTTCAGATTTTCCGGCCAATAATTTAGTATTGTTACTGACTCGTAAGCAACATAAATATAAAATATACTTACGTAATACAGGATTTTGTTGTGACGTTACTGTGGTATTCACTTGGCTCGGGATGATTCCTTGCTGTGCTAGAACATTCTGCTGTTGCTGTTGCTGCTGCTGTCCTTGCTGCTGCAGCTGCTGTACTCCCACAGTCGACGTACCAGCAGTGATGTTCTGCAGTAAAGCATTGGTGTTGAGAAAGGTTGGCTGTACACCATACGTCTGCAACCCGGTCATACCTTGGAGCTGCTGGATGCCAGGCCGCACACCAGGCATCATAGGCGCTAGCCACTGTGCTTGAATCACCTGGCCATTCTGACCTACGACCTGTAGGTTCTGCATGCCAGTAATGGCTGGACTGGCCAAACTCTGCACTATCTGTCCATTAGGAAGGATGATGTTCTGGACTGTCTGTGCTGGAGCCGCTATTCCCGGCATTTGCTGTGTATTGAGATAGTTTGGAATGTTGTTCAGTAGACCTGACGATGCTGTAGGATTCAGTATGTTTGCTGTGGCCATGCTTAAAATATCTGTCGGAGCTCCAGAAATGTTTGTCACTGTTGATGACGGAGCTGTGTATAGTAATTTTGAAGCACCCGCTGTCCCTGATAACACATTGCCAGCTTTGGTTGCTAGACATGACTGTGATGTCATGGCAGTGCAGGATGCAGCTGACCCAACAACTGGCACTGACAGGATGGTCGGCTGAGAAGTGGACTGTGATATTGTACTCGGATTCACTGACTGCAATGTGGTTCCAGGCGTCTGGATGTTATTGGACATGGTTGTCATGGAAGGCGGTGACGCATCTATGGATACAGCTTGTGGGGTGGCAGGATTAGTACCTTGATTCGGTAGCGCCACCTGTTGCCTGGGTGAAATGCCCATCACACCAGGTGTACCTGGTTGAGGGGGTAGACCTGTCATGGGTTGTAGGGCTGTCTGCAGTGTTTGTATAGGTACATGTATAGTTTGCAGAAGCCCTGCATTGGTAGTGTTCTGGATTTGGATTGGCACTGTCTGGACCTGTGGCGCCTGAAGCTGCACTGTTTGCATCATGCCACCCTGCCTCGCGACAGCAAGGTTCTGCAGGCCGCCCAAACTGACCACATTTCCTGGAGCGAAGTTTGCGATCGCCGGCAACCCTCCCACTGCGTTATTGCTGGTCATAGTAAGGCCGGTGGGCGTGGTCACCAGCTGGCCGGTTTGCGAGAGGAAGGCAGTTGTCGGATTCTGGGCCGGTGACTGCGCGACCAGGTTCTGCCCCAGCTGCAGCGATGAGGCGGGAGCAATCACCTGCTGCTCCTGGCCGTCAGCGCCGACGATGGTCAACGTCTGAAACTGCGGCATCGCCATCGGGCTCTGGATGAGGTTGTATGTGATCGTGCCGCCTGGTCCCGTCACGGGAGTGGCGATCACCTGGGTGTTCTGATTCTGGATGACAGTGGGAGCAGTCTGCTGAGCGGGAACGACCGTCGTAGGAGGCGCTACGGCGCCCGGCATGCTCTGCATGGCGCCGAAGCCAGGCACCTGAACCCAGCCAGGCGTCGTCAAAACATCTCCACCGGCCGCCTGGAATACCGGATTCTGGACGCCGCCGACCACTCGAAGTAATGGTTGCTGCTGCTGGGGCGTTGCCGGCGTATTGTCATTTTCCGACGGGGCTCCGATCTTGCTGCAGGTGGCAGCGAGAAGAGCCAAGGGGGACGGTTGGATCTCCTGCAAAAGGAGGAGTTACATGAAAGGGGTGTGCGCTCATGGCGGCGCCTCGCTCGAATCATAACACGACGGGAAAAGGTTGAAATTACCAATACCTACTTACATCTTTTATCTGAGTCGTACTGCTGGGATTCAGATATTCCTGTTCGTTCTTTCTGGCTTTTTCGGAAGCCATTTATTTCGTTCATCAGTCAAAATCTAAAATATTTCTTACGAGCCGCCATGGAAAGCCAAAAATGGGCAGAGAAAGGACTTCCAATCCGCCTTGTATGCATCCGCCAAACAAAGACTGAAAACCTACGCGACACGATATAGTTCCAAGTAAACACAGTACGTTTATGATCTGACTTGATTATTATATGTAACGTTTCTTGTGACTAAGTTAGGCTAGTAATTACAACTAAAGAAATGTTTGTATTTGTTACGAAATTGTAAACAATAGCGTCCATTGAGTTGCCACTTCACGTCTTCGTTTCGTGTAGGTGGGCGGTGAGCGGGTGGAGCGGCCGCTACGACGTAGTTTGATTGACATTTAGTCGCCGCCCGCTCCTGGGATCAAAGGCTACCGACGCCTGGGCGACGCGCACTCAATGGCGTGGCCTATTTCCAACCTAAATTACCGGTTTATTTATTCCAAAAGACTGAGTACCGATCGCTGCACACGATCTCGCGCTGTGCGAATAGATAGACGAGTGTCCCAATTACCAACTCGATATGCGTGTTTGTTATATTTTTTATGTGTGTAAAAGTGTTCGCTTGATCTTGTGATTATAGATTGATGAAATTCGTTTGGCACGTGCGCGGCAATATGGGCGCTCAAAAGATTAAATTGAATATAAATATATATATATATATATATATATATATATATATATATATATATATATATATATATATATATATATATATATATATATATATATATATATATATATGGGTTAGGTTAGAGAACGCTGTGGAAGGCTTTATGCACCTGGAATTGCGCACAGCTAAAAATATACATTAAAGACATTTTATTTTCAAATTAATTCTATGTTTTATACGACGTAGCGTGTATATTAAAAAAATCACGGTTTTTACAACTTTATACATTGTATGCCAAGCATTTTATATAATTTTATTGTCTATTGTACTTTCTTTTTGCATTTTGAATCTTTTCATAATTACACCAGGATTTGAGCGTGTTTAAATGAAGTTATTATTCTTATTTATATATATATATATATATATATATATATATATATATATATATATATATATATATATATATATATATATATATATATATATATATATATATATATATATATATATATATTCGAAATAGTCAGAAAAAAAAACGAACAAGAGTATCTGAACACCAGCAGTACGACGCAGGTAAAAGATGTAAAGCCGGGTTTTTTAGATGAAAAGAATCAGAGGACGGATTCCTAGAAATCCCTCCCACCTATCCTTAAATCCCCCGGTTGAATGGTCCCAGGTCATTGGCCCTGGGAGGTAGTTATGCTGGCCACTGTCACGCGCGCTTAATGTTTACACGCTAAGCTCCGCCCACTCGGTAGGTTTGTGCACGCTCTTCGCTGCATTTTAACCACGAGTAGCATTTCCAATAAGTGCGCGGTGAGATAGTGAATAATTAATCACACAGGAATCAAACTGTTATTACCAACCATTT
The DNA here is from genome assembly GCA_033239005.1 of Lamellibrachia satsuma. Lineage (NCBI taxonomy): Eukaryota > Metazoa > Annelida > Polychaeta > Sabellida > Siboglinidae > Lamellibrachia > Lamellibrachia satsuma. The sequence goes on from BSQZ01000027.1 coordinate 7,753,666, forward strand.
AACCATTATTATTTTGGTGATTTGTTTTCGTAAATGTAACCGGCATGGTTACTGGACATTTAGTAATTTATAATTGCCCCACCCATCACCCCACCGGTCACCCAGCAAAGGTCACGCGATAATACCAGAAGAGCACAGGGTTGATGGTGCCATTACTTGCCACCATATGGCAGCACCCTGGGTAATCTATAGATAATCTAGTTAATTAGTTATTATTATTATAACTATTTGTCTTATGGTTAATTGCATTTATTGTGTCCGTTGCTGGTCCTGTTACTAATAATTAAGTTGTTTAAATACAAAATTTACCCAAGAGACAGTGGTCACATGTGGTCAGGGGGAGGGGCTGTGTCCCAGTGGGCCAGGCTGATCCCACTGTCAACAAGACAACAACAACCCTGTTTTGGTGCAGATGACCCCCTGTAAAATGCAGGATGTGGTTGCACTGAGTCGGTGCTCAGACACAGTTTTACATTTTTGATTAGGCCTGCAGTGCCCAGTTGGGGTTTTTTTTTTATATAGTTTTTGTTATACAAAATAAAGGAAATCACCATTTCCCGTCTTCATGCGATTCCGCGGTTACAAAATGGTGTCAGAAGTGGGATGAAGACAAAATAAACCCCAGCTGGAAGGAATGACAGCATCATGAGAATGAAGATAACTTGACGTCCATCGGTCAGCGCTAGCAGTGATGTGAGGCTCCGATAGCTGTGCAAGGAACATCGATGCTGCTAACATCTGCTAACATCATGTTGTGTTGCGGGTTGCGTAATGCAAGTGACTGTGAGACGTCGATGATGATTCCGAAGTGATGACCATTCGAGGCGGCAACTTCCGAGGTGACAACTTCGTTTGGTGCCTACATGAGTAGGACCGGTTCTGAACAGAACTGAGTGACACGTTTGAACTGTGACAGGGACACTACAGAAAATGTCATGCCTGTAATAGCTATGTGTAATGTTGTTTTCTTGCAGCGTGTGTATCCTTGAACTGGTACAGGCCAGATATTGTATGTTATGTATAATGTTTTTCTTGCAGCTTTTCCCTGCAGCTTGGAGTATCATGGTACAGGCCATGCGTTGCGATGAATACTGCTAGGATATTTTTAATGTCACTCCTGCTTTGGAGCTGGGTCATTAGGTGGGTCTTGGTTATCTAGCTTATCAGTGATAGTACATGGTGCCGGTTAACTCCTCGGAGTAATTTTATAGACTGTGTCCTAAAAAAAGGTAATCCTGCAGTTGTTCCTGGTTATACGTGTGACCATTGCTTGGTGCTAAGGCTTGTCACTACCGAGATATTTGCTAATTTGTTAAATCTAATTATTAATTTATTTGTGCTTGGGGTTGCCTGCCTGTAGTCATGGATGTCTTGGAGGAGCAGCTTAAGGTGTTGCGCCTGCAGCTTGAGCAATCCCGGGCTCAAACAGCAGAAGCAGAGCAGGAGAAGGCTGCAGCGGAAACTGAGTGGAATGCTCAGAAAGCACATCTGCAGCGAGAATTAGAACGAACCGGTGAGGCCGTACTCAGAGAACCTGCAGCCGTACTGCCACAGCGCATTTATGTGCAAAGGGAGCGGCGGATGCCTAAGCTGTGTGGTCGACCCCACAAGCCAGATGATCCGGATGTGGATGACTGGGCTTCAGATATGGAGAGCCACCTGAAGGCCAGTCCATTTTCTGATCGAGAGGGCTGGACTTCATCATGGACCACCTTAGTGGGGCAGCTGGACAAGAGGTAAGGTTCCGAGAGCCTAGAACAGCTGAGGAGGCTCTTCAGATTGTAAGGAGTGTCTTTGGCGATGTAGACACAGTGGGAGCGGCACAAGAGGCCTTTTATACAAGGGTTCAGCAGCCAGGCGAGACGCTGTTAGATTATTCACTTGCCCTAGTGAAGTTGTTTGGGAAACTGAGCAAGCGACAGACTAGCTTAGCCCCACTGAGGAATGAAACCCTGAAGGGGCGGTTTGCTTCAGGAGTGCGTGAGCCGCACTTGCAACGCGAAATGCGCCGGCTCGAGATGGATCAGCCGGGAATGTCCTTCTGGGAGTTCCGTGACAGGGAGTCTCCTGGTTAGGAAGGAAGTTCCCAAGAAGATGGTTTCCCAGGATGTAATCAGCACGGTCGCTGGTACTGGTGATGGTAATGCCACCATAGTGAAGGTGTTAGAAGCCCAGCAGCAGCAACTGCAGCGAATGCAAGACCTTCTAACAAAACAGCAACAGCAGCTAGACAGTGTTAGGAACACACGAAACTGGGAAGCCCGGTGTCAGCCCAAGCATGGTTACAATGCCGAGGGGAAACGGATTTGTTATACGTGTGGATCCATGGACCATATCAGCCCCAATTGTCCCCAGAAGATTGTAAAGACGGAAAACTAGATGCTACCTCTGCACAAGTCCAGGTAGGGGAGGGCGAGCTAAAGGACCCATCAGATGTGGAAGCGTTGATGGAGAAAGCCATCGGTAAATGTCCAGTGGTGGAGGTAAAGGTGAGTGGGCAGTCGGCAAACTGTTTGTTGGACACCGGAGCAGAAGTGTCCACCATCACCGAGGGATTCTTCAGGAACCACCTGCTGCCATGTGGACAGACACTGAAGGATATCACAGGATGGATCTCCATCAAGGCTGCAAATGGGTTGCCTGTGCCCGATCTCGGCTATGTAGAATGTGAGGTGATTGCATTGGGGAAGGTTTTTAAGGATATGGGTTTCCTTGTGACAAGGGATCCAGTGGACCCTGTCCTACGACAGCGGAAATGTGAATGACCACTATTGCAAAAAGTTTGGTTATATTTGTTCAGTTGCTCATGGGATAGCAACAATTTAATCAGGTGGGTATGTAACCGGCATGGTTACTGGACATTTAGTAATTTATAATTGCCCCACCCATCACCCCACCGGTCACCCAGCAAAGGTCACGCGATAATACCAGAAGAGCACAGGGTTGATGGTGCCATTACTTGCCACCATATGGCAGCACCCTGGGTAATCTATAGATAATCTAGTTAATTAGTTATTATTATTATAACTATTTGTCTTATGGTTAATTGCATTTATTGTGTCCGTTGCTGGTCCTGTTACTAATAATTAAGTTGTTTAAATACAAAATTTACCCAAGAGACAGTGGTCACATGTGGTCAGGGGGAGGGGCTGTGTCCCAGTGGGCCAGGCTGATCCCACTGTCAACAAGACAACAACAACCCTGTTTTGGTGCAGATGACCCCCTGTAAAATGCAGGATGTGGTTGCACTGAGTCGGTGCTCAGACACAGTTTTACATTTTTGATTAGGCCTGCAGTGCCCAGTTGGGGTTTTTTTTTTATATAGTTTTTGTTATACAAAATAAAGGAAATCACCATTTCCCGTCTTCATGCGATTCCGCGGTTACATAAATTTAACTTGTCATTAAAAAAAATCGATATTTGTAAGGGTCATTCCATCTCAAATCAACAACGTATTTGGCGTAGCTCACGCGCTTCGGTCTCACTATTGGGTGTTCATTTGACTTGTTTTACCCAATATTCCACAATCCGAAACTTGGTCTCTGCATTCCATGTAGTTTATGAGAAATTGCAATTTTACTACCAGGGAGGGGTATGCATGGCAGGTGTAGCATTTTACGGCCGTGGTTTATGTGCTACAGTTCATGTTCAATTGTCTCATGGAAGCAGAGGCGCCCGATATTTGTTGTGGTAACTATGAAGGACATAGATGTTTGATATATAAATATGGATGTCAAAATCAGTAGAGTCTGAAATGTAAAAAATATAATATAAACTACACACCAATATCTTTAAACTGGCACTAGTTTAAATACAACTGCAGAGTGCCCACATGTGGTTTTGCTCCACTAAAAATTTCCCCATTATATTTTTTTCTGATTTAAAAAGGGTGTTCCCTATAATTAATTAACACATAGTTGGATTAGATGAGTGTGGATGTATTCCACAATCGTGTGCGTGCGTACGTGCGTGCGTGCGTGCGTGCGTGCGTGCGTGCGTGCGTGCGTGCGTGCGTGCAGAAACGTAGACATAAAGAAACAGTGTGTTTGTATGTTTGCATTTGTTTGGCTTCCCTTCCTCTCTATTCCCACTCATGTTCTCCCTATCCCCTCTATCTCCTCCTTCTCTTTTCTCTCCCTCCATCCCTCTCCCTCCCTGCCTGCCTGCCTGCCTGCCTGCCTGTGCCTGCCTACCTGCCTGCCTGCCTGCCTGCCTGCCTGCCTCCTTCCACCCCTCCCTCCCTCCCTACATCACGTCTGTCTGCCTGCCTGCCTGCCTCAGTCTCTCCCCTCTCCCACACTGGAATGCTCGTGGATGTGTATTATTTACGCACTGTTGTTAGAAGCTTAATCCACTAATGCTGCGGACCTGTGTCCTAAGCACGGTAACGAGGCATGAGAACAATTTACACTTAATGAACCGGTACTAATTGGCATTTTCACAGCTTCATATAACTGTGACTATAGGTACGACAGCCAACCACAGTTCTGTCGGTGTACGTCATAAAATCCTTTGTAACACCAAGCAGCTTGTGCAAAATTCGTACACAGGCAATGAAAGCCATGTTGTTGTGCAAAGGCAAAAGCTTAGCTACGACGCCAGCGAGTCGACTTCTCTCCAACAGTGCATCAATTGGTGGGAATGCTACAAAAAACATTAGAATAGTACGTGTCCGCTGCGCGAAAACAGCTAATTGAGGCGGTATCACTAGCTGTCGCGAAGGTAGATTGCACAACGACGACACGTTGACGGATACGCTTAACAACTCTCAAATGGCTCGGTAATTACAAAGTGTCCCGTTGCGACACATTTCGGATTAGTCGTTCGCGAACCGTTCTGTTGTCAGTAGCCGTCAGACAGACCTCCGTGCGGTCTACGGTACAGTCTATGGTCCGCTGATGTCGTAGCCTTACCTCTGGCATTGCCAGTCTGCGGGAAACACATCCCAGGAACGGTGAAGATCTCGAAACGTCTCCATACTGTCATTTCATGGTACGTGTAGCAATCTTTGTGGGGAATTTTATCCGTGTTAATATCTGTTCTAAGAGTGTGTATGATGACTGATACATGAACGTTGAACCAGGATTCAGAAGATTTGTTCTATTTATTTGTTGTTGTTAAAACTGCGTCATTGTGTTTCTTTTAGGCGAGGCCGTATTCTAAAGAAACACTGAATGGTAAGTGAACTAATACATCTAGATATGCACTGTACATCAACGAGGAATGCAATAGTCTTATGCAGTTTGGTTGATAACGGAGTTTTTCTATAACTGCTACATATGCTTCTGCTCTGTGCGTGCGTGCGTGCGTGCGTGCGTGCGTGCGTGCGTGCGTGCGTGCGTGCGTGTGACTTTGAGTGTATAATCTGTGTATGATGCCAATGCTGGGAAGTAGACCCCTATCTGGGAGATCGATGCCAAACACTGATCCTAGACACAGAAATATACCAGACATTGCCGCAAACGTGTAATACATCGGCCAACATAGCAGTAGCCATACACTCTCCCCACCACGTCCGAAACATATTTAACTAAATCGAAAGGAAAATAAACCAACTGAACATCCATCGCATAACATATTATTTTCATCCAGCTTTAAAATTCAGAACCAACATTCTAGTCTAGTCATCCGGGTAAATTAATATCCAGATAATTCAACACGTCAGTAAACAGGCCAATTAACAAAACCAGTGTCAACAAAAGTCGGGGATTCCAGTGAGCATAAATAGTGTAGCAGTGAAGCGGTTGTGACATTTTATGACGGGTAGCACCGTACATTGATTTTAATAGATAAAAAAACTCTTTAAAAACATTTTACGCAATACGGTGCGTGCGTGCGTGCGTGCGTGCGTGCGTGCGTGCGTGCGTGCGTGCGTGCGTGCGTGCGTGCGAGCGTGCGTGCTTCCGTATTTAGCCTATTAGAAACAGTGTCCCAACAATTCAAAACATGCGTAGAACCGTTTGCCTGCAGTCTTACGGCGACTTTTCAAAGAACGGGACGTTGAACAAGACGGCAATCTGAACGCAGACGAACTTGAGCAATGTCTGCAACTAGTTGGCTTCTTCCCGACGAACGAAGACATTGTGTTTCTCATCAAACACTTCGACACCAACGGTGAGTCTCCTTGAATGCTCTCTTAATTCTATTGCCCTTAATCACCTCTTGAGAGACCGGTTTGCGTTCCACACTGTACAGCCTACGTCGGCTGCGACTTAGCTTCGGCGTAATTTTTTTCTATTTAGTTGAAACGCAAGCCGTCGCTGTCTGTGGGATTACAGCGTGACAACAACATATTATTATATTGATCATTGGCAGCACTGGTAATTGGTATTACTATTATGGTCCTGCGTCGGCTCCGACTGTGTTAATCTGACACAGACATTGAATGGTATTAGTATCCTCCAAATGTTTCTCGGCGAAATGTGCTCGTTTTGCTACAAAACCTGGGAAGCAGTTATGAGACCCTACATCAGATGAACGCACGCATGCAGGCGCACGCTCGCGAGCGCGCGCGCACACACGTGTAACAAGTGTTTTACGTGTCCCGATTTCATTTTCAATAAGCAAGTACATTAAACGGACAACATTGTGTTCTGTTGGCTTACAGTTCATTGTGTTCAATTATCGGTGCATGTTTAACGCATGTATGCTACGACGCTGTGCAGGCGATGGCGTACTGCAGATCGAGGAGTTACTGGAGAACATCCACGTGATCCAGGCCCACAGCATACACAAACACGAGATGATGGACGCGTTCGAAAGATTCGACACAAACAAAGACGGATATATCAGGTAGGACGCACACATGCATGTGCTCACACGCGTACATTGAACGCGCAGTGTTCATACACATGGCCAATGACGTGTCTAGGATCTTACAAAGGGGAGGCCAAAGGTCAGGGGAGGTCAAAGGCCAGGGGAGATCAAAGAGTAGGCCAAAGGGCAGGGGAGGTCAAAGAGTAGGCCAAAGAGGAGAGTGGGAAAAAACAGAGGGGATGTAGACTGAAAGAAATATGACAAAGGTTTCGTTTCAAAGATGATAAACCAATGTGAAAACATATGAGATTAATGTAGAAAAATACAATTTATTGCCGTATGTTTTAAACGCAGAAGTTATAGCTACATACTGTTTGACGTATGGAGAATGCCTATAGAATTTACAAAAAATAATCCTACACCCAAGAAACCAGGGACAACGAAGAGTTCAGACCACGGCACAATTAGTCTATTTTTCGACGACTGCGCGGAGAGGGTTGAAGAGAAGGCAGAATAATTTATTGAAAGATCACATTGATTTCAAATCAGGGCGTGGAACAAGACAGACAATTGGTGACACGAGAACGTTGAGTGAGAACAATGTGGAACATGATATGATAATAAATGTTTGCTTTGTGATCGTTGAGAAAACTCGATGGCGTACAATAGGAGAAGCTGAAGCAGATGTTGATTAACCTCGGAGAAGATTAGACAAACTGAAGGCTTATTAGAAAACGCACCTTAATGCTAATAATACTAACAACAATAACAATGATAATAACAATGATAATAATAACTGCTTGATGGTGTTAGTGCTGGGATAACACTAGCTTTACTGGAAACTAAGCAATACTTATAGGCGTAATGCTCGTTAGGGTTGGTTGATTGGTTGCTTAGTTGTTATGGTTCCGTGTTGTCGCACGTCGCTGGTTGTTATGGTTCCGTGTTGTCACACGTCGCTGGTTGTTGTGGTCCCATGTTGTCGCACGTCGCTGGTTGTTGTGGTGCCATGTTGTCGCACGTCGCAGGTTGTTGTGGTCCCGTGTTGTCGCACGTCGCTGGTTGTTGTGGTCCCGTGTTGACGCACGTCGCAGGTTGTTGTGGTCCAATGTTGTCACACGTCGCAGGTTGTTGTGGTCCCGTGTTGACGCACGTCGCTGGTTGTTGTGGTCCCGTGTTGTCGCACGTCGCAGGTTGTTGTGGTCCCGTGTTGTCGCACGTCGCAGGTTGTTGTGGTCCCGTGTTGACGCACGTCGCAGGTTGTTGTGGTCCAATGTTGTCACACGTCGCAGGTTGTTGTGGTCCCGTGTTGTCGCACGTCGCTGGTTGTTGTGGTCTCGTGTTGCTGCACGTCGCTGGTTGTTGTGGTCCCGTGTTGTCACACGTCGCTGTTTGTTGTGGTCTCGTGTTGTTGCACGTCGCTGGTTGTTGTGGTCCCGTGTTGTTGCACGTCGCTGGTTGTTGTGGTCCCGTGTTGTCACACGTCGCTGTTTGTTGTGGTCTCGTGTTGTTGCACGTCGCTGGTTGTTGTGGTCCCGTGTTGTCACACGTCGCTGGTTGTTGTGGTCTCGTGTTGTCACACGTCGCTGTTGCTTTCCAGACTGCCCGAGATGCTGAAGATACTGACAGCCAACAACTTCATGGCTGTCGAGGACGCACGGACGCTGCTCACTCGGCTCATCAAGAGATACGACCACAACGGGGATGGAAAATTTAGTTACGCAGGTACATCACCACGTAGGCATTGGCGCATCTGATATTAAGTGTAGATAATCATATAATCCTAGCTACTGTTAAATCTAGACACGCCTAGATTTGGGGTGATGGTGGTGATAGTGGCAGTGGCGGTGGCGGCGTCGATGGGGTGGTGGCGGCGATGATGATGGTGGTGACGATGATGATGGTAATGGTGTTGGTGCCGGTAGTGGCGATGGTGGTGATGATGATGGTGTTATTGGTGGTGGTGTTGTTTGTAACCGTAGTGGCGGCGATGATGATGATAGTGATGATTATGGTGATGATGGTGGTGGAGGTGGAGATGGTGGTGATGGCAGTACTATGATGGGTGGCTAAAGGTTTGTGCTAAGAAAAGGGAAACTGGACATGTGTTATTACATCTCAGTTTTACGGGGCAAATATTAATTTGAAGTCGAAAATATACACAGCACTAACTATTCGACTTTACGTTGCAGAGTTTGTAGAGGCGCTGATGACGGAAGGGAAAACGTCGGACACATTGAAAGCAGCGACGACTTTTCCAGATAAAACAAAGCATTGAAATGACAACACAGACGCCTGTCTGCATGGGATGTTATGGGTTATCCTGGAATAGTATAATAGTATGTCTCTTTTAATGTATTCGTTAAAACGTACACCTTTAATCAACTGGGTCGGTAACAATGGGCAATAACATCATGCTTCGGTAACGTACGGGCAATAACATCATGCTTCGGTAACGTACGGGCAATAACATCATGCTTCGGTAACGTACGCTTTGGCAAGATGGAGAACTGCGCTTGCCTTTCACGAACACTGGAATTTTTGCTGGGTTTACATGTTTATAATGTAGTAATCATTGTATATCGGTACTATGTTAGTATGTTTACCAGGACAAACATAGACACAGCCGTGTAAATATATATATATATATATATATATATATATATATATATATATATATATATATATATATATATATATATATATATATATATATATATATATATATATATATATATATATATATATATATATATATATATATATATATATATATATATATATATATATATATATAAATATATATATATATAGGCGCCAAGTTTCCGGCTTTGTCTTTGGGAAGGCGATCACCTTCGTCATTGCCAATTTTGTAACATCTGCCTTTTTAGATAATCTCCTTCTTTTTTAGACAATTCCACAATTTCTATACTTCTATACTTCCATATATTTTTGTGGGAGGGGATCCCACTCCCACAATATCCTCCTCCCTTAATTTCATATCCAGCAGGAGATCGAATCACCTTCCTCTTAATTCTTTAACTTGGAACCTCCGTGTCTATCTAATTGTTATGTCACCAGGAAATGTTTGCACATGTTAACAATAAAAAAGTAAGTTCCAGTTCAATTGGGATTGAAATTTGTTTTATGGTGTGGAATATTTATATTTATTTAAATACAGACATATCAAATCATATTATGCCCGTCCTCATGGGGGTTTCGGGGGTTCGAACGATTGCGGACTTGTCTTTTGAGAAAATTTTACTTAACCATACAACAATTCAGAAATCATCTTATAAAACCCGGCTGGTTGTGTACGACCGAACCCCCTTTTTCAAAACCACATGGACGTGCCTGCATATCACATCACATCACATTGCTCCACACCACATTACACCACACCACAGCACATCACACCACGCCATGTCACGTCAGGTCACATCACACCACATCACACCACATTACATCACATCACACCACATCACACCACTTCACAACATACCACACAACATCACACCACATCAAATCACATCACACCACATCACACCACATCAAATCACACCACATCGCATCACACATCATCACACCACATCACATCACATTACATCACATCACATTGACCACCGGTCACACAATTGCAGCTTCAGTGTGCGTGTGTAGTCATAGAGACTGGGGCGGTCCTTCAAGTGAGAGTCAAGCCTTGCTCTAAAGGCACCTACACTATGTGCCTCCACCACACGAGCAGACAGAATATCCCAGATCTCCAAGAAGCGGCCGAGAGAAGAAGCGCTGTCGCACTGTCGTCTCTACACGAGGTTTCGACAGTTTGAAGGAATGGCCTCGAGTACTGGACTACTCCAGTAGAGTGACCAGCCGTTTTGATGTTCTGATTCTATATGTGAGAAGTTTGTACACATGGCTCATGTCTCCTCTCAAGCAACGGTGGGCTAAGATGGGCAGTTTTAAATAACCGAGTCGGTCCAAATATATACCAGATGTCTCAATGCGATGTATCAGCTTGGCAGGTTGTGTTGTAACGCCTCAAGTTTATTAACGTTCTTCTGGAAGTATGGAATCCAGCTGGAACTGCATACTGAAGCACAGGCCGGAGTAAGTACTCTCCTTAACTCGACTCAACTTAGATAATGACTTAGTCGGACTGAGTCATTATCTCCACCGAATGATCATCGTGCTGTAGGCACACAATGACGCGACTCAACTCAAATATAAATCGGGCCCAGTTTTCTAGCAGTGCCAAAAAACTAACGACCAAACTCGACTAGACTCAAGTGGGGTTAATCGGGTCGTAAGGGTACATACACGTACCGATTCTCCTCAATCCGACTCCGCAATAAACGTGACGTAGTCTTTCTGTGACGCCACTATTAGACAGCCACTTTTTGGTCAGTCTTGGAGTCATAATGCGATGCGACGCGAAGTAGACAGAAATGGTATATGTCCGAACTCGTGTGCCAATGCCACCAAAGCGAAAGGAGAAGGACGAATAGAGCAAGGGAACAAGTAGGCCTAAGTTCCCGATGATGCAAGCACCAAACAACAGTGACGCCACGTCATACGTTATGACGACGTAACGACTTTAACGAAGGCTACAGTCAACAATTTGCAATAGTATTATGGGACTGTAAGGAAATGATGTCATAAACGCTTATATCACTAGCTCTGCTTATATGAAACGACGAGTGGTCAGACTGACGATCGCCAGTTCTGATTTCTTCTTATTAGTGGCTTTTGGTCAAGATAAACAACAAGGAATCCTACAAAAGTTGTGGAAAAATATAGTTTATATATTAATTATTAAGCTCTTGCGTCAGCTTTGCGCTAATGTCCCATTTGATTCTATACGACTATCACGAATCTAAGAAAAACACATCTACCATAATGGGTGCGTCTATGCAATTCCAAAATATTAATTTTGCATTTTATTAACAAGATGAGATTCACATAGTATTGGAATAAGATTTTAGAGAATCACGGATCAAAGAAAAACACAGCTATCATAATGGGCGCGTGTGCAATTAAAACATATTAATGCTGTATTTTATTATTATTATTATTGAATATGTTTCTAAGCTTCGCACCAGCAACCAACGTAATAATCCTCAGGCTCAAAAAGATGACGTTCATAAAGTATTGGAAGAAGAAAGTAGGGAGGACAGAGAGTCGGTGATACGTGATAAGTGACTCAAGTAAATCAACGGAAGCTTAGCATGATGGCGAAGTCATTGTCATTCGAGGAAACTCACTCGACAACATCTAATTCCACGGTGGTATAAAGCCGATTGTTTATTTGAATCACAGGGGCTGACTCGAGTAGGACTCAAGTCGCACATTTTCACGACTTGCGACTTGACTTGGGATTCAGAGAGATGACTTGAGACTTGATTTGGGATTCAGAGAAATGACTTGAGACTTGACTTGGAGCTAGATCATTGGCTTGAGGTTTGACTTCACTTGACTTACCAGTTTGTGACTTGTCAACAACAGCGCATGTCCGTCCCAAATGGGGGTTCGAATGAACCGTCTCCCCCTTTTTGACAGAATATTGGTTAATTGTAACATTTTCCAGAAAGCATGCCATAAACCCCCCTCGGCTGTTTGTGTACGCTCCAGTTTCCCCTTTACAAAACACCGAGGGCGGGCATGTAGTGTATAGTCAGGGCAGTTACCAAAATAAGTGTTACTTGGCGGACAAAAGCACCATTTTTTCATGCAGCTTCTTGGATACTTATCAATTCCATAGAAGGGGAGCCACGCAAAATAATTATTTTCCGACCCCCACGGGGCGCTCAAATGTTACTGTTATTAAGCCGATGAAAATATGACCCCCAGGTATTTCTGTGAAATTAAAATTACCATGACAATTGTTTTTAGCATTACTTTGCATAGGTATTCCAGGAATGTTTTCCTACACACAGGTCTTGATGTGCGCGGGCGATTCCGTAGTCGCGAGTTTACCACCAGGCACCTCTTCAAATGAGTGCCAAACAAAAACTAATAAGGTTTTTAAAATATGTTTGTCCTTAGATGCAGCAATCAATCAATAATACGCGGTAGGAAAATCACTATTTCTTAGTTATTGATATGGGGCAGCTATTGAGGCAAGGAAAGTCAACATATCAATGTGATTATATTGGTCAGGTTCGCACTTGCAGTGTGCTGTGCATTCCATAAATGTTTTCGCACAATTTCATTATATTTTTCACACGAGAGCACCTGGTCAATTAAATGTTTTGGACACTTCTGGAAATCTTATCCAAATGGATCTTCAAAGTTAAAAAATTCCTGTGGACGCCCCTGAAGTGTGATATGTGAAATTAAACAATTGATAAGATTTGACATAAATACAGTTGAGCAGACATATTCACAGGTTTGTTTGTAGAAGTTTTTGGCTGTGAAGTAGTGGATTTTGTGAGAGTTTATAAGGCGGAGGGATTTATGAGACTTTTTTTGCCAAGGGCCACGTGGGCGTATGAATACATGGATATTTTTTTTATTTTTTCCGGGCATCACACATGGGGGCATTTAAAAAGAGCTAGACGTAAGTGATTTTGACAAAACTTGGTCAGCATGTCAATGAGATGATGGCAGTTGCTGTGAAAAATTTTCTTAATTTTTAGTTGTTACGCTTTCCTATAATCATACAAAACGTTAACATATCCACCAATGCTATGTTGTACTGTGGTCTGGCCCCATTAGTAACATAAACATATTATAGCTACAATAATATGTACTGTACATAATAACAATGAATTATAACAGAAAATGTCAACCACCGGAAATAATGGGTGAATTTCCAGTTCCACTTTTATAAAAAAGCGGCATTTTCTGTCGTGAACTATTTTCCCCATGCACACACATTGGTGCAGTTAATCATTTATAACTTGCGTGTGCGTGTGCGTGTGCGTGTGCGTGTGCGTGTGCGTGTGCGTGTGCGTGTGCGTGTGCGTGTGCGTGTGTGTACACGCTCTATAACTAGCAACGCTCATGTTTCAAGATATACGCGCATGCGCAGATACACCAAGCGGATATCATTTGACGGCGGATAAATTTTAGCACAACAGGTTGTAAGATACATGCCTCCCTCTTCTTGTCTTCTTCGGGGCCGCACGCAATGGTCCAGGAGGCATTTATTCTCACAACGAAAAATATTTTGATTGTCCGTTCTTTTTGCGCTCGCCAGGTCGAGATTTATAAATGAATTTGTACTCACTCGACCAGTGAGTACAAAGAGTACTACAGAAGTGTAGTCAACGCATTGTTCTCCAGGTTCGGAACGATTTTAATCTTGTACATCAGAGAGATTAGACGGCTACGTACATAGTAGCAATATAATCATTCACGATGACAAATAAAAATAACAGTTAAGATATCTATCTATCACTGTAAACCGTAAAGAAAAGTAGTGAATGTAAACATCACTTAGACACTTAATGTCTAGAAGATTAAAACAAAACATGGTTAAATCTGACCGGTAATTTTGAAGCCTAATGCTAAAGCAGGTATGGCCCGCCAGGACCACCCTTACTGATAATTTAGATGCCTAAAATGTAGCTTGTGCCCGCCCTTGTAATCCCTCCTCCGGGGTATTTATACTCCCAGTTTTTCCAAAATCAGACGCCGTCACTAGAGGCGCTGTGATTGCTTAAATACCCAAGACGCTTTACTATTGGTCAACTTGTTAAATCCACCCACCCTCTCAACCACTGGACAATGACGTTTGCCAGTCTTCCTTTCCCAATTTTGCAAGTTAAATTGTGGAACTCTTGGAGCTGCGCCAAATCCAGGGTTCCCAGGGCTCCCCCACATTTCCCAATTACGTTGACCCCCGAGGTCAGAGCAATTTAGCAAATGTCAGGATTAAAGGGAAGACTGAAGCGCCTAAAACAGTACCATTAATCTTTGACACCAGATGGATTTTGTCCACATCCACTTGGGTGGTTTAACTATAAACTTTTAGAAACCTGTTTTTCTGTTGCTAATCTAGGCTTAATACATCGAATAAACCTCCAAATGACTTACTAACATTAGCGCATAAAAACTAATTAAATCAAACTGGCCTATACTTTACAACGTGTTGCAGATACGTGCGTCAGCTTTAAAAGCTGTTTCGATCTGTGGAAGCTTTGGAAAGTGCATATCTCAAGCTTTGCCAGTATTCCGCGCAAAACAGGTTGCAAAATCACATCCACGTTCAATGGCAATGGCAAAGGTCAGATTATCAGGCCTGGAAATCATAATAACGAAGAAATAGCAGAGGTATTCCTTTACCTGGCAAAGTATTCCTTGGAGGTAATCTGGCTACAACACCTTTGACCTCTTCCAATGGATTAAGAGGACGACAAGTCCTCTGAGCAACGAAGTTAGGATGGACCCGTTCTCTCAGATGAACTGCATACTGGATAGGTTTCCTCCCACTAAGATAAAAGTAATAGGCAGTATCAGTTTAATAATAACTTATGTCTAAATAACAACAGAAACTTTTGCTCAGGATGATCTGCTTCAACAAGTCCTACGGGTTGCTACCAAGCCGGAGTCTGAATTATTGTAAGCAAAATCTTATGGTGCCTTCCCCAGAAGACTTGGTTGGACGAGGGTCGAACACGTTTTGACGCGTACCCATGCTTATGACACTTCCTGGTCTATCATGTGTTCTTTCGCGAAGAACAAATGCTGCAACTGCAAATGTACAAAAGCATCTATGGAACGTTAGAGCAAGTGTGGCATAAACTATAGTCATATTGATATGTTGACGTTCCTTGCTTTAGTTTCTCCACCATAACAGTGACACTGTTTGTATTGCCATACTTCGCACTAAACAAACATTTCGATGGATACGTGTGCATACATAATTATTTAATATTCATATCACTATTTGTCTTAGAAGGTTCTTGTGTCATTTAAATAATACATGCATATTCACCATAGTGTTTCTCCGGCTGTTGGACACGCCTATTGTGTTGGTGTACTGACAGAGTGCTTGTCGCTTCTCGCTTTCAGCCCTCACCGCTGGCTAACACCGTTGTTTCAGCAACGCAGAAAGAGAACAAAGTGCGTCAGTCTTTCCTGTCAGTGTATAGCCTCTCCAGCAAGCCCTATGTTGTGCCTCCACATGACGACACATGTCCACTGGGCGCCCCACGTCCCCAGGCTGAACTGCAGGAGACCCGGGCGGGTGCTGGGAATCACATGGCAAAACAAAGGAGAACAGAACTGAACACCTGAAACGACAGTGATCACGGCGAAAGGAGATGGTATCTGCTGACTGTGGACCATCAACGTTTGTTTGTATGAGATGTGGAAGAGACTGTCAGTCTCACATTGGACTCACAGGCCAAAGCAGACGCTGTCCAACCCAGCGATGACCCTCAACCTGGACGCTGTCCATCGTCTCCCGAGACGGACGGATACCTACTACTATTCACCATAAGTATACTTCAATCCATATTATGTGGTGCTGCAAATGATGTACGATATTACACATATACTAGCATAATAAATAACTTTTTATTATTTACCCACCGTGTATTGTTGAAAATTTTAATCTGGTGAATCCGAGAGATTGTTATTTTGTCTGCATCTAAGGACAAATAAAATTAAATACATTTATTAGTTTTTGTTTGGCGCCCATTTGAAGAGATGCCCGGTGGTCAAAATCGGTACTCCGAAATCGTCCGCGCACATCGGAACGCACGAGTAGGACATTTTTATGTAACTCCCATTTTCACCAGACTTCGATCGATCCTAAACTTGTCAAAAATCAACATACCAAGACATGATATGCACAAACAGAAGCGCAATCATTCTTACAATACCTATGCACAATAATGCTAGACAATTGTTATGGTAACACAACTTTCAAAGATAAACCGGTACCCCGGGTCACATTGTCATTGGCTTAATATTAACCGGGACCCCGGGTCACATTCTCATTGGCTTAATATTAACCGGGACCCGGGATCACATTGTCATTGACTTAATATTACATAGCCAACATTTGAGCGACCCTGGATGTTATGATATCCTTAGGAACTAGTTTATTGTAGCGTAATTACAATAAAGGTTAGTCGATGATTCGTCCGTAAATCAACATGACGGTGTTAGTGTACATGCGTGCTTACTCTCATACTTACAAATAATGATCATTTGTAAGGCTAAAGATAAGCCAAAAATATAATCTAGCTCCAGTGTACGAGCAATCATTTCATGGTGGCAGCGGTGCTGTGACAAACCCAGCAGTTTGTAAATTAACGGGTTGAGGAACTTATCCGTATATATGTGTGTTGTGAACTTTCGATTTTGTGCAATTTGCCTGCGGGTAGAAAGCCATACAAAATGGCGCAGATTATTTCACGCATATAGCCGTACGCTGAAAAAAAAACTGCGCAGTAATACAGTGCAAGTTAAGAGGTCTAAAACTTCAGTGAAGAGGGATCACGTAGTAATTCAGTGGACAGTAGGCTGTAATGCCAATATTTATGCCACTCAACTTACGACAAATATTCTCGCTACGTCATTACGAGACCGGCAGCTACGGTAGTGAGTTGTAACTAACGTTTGTACTAGTGCCATCGGATCAACACATCAACTCTTGTCGCGGAAGGAAAGAAAGATCCAGCAAAGTTGTATAAATTATTTGAAGACCAACTTGATGTATATCTAAACTTCCGAATTCATCGGATGGAACTTGACCCAGACAAAGGGGACACGATTGATTGAAGTTCTCAAACAAGCTCGAAAATATGAGGGTGCAAACAAACGCTGCAGAGCTTGGGAAACACACCTACAGTTATTCATGAAGTGAAACATATATATCGATGCCCAAACTGTGCACTTTCACATCCACCGAGACAGTGTCCATTTTACAAGGATAAATCATAAATGTAAATATTGCGACAACATTGGACACTGGGCTAAGTGCTGCAGAAAAAGAAAGCAGATGAAAGACAGCAGATAGACAGGTGTAAAAGAGCAGGCATGTCAAGAAGTTAAAGCAGACCCAGAAGTCAAAGACATCAAGATCTGTCCATGAAATGTCAGGTTATCACACTGAAAACGAAGGGGATGATTATGAAACAGTTGGAGAAACATACACCAAGTCATTTAGCGAAATCACGGAAGCATACACGAACCTTAAGATGGTATGTCCTGACATAATGGGTGTCCATGAGCTGAAACTTAAAGTGGACACAGGCGCTTCGGGTAACACCACACCAATACGGATAGCTAGGGACATGTATGGAAATCAGTGGCAATCGAAAGCAGAACCGGCAAAACACACAAAGCCTATAACGGTAGCGAGAACAAATGCTTTGGAACACTGAAAATCCCGTGAGAGAGAGAGAGAGAGAGAGAGAGAGAGAGAGAGAGAGAGAGAGAGAGAGAGAGAAAGAGAGAGAGAGAGAGAGAGAGAGAGAGAGAAAGAGAGAAAGAGAGAAAGAGAGAGAACTGACGAGCGCCATCTAGTGAACATGTGAAGCCAGAATAGTGGAGTGGTGCCACATGGTAGACCGGGAAGTAACCAGCGCAAATCTCGCAACGTCTCGTTCCAGGCAGGTGAGTAAACAGAGAAAAATAAAGCTTACCACTGTCGGACATTTATGATCGCAGAAACATTCAGACGCTTGCACTGAAGTTTTAGGTGGGTGAAAGATAAAATAGAAATAAATATGCACATGTTAATCACATTTGAGTAAAAGGAAACTGTGTATTTTTTTGTGTGAGGCAAATAAATTAAGGCACGTGTTTTCCGTGAATCGTCGGAATGAATTCTAGGTGATTGGACGGGAGCTTGCACCGGCGGCGGCGGCGGCGGCGGCGGCGGCGGCTGTGGCTGTAATTAATCAGACCGAAAATAGGCAAAATAAAAATATAGAGGTGCGTTACTCAATATACAGTTTATTAAATATAACCACAGGTATACATACGCACACACAAATCAACATGGATAAACAAAAATCATTAACGTACTGCATAAAAAGCCACATTTGAGGCATTCCTATCTCCTAACCTGGACTGCGGCCGAGTCCGCTGCACAGAAATTGGCAGAATTATTAGGCCTCGGCCTGAATCAGCCCTCGGCCTTAGTTTAGCTTTAGGTCATATCAAACAAAACTAGTCTGATGCGTTCTAAAACATTGATCCAAAAAAAATCTAACGAAAAACAATTAATTGAATTCAAGAATTATGGCATTGAAACATGGAAGATTCTTCCAGGAAATGTGTTTATTTTTAGTAATTCCAGGAAATGTGTTTATTTTTAGTAAATACAGAATAATGGTAGTTGTAACAGAAATTAAAAATAATTGCAATATAATTTTAGCATTTGTGCAAATATTGGATATATATATATATATATATATATATATATATATATATATATATATATATATATATATATATATATATATATATATATATATATATATATATATATATATATATATATATATATATATACATATATATATATACTTAATATTTATATATTTAATACTTATACATTAAGTATTAATATATAATAAATATTAAGTGGATAAACGTAAGTTATGCAGCTTTGCTTTTGTATTCCATCACTGATAATGCAGTGGATGGCATTGGGATGTGTAATCTCAGACAAGAAGCATGCTGAAGGAAATTCCTTCTAGGAATAGAACACTGCTTGTCCTCTATAAGCCATTCTTGGTGATTACACTGTGGAATGTGGTTATAGGCCAAATAACTGCCTCATGACTCTTTTCTTTGTTGGTCTAATTGATTCAGATTATGTAATTATCTTTTCAATGTTTCACCATTAAAATTATTTATTTAAATTTTTTTTAGAAATATATGCTTATTTAAATGTGTATGATAATTTAACGTGTGAATAAAAGAAGTGAGCGACAGAAGACACAACACCATAAAACAACAGTACCTCCAACAAAACTTAAAATTTACTTTTGATGCCATCCTACGGTTTACTGATAGTGGAAGATGTTGCACATGCATGCCATCTAGCAGTGTATAGAACAGCTTTCAATAAACTTTGTTTAATACTATTTAATGCATTTTTTCATTTTCAAGAAATTTTACTTAGACGCATTTATTCACATCTTTATAAAAAATGTTGTTAAAACTCTGAAATATAAATAACATGAAGATAAAATATATGAAGATGTATTTCTTTTTCAGTGTATATTTGGAGTATTATGAAGTTATGTGATGTTTTAAATATACATATTTTTGTAATTTTATTAATTGGTTAATTGGAACTGAAATAATACTTCATATAATTGTATTCTTACCATATAGTTATAGTGAAACATAAATACATATGGTTCATTACTGGTCAAATCAACCAATTTTCAGAAAATTTTATAAAAGTTTATGTCTCAGAATTTGCTTGAATTTTAACCAAATTTTGCTGAATATGTAGACGTATTGGTACATATTATGTATGCAAAATTATAGGACAAAGGACAATGGGTATACAGGTGCACAAAAATGGAAAAGAACATTTAAAATAAATTCTGAGAAGTATTTAAGCAGTCTGTAAATCCCTGTAATTCATTGTTGTGTTACAGACACAGTACAATGTCCAAATTGTTACCATCTATTGTCAAGGATACTGACAATAACATATAAGTTCGGTAGGCTTCTAGTTACAAAGAATAATTCAACCTTAAATTAAAACTTAAAAATTTTTTTACGGTTACAGATTTCAGCACCCGAAATGAGAATGTGGGACAAGTCGTATCACCACCATGTGTTTATTGAATGTAGTCCTTTATTAGGTAAACAACATATTCAAATTTCAGGATGGTGTTCTGTCTCATTTAATTTATATTGCAGCTGAAAGTGACTGTTTTGCCTAATTGCGGTTTTTCCCAAATTGGCCAAAAACATCCAAAATAAATATGATTGCTGGATCCTTATACATATATGCTAAATCTTTTATCAGGGATGGGTGTCGAGTAAGTGATTCATGTTTATCTCCATTTGTGGTTCCACATGAATTTATACCTAGCAACTCCTCTGCTTAGAAATTATGTTCTTATACAGTCAGTAAGAAATACAGTAGAATCTCTGGTGAATGCTGTTAATAGCTTTAGTGTTATAATAACCTTACTGCACTGGCTCTGACAAAACAGGTAATACTGTTTATTGTCTCTTGTCTAGAGTGGTGTATTGCAGTGGCTAGCAGTGAAAATTATGAAGTTAATTACTATTAGCAAGTCTTTGGGGACCATTCCCAGTCAGCTATTGTTGTTTGTATGAAAGCTGACTTGAGTCCCAGGAAGACTGCTATGAGGCCTGGTGGAGACAGAAGCTGACAGACATGAAGTAGCTCAAATAAATTTAAGCAGAAATTTAATTTGTCATATTTCTGGATAACATGAAGCATGATTACATTTCACATACTGGTGTGTTAAAATTAAATTAGTTTTCATAACATTTTCTAACTAAATAATGCTCATTATTCAATTCATGAATTGTATTGTTTTATGTTTTGTTAAAAATATTGGCAGATTTTAGATTCTTACATTTTTTCAGTAGTAATTAAAGCTTTTTAAAATCAGTCGGCTTGCTTGCCTTTAAAACTATCCCTAACATCAGTTGCTTCATAGGCATTGTCTACAGAATAAATAATTTATTAGCCCAATTACAAGCCTGCACATAATTATATGTTCATGTATGAAACTGCAAGTCATGCTAAATTGTGTAATGCTGAATGCTCGGAAGTATTCAGCAATTCAGCTTGTCCTGGTTTCATAACATTTAGTTTATCATTAATTCAGTAACATGAGTTGACACAAGGTCAGACATGTGAGAACATCCCTAGATTTTCTAGGAATCCTAGAATTGAATATATTAAATGGTGATGTCACATTGAATGGCTCATATTATATTCCTGTTCGCTCTACTAGCAGGAACAGTATGAATAATCTAAGGCATAGCTAGGGATAAATACACATGGAAGCACACATCATGTAAGAATTAGGGGGGTTTGTGTGTCCATTTTTAAACAAAACTAATAATTTGCAATTTGAAGTCGACATAAAATGTAAAAGAATGATCATTCTTCACGAAGAAAAACCACAGCCCCATTCTTGACTCCGTGACCCCATTCTTGACCCTGCGACTCCATTCTTGACCCCGAAAGGTGGTTGTGAACCTTCAGAATATCAAATAGGTATGTATAAAAAGGACTTAGTTTTTAAGTGTTAAGAAGTTGAGGTAATGTGCCACATAGCGGTTTGGACTACTAATAGACGTGTCTGTTTCCTGCAGCAAGAGATCCATGAGTGGCAGATACATTGTCTTCGTCCAAGACTGGCTGGGCATGTCAGTTATGTGAACTTATCTCAGCGGGCACGTTCTTATGGTGCCTATGTCAACCAGCTTGCTCTGATCAATCTTAAATCTTCCTACTAGCTTTATGGATTTAGCCTGTAGTTACATTTCCCGTTGGTGGCCATGTTAACGTTTTGCATAATTATAAGAAAATGTGACCATCAAAAATTCTAAAAGTTTTTACCATCCGGTGTCATCATACCACTGACATGCTGGTCGAGTTTTGTCAAAATTAGACATTTCTAACTCTTGTAATATGCCTGTATGTGCGATACCCCTCAATGTTTACCAATATTGGCATGAATTACAACACACATGTGTCTAGTGGCCCAAAAATTTACAAATATCCTTCCTCCTATTAAAATCATCTCAAAATCCACCATTTCACTCTCCACAGCTTCTGTCAGCAAACCTGGTAAGGTCCCTCCACAAATGCACTTATGTCAGATCATATGAATTTTTTAAAACATCCTATATCCAAACTTACTATGCCTTACATTCGTGTGTAACACACCGGGAAGTCTAACTGAGGCATGACCCCTTATAGCATTGTCATATACTTCTGGTGTCTGCCCTCTCCTGCTGCAGCTGGGCGATTGTATGGGTTGCCTCATCAGTTGCCTCCACTGTCACACTGTAGGAATGTGGCCAGACTTTGGAGGACATGTTCAGTGGTCACTAATATTTTGACGAAATCAAACTTTTTGATGGACAGCAAATTGCGTCTGGCTTTACCGTCCCTATTTCCTTCCAAATATCTTTGCCACCACAATCCCACATTCTTCCCAGGTAGTTATAGACTTTGTGGCGATGCAGTGCCACCAGTTGTGCTGTCAGCCACTTCTGGTTTCCTCAGCTAGGTCTATGTAGGACTGACCATCTGGTCGAATGTCAGAATGTTCATCACCTTGCTTGACCATCACTTCACTCACTTGCTCTGACGGAAACCTTGAGGGCGTTGAGTGTGGGGTATGTGCAGATTAGGAATAGGCCATTTGAGGTGGGGTGGTTGTCATAAAAATTATTTGCCATATTGATGGGGAAGCACATGCCTACGGCTATCTATGCGCCTCATAGTAGAGCTAGCAGGAGTACAGTATGAGCCATTTAAAGTGGCATCACCATTTAATGTATTAAATTCTAGGATTTCTAGAAAATCTAGGGATGTCCTCACATGTTTGAGTAAGTTAATAAACATTTTGTCAATGGTGGCTTTGGCTACTGCACATTTTTGTTTTATTTTGGTGTATGAGAATTTACTTTAATGGATAAATGATCCGGTTTCTTGGTTATTAATATTAAACAAAAGTACCTCTCAAGAAACATGGTATTTGATCTGAGCATTTTGACTTCATCCCAGCAGACTGAACTTATGGATGTGTCACATGACTCCTTTATTTTCCTCCTATGCCAGTTTTCCTCATGGTCTAGAATTTTAACGTCCTTCATAGAACACTGATGGCCTGTGTTAGTTTGTGTTCACTTATAACTGATAGGGGTTGGCGACAAGATAGATGTTCTTTAATTCTTGTGCCAAGTGTTCTGGCTGTTTCTCCTATATAGTGTTGGTCACATTCTGGGCATTGTATGTCATATACTACCCCACACTTTGCTGCCTTTGCGGTTCTGTCTTTTGGGTGTACCAACAGTGACCTCAGGGTGTTGACAGGTTTGTGGTAAACTGGGATGTCATAGGACTTGAAAATCCTTGCTAATTGTTCTGATAGTTTACTAATGTAGGGCAGACCTATGGCATGTTGTCTTCTGCTGGTTTCTGTGGTGGTGTTCTCCTTCTCTCTCCTTGGTTGTGTGGTGTTAAACACCCAAGTTTTGTAACCGTTTGCTTTCAGCACTTTCATGATATGCTCCACTTCTGTTAACAGGTTTTCTGCATTTTGGAGGAGTGTCCTGACCCCTGATATACATGTGTCTAGAAAGGCTAATGTATTGTCCTGTTCTGGTTTTACCATGAACTTAATGTTCTTGTCCACTGAGTTCAGATGGTGTGTGAAATCTTGTAACACTGTGAATGTGTCATCTACGGAGCGTGGACAAAAGTCCCCATGGAAATAAGCCCCCTCTGGATATAAACCCCATGGACAAAAGCCCCTTATTCTAGATATTTATTACTGCTATTTTGTATATATAAATTTATTTTTTATCACAGTAACAGACATAAAGCAAGTTGCCGTCCAGTCTGTCTGCCTTGTTGTCTGGGCAACTTGGCACCACTATTAACCATAACCAAGTTACCCTCCTGACTCCATAATTTTTGTGCATGTGGCTTTAGAAAGTGGAGCATGTATCAGCTTGGCTATAAAGACTGCTGGGAATGTCAACTCTTCATTCATTCATTCCTTGACCATTATGGAGGTTATACAAAATAATAAAGGTGGAACTAAACTGTTGTATGAAGGGTATGGATATACGAAAAAGAATAAGTCAAATACAACAATCTGGTGGTAATGCACCAAAAGGAACACTTCAGCTGCAAGGGTTCGTTCACAACAAATAGTTATTATTTTGTATTAGTTACTATTATTTGTAATAAAAAAATTACAAAACTTAAATAAAAAGTTGTGATTCCTTTTATCATTCTTTGAGTTCAATAAATAAATCAAGTAGTATATTTGTTTTCCTAAAATAAACATAGAATTAGTCAAGTAGCAATCAAAGTTTGTAATACACTTTATATATATATATATATATATATATATATATATATATATATATATATATATATATATAATAAATATTAGCAGTAATACATTTTGTAATAAGTACTTCGTAAGTATCTAGATTGAGGGGCTTGTGTCTGGAGGGCTTTTGTCCCGGATTCGTGATCTACATCTCAACCAGATGTCTGGAGGATGAGGTGCTTCCCTGATGGCTCTTTCTTCAAAATGCTCCATGTACAGGTGTGCCACTATCGGAGACACTGGTGAACCCATGGCTGCTCCTTTCTTCTGTTTGTAGAACACTCCATCATAAATGACAGATAGTTCACATCTGTCATTCAGTGTTGTATCCTGGTTTAGTCAGGCCTTAGTCACGGATACCAGCTCTGTCACTAGGATACTAGTGAATAGGGCTGTCACATCAAAGGAAACCATTTTTCTCCCTGGTGGAACTTCCAGTGTCTTATAATTTGATCTTCTTTACAAATTGTGAACAATGTACTATTAAGACCTATAGTATCAAGTATAGGCAGTATAACATACAAGACAGCAAAGTTTCTAGCCAGCATTCTGAGCCCACTAGTTGGAAAAACAGAACATTTTGTGAAAAATAGCACACAATTTGTAAATCATTGATTTAAATCACTCCAAAAAAAATCATTGATTTATTATTTTTTTATCGCTGATTTATATGAATTTAATACAAATAATTGTTTACAAGCTTCGAGACCAACAAAGTTTTGTATGTTTTTTGATACAAAAGCACAAAGTGCACACACTTGTGAAGTTGTATTGTCATCAGATTGCCTGATAGTAAACTATTTTAAGACATTGTGCATGTTTGAGCTATTCCCTTTCTGAATGCAGTGAAGCCACACAAACTTGTTTTCCAGAGAAAGTATCTTTTCAAGTCAGAGGCCCTGAATTAAAGTCCACTTACAGCTTGTGCTAGTTTTTACCAATTCAGTATGTTGACTCAAGTGAGACAATCTGGGCTACATTGTAGCCCAGACTGTCTCACTTGAGTCCACATACTGAATTGTTCAATGCTGTACCAGTGTGCAGTCTGGTGGGAGACCTTTCTGAACTCAATGGACGAGAACATTAAGTTCACTGTAGAACCAGAACAGGACAATATGTTAGCCTTTCTAGATACATATATGCCTGAAAGATGATTGATCAACCAATGTTAAGATATATCGGAAAGCAACCCACACAGACCAGTGTATGAACTGGGAGTCTAATAACCACTTAGAACACAAACCAGGGTTGAAAAAAATCATGATTAAACAAAATTTTATTTTTTTTATTTAAATCGGATTTTTTTATCTGGTGTATAGACATTTATATAGATGTTTATATTTGTAAACTCTTTTAAACGTATTCTGTTCAAATCAATTTGGGTTCTTGTCTTAACAGAGTGTACATGATTTTTGCTTATATAAAGACATTAGACAATGTCCACAAGGCCTCACCCCCTGTAGTTGCATAATCTGTCTTGGAAAGGAAAGCATACTGTGTATCTGTGGCTGTAGCAGTGCTAATTGTTGTTTGCTGAGAGGGCTCTGTGTACTCTAAAGGTCTCTAACCAGAAAAGAAACTGGTACAGTATTAAACAACTGAGTCAACATACATAATTGGTAACAACTATCACAAACTGTAAGTGGACTTTAACTCAGGGCTTCTGATTTGAAAATATACTTCCTCTGGAAGACAAGTTTGTGTGGCTTCACTGCAATCAGAAAGGGAATAGCTCAAACATACACAATGTCATAAAATATTTGACCATCAGGCTATCTGGTGTCAATACAGCTACACAAGTGTGCATACTTTGTGTTTTGTATTAAAAAACATACAAAACTTTATTGATCTCGATGCATGTAAACAATTATTTGTATTAAATTCATATAAATTAGCAATAAAAAAATGGAAGTAAAAAAAAATCATAAATCAATGATTTTTTGTGTGATTTAAATCAATTATTTAAATCAAACAACCCTGACACAAATGATCAGTGATTAGGACACTCCTCCAAAGTGCAGAAAACCTGTTAACAGAAGAGGAGGACAAGAATGTAGAGGTGGATCATAATCATGAAAGTGCTGAAAGCAAACGGTTACAAAACTTGGGTGTTTAACATCACGCAACAAATGAGAAGGAAGGAGAACACTACCACAGAAACCAGCAGAAGACAACATGCCATAGGTCTACCCTACATTACTAAACTATCAGAACAACTAGCAAGGATTTTCAAGTCATATGATATCCTAGTTTACCAGAAACATATCAACACCGTGAGGTTACTGTTGGTACACCTAAAAGACAGCAAAGTGTGGGATGGTATATGACATACAATGCCCAGAGTGACCAACACTATATAGGAGAAACAGCCAGAACACTTGGCACAAGACTTGAACATCTATCTTGTCGCCAACCCCTATCAGCTATAAGTGAA
Organism: Lamellibrachia satsuma; assembly: GCA_033239005.1. NCBI lineage: Eukaryota > Metazoa > Annelida > Polychaeta > Sabellida > Siboglinidae > Lamellibrachia > Lamellibrachia satsuma. The sequence continues at coordinate 7,780,906 of BSQZ01000027.1, forward strand.
CACAAACTGAACACAGGCCATCAGTGTTCAATGAAGGATGTTAAAATTCTAGACAATGCGGAGAACTGGCACAGGAGGAAAATAAAGGAGGCAATTAACATCCACAGAGAGAAACCTACATTGAACCGAGACGTTGGCCAGGAGCTCCTACCGTCCTGCTCCAGCTTGTGTCACATGACATTGGTCATGTGACATATCCGTAACTTCAGTCTGTTGAAGAAGACCATGGGATGCGGTCAGAACATTCATATCAAATGCCAAGTTTCTTGAGAGGTAATTATGTTTAATGAGAATATACTTGTTTACTTACAAAAAAATAATTTACTTGTACAAATAGTGAATGCTAGTTCAGTTGAAATATTTGTAGTATATTACTCTCAGTGCTGTTTTTGGACTTGAAAGTGTCAACATTTTACACACAAATACTTTAATATATATATATATATATATATATATATATATATATATATATATATACATATATGGTTCTCCAATGTAAGCAAATTATTTGGTGCAGGATGTACCAAAATGGGTATGCATTTAAGTTGAGCGACATCAAACACTAAAACACACTAATGGATCATGTCTGGAGCAACTTTTTAGTTTACACAGAAAAGCTGGCATGTCATTATCTTATTACCTCTACTGGTCTGGTGACTGGAACTGATTCCTCTGCTGACTGGGAAGCCAGGTGTTCCTACCAGGTGTATCTATATATATGTACCATATTCGGCCTATTAAGCGTACATGCTCTAATTAGCGTGCACCCCTTTTTTAATCAGCAGGATCCATAATTATTGTAATTTGACTTGTGAGGAATAACTGAAGTTTTACCGTCTGGTGTCAACAGTTAATGTCTAGAGAAGCAAAGTATTTTACGCTGATAAGAACAGATTCCTTGACATATTTCCATAGCACAGTATTTTTTCAAGCGCACTGTACGCTTATTAGGCCGAATATAATACCTGTAATTGAACTGGCAAAGTAACGCCCTATGGACCCATTATGCAAGTGGGCCTAAGTGTACTCTACAGAGTAGTTTGACACTACTTCTTAACTTATGAGTCACTGCTGAAAGGAAAAAAACAGATGCTCAGATGACTTATCTTGTTTTAACAGGTTGTTCTTGCTCTGCAGTTTGTCCCTGAGATCCAGCATGAGACTGGCATCAATACTGGTCCTACCCTATTCCACCGCCCGTCTCCACTCCCCTATCTCTCCGTTTCTTTCTGAAACCCCCTCCCAATCCCACCAAATCTCTCTTCACACAATCTTCCCATCTCAGGTTGGATGACAAAACATCCAATAAGCTCTACATTGCAAGAATGATGGCTGTTGCAGTTGGAAACAGTATGACAAACGGCAAAATGGTAATTTTAGGTTTTGGACTCGATGTATTTTCAGCAGGACAATTTAGAAGTTTCCCAGTCTAAAACTTGTCAACCTTGATATTACCGGGTACTTATTTTATTGAGTCATCTTGTGTGCGTGTGTCCATGTGTGCATGTTTTTAGGAGCTATTGTGCAAATATTCTAGTTTGAGGATACATTTACAAATTGTGGGTATACAAGGTTGGCTTGGAACAACAGATTAGGTATTCAGCTTTGAGAATAGGAGTGGTTTGTGAAGTCACTGAGTCACTTATGACTGCAACAATGGATCATGTAATTATCTATACAATACATGGTGCACACCTGCTAAACTATTTCTTTATTTCTATTATCGGAAATATAACTTGAATGTTGTACCAGGTCACAAAACTGCATGCAAGGACAGTAACTAACCGACAAATGACACTATTACGTATTAATTAATACTAAATATTAAAATAAAATATTCAAACAATTAGCATTTTATTTCCTTAAAATTCTTTACCAACGTAATTTTTTTCTAATGGATCCATATGTGTTATATTAAAATTAGATGTGAACCAACTATTTTGTTAATAATAATAATTTGGCGTAAGCGTTGTGTTGGTCTAGCCTGGCAACTGATCTTGGTGTTATTGAGAGTGATGGTCATGTAGGCTGTAAGGCCTACCTCCCTACAAGTCTCTCTAATATCTTGCACTGTGTTAACAAGCACAGCACTCACATAAATCTTCAATGTAAATTTGTTTATAGCATGTGCTTGAGTCGTGTGGTCATTTATATTTATGTATATAAGCATTTAAATGTATAGTGTTTGTGTTTTCACTTTGACATTCATGGTAGTGGTACTAAGAGCAGATATAGCATTTCATGCATGGTTCAGTGTTCTCTCTCATTACAACTTTGAAATTCCCGCTCTGCCCTGCACTGTTGTATGTACCCATGGATATAAGGAACAATGACCAAGTCCCAACATGTTCCTTATGGCCACATATAAAGGGAATGTACTTTGACCAATACATAAATCAGAAGACATGCGCCTAAGGAATATACTAATGAAGTGAAGATAAATCTTCATATTTACACTAATTGCCAGGTGGTAAATAAGTTATCTGTTTCTGCACTATAATTGCTATGGAAATGCTTATTTACAAACTCATTATTAAGAAATTATCTTATTTTTTATTCCTAAATGATTCAATTAACTAACCAAAACACTGTGGTGATCTACATACACACATATAGCGGTCCATCGAAAAAACCTAACAACTAAAAGTTAACGTGTAGTATCTTCAACCAATATTACCTAAGTCTAGATACATAATTCAAAATACTTGGTAGTAGCAGTTAAGCCGTAATAATATGATTTTAAGAGTTATCTAATCTACACACACATTTATAAATGAGGCTCTATATCAGCGCCTGGCAACATTGAACTTCAAGAACAGGGCAGAGCAAACTTGTTTGTTCATATTAGGATAGTCCTAGAAACATCTTGAACAAATTGTGATATGATACGGTTGTTCATATGACATTTTATATGACCGTAATTATGTTCTCCATAAATCCATGTGTGTTATGACGGGTTATCATGACCCTGTTCTCCATGAGTCCATGTGTGTTATGATGGGTTATCATGACCATGTTCTCCATTTGAGATCCTACACCATGACCTGTATGTGTTCATAGTAGTGCTTTGAGATCCTACTGAGTCACCATGACCTGTATGTGTTTATAGTAGTGCTTTGAGATCCTACTGGGTCACCATGACCTGTATGTGTTCATAGTAGTGCTTTGAGATCCTACTGAGTCACCATGACCTGTATGTGTTTATAGTAGTGCTTTGAGATCCTACTGGGTCACCATGACCTGTATGTGTTTTTGTCTTCACTTCATGTGTACTAGCAGCAAATTCCAGACCATTACCCCAGCAGGGTTCATTAAACAGCTTTAATCAGGTAGATTATACCAGTTACTGCAGGGGTTCATAAAGTTGGGTTGTGGGACCAGAGGGGTGGGGTTCTGCCATGTATTTCAAGGGAGTCCTCCCATGTATTTCAAGGGAGTCCTCCACAAGCATGCAACATTAATTTAGTAGTATGTATGAAACACAGTTGGGAGCGTGAATTTTGGGGGTGGGGTCTTCAGGTTTGAGAACCCTGCCTTACGGTATGTCAAACCCTGCCTTACAATGTCAGTTTTTTAACCAATTTGATCTGGAACAGATAACTTGAAATTCATAAATAAGAAGACAAAACTACTGTTTTCAGCCAACTCTGTAGCGGATTATGACAATTATAAGTTGGATTAAGTAAAACTGTGTGATCACTAATATTATTAGATATATGCATTTTGTCTTGTGTTATTTCCAAAAACTACTAGGTTGTTGTATGATAAATTAAAATTAAATGCTCCAGGAAATTCCTATGCATTTCTTCCACTGAACACAAAACTACAGTATAAACATAATTAAACAAATATACGTGAGAGCCCTTGTTGTTAACGATGAAATGCAGCAAGCTTAATCCTGGTTTGGCCCCACCAACCGGCACAACACCATCCTGCAAGGCACCCTGGAGGGCATGAGAAGATGGAGTAAAAACTGGCTGGACAACGTACAGGAATGGACCTAGATGTAAGCCTACCGACCCTGCTATGCACAGCAGAAGACATACCGAGCTGATGAGAACTGTGGAAATGGCACCCCTACCACCATGCCACTCAATGGATGAAGGACAAAGTGTATAATTTATGAAATACTGGTATGTGCCATATGTGTGCCTGTATGTGCCTGTATTTGCCATATGTGTGCCTGTATGAAGCTATGCACTAATGGACACTTTGTACAGTGAGATTATTCTTGACAAGCTAATGGCTACCATGTCCATGCATGTATGCTATCTGGTGGAGCATGTTGTTTTTGGTAGCATTCTGGTTCAATTTGTGTTTGTTATTGTGAAGGACCAGTCATTTATTGATTTGTCTGAAAGAAAGCTGCATGTAGGGTAGTTAGGGTATTATTCTAATCTTGTATAATGAGTTATCAGTGTTGTTTGAAATATTCCATTTGATTAAAGGTACAGAGTCTGATCGGTTTTTTTAAACTCATATCATATAGTATGAACTACATACACAGTATGTCTGTTCTAACAGCTTCACCACTCAAATGTGTTTTGGCGCTCTCTCTGGCTAGTTACCTGTCAGTTTCCACAGTCTTCACCATCTGGTGGTCAAATGTCCAGTGTACTGTTTTCCCCATATAGCTGTTACTGCCTGCTGGCTACACCTGTTACACAATGTAAACACTCTGTTCACCCAGAACATTCAAATTAAACGGATAACTGTCAAAGTATATTTCTAAGTTATGGTTCATCAAGACACATTTGGGTGGTCAAGATATGAGAATTAGTATAGTATATCAGGCTTGTTACCAAATGCAAATACATTTGAATGCGCGTTCGAATGTTGAGCATTTGAATGCGCATTTGAATTTTGAGCATTTGAATGCGCTTTCAAATGCCTTCATAACATTTTTAAAGCATTTGCATTTGAATGCCTACCTTAAACATTTGCATTTGAATGCGATCTACAAACATTTGATTTGTCAAATGCCCAATCAAATGATGTACAATCAAATGCGTGCATAATTCTTTGAATAATTATTGTTAGATTCACTTTCACAAGTTCACAACATGTCATTGGAAAAAGTGCTTTGTAGTGAGCAGTACCCTCAGCAGATTTTTAAATTATTGTCTGACTTGTGAATCCACTTTTACAATATGCTCTTTAAAAAAGTGCTCTGCTGGTCAACTGGTCAATGCCTCAGCTGTTATTCATACAACATGAAAAGACCAACTTATTTATAGGTTGATGGCTTCAGAGATTACCTGTCCATTGAAACAAATCATACAATGTAGACAGAGACTCCTTTGTGTTGTGTTGGCACTGTTGGGTTGGCAGCTCATTGGGCAGCTGTAATTATCCACCAGGTTATCTTCCCAGTGACCCCACCATTGAACAGTCTATTATCTTGGGTTTCCCTTGCACTCTGGGCTACTTGAATGAGCCTTTCATTCAAGATTTAACAAGATAACAAGATTGCCATCTCGAACAACAAGTTTCAGATGGCAAGTGGCCTAGGAAGCCATTGACTTATCGAGAGTCCAACAATTTTCTTGCCCGCCCTTATCAGATATCTGTCAATTCTATTTTTAAACATATTCACACTACTAGCATTAACACAATCATTTAGCAGTTTGTTCCATTCATTTATCACCCTCTGTGAGAAAGAGTACTTTCTCATGTCCAACCTACACTGCACCTTAACTAATGCTGCTTTGTGTCCTTTGTTTCTGCTGCCTTCTTTAAGTTGAAAAACACATTCCTATCAACATCCTCATAACCGTTCACTATTTTAAACACTTCTATTTGGTCTCCTCGTAGTCTCCTTGTCTCTAGTGTTGTCAAACCACATTGTAATAAGCAACTTTTGTAACTAAGGTCTCTCAATTCTGGAATAATTTTTGTTGCTCTTCGTTGTATTCTTTCTAGCTTGTCTATGTCTTTTTTACGATATGGCCTCCATGCTTGAATACAATATTCCAAATGTGGTCTAACTATTGCTTTGTACATGGGTACAATTAGATGTTTCTCCTTATACGTGATAGTTCTCCTAATTAGCCCTAGAATTTGATTTCCTTTCGAAGCAGCAATCCTGACACTTTCATGTCAGCACTAAATGTTACTCCTAAGTCCTTTTCTTGTGTGGTTCTACCTAGTACAGCATCCCACATTTTATATCCCTCGTCCATGTTTCCATGTCCTATGTGTATACATTTACACTTCCCAAAATTTGATAACATTTGCCATTTTTTTTACCATTTAACTGATTTTTCTAGATCATCCTGTAAACTTTGTTTATCTGTATCATTAGTAACCTTTCTGAATACTTTTGTGTCATCTACAAATTTGAGTACTTTGCTAGATATGTTATCCTCCAAATCATTTATATATATTAAAAACAGTATAGGGCCTAATACTTATCCCTGTGGTACCCCACTCGAAACAGATTTCCAGTTTGAAATCTCACCATCTACTATTACTCTCTGTCTTCTGTGTGTAAGCCACTTTTCTATCCAGTTGATTACATCATTACCTATACCATGGGCCTTTAGTTTAAGTAACGATCTTTGATGTGGCACTTTATCGAAAGCTTTCTTAAAATCTAAGTAGACAACATCCACTGGTGACCCATCATCTACCCACTTTGTAATTTCTTCCAAATAATATAAGAGATTGGTTAGACATGAACTTGCTTTTAGGAATCCATGTTGAGATGTATTTATTAATTTGTGTTTTACAAGGAATTCCACCATGTGGTCTCTAATTAATGTTTCGAGTAATTTACATACAACTGATGTTAAACTCACTGGTCTGTAATTTTCTGGCTTCTTCCTCGATACCTTCTTAAATAGCGGCGTAATGTTTGCTTCTTTACATTCTGAAGGAAATATTCCTTCTTCTAATGACAAACAAACTATTTTGCAAGTGGTGTACTAATTTGCTCAAAAATTTCCTTAAGCAGTTTTGGTGGTCTCCCATCAACTCCAGGTGAATTATTATCATTCATCTTCTTAATTTTCTTTGCTATCATTTCAGGAGTTACAAATAACTGCCCTAAATGTTCTGATTTATTGCCGTCAAATTTAGTCAATGGAAGTGAGCTGATATCTTCTGTGGTAAAAACTGAGCTGAAATACTCATCCAGGACCTCTGCCATTTGGAACCCGTCTGAAATTATGTTTTCACTGTTGTTTTCCAGTGGTCTGACCTTATCTCAAATTTTCTGTTTACTCCTTACATAAGCATAGAAACTCTTGCTCTAATTTTTTTATATTACCTGCCAATTTTTTTTCAAAGGTTCTTTTAGATTTTCTAATTTCAGTTGTAGCTAGGTTAAGTGCCTCTTTGTATTGTGTGTAGTCTTCTACATTTCCAGTATGTTTATAGACCCTCCACAGCATCTGTTTGTGATAATTTTTTCTAATAGCCTCTTTTGACAGGTGTTTTTTCCTGGACCTTTTCCCTTGTTTTCATAATGGAAAAAAATTCTCAATAATGCCCTCAATCTCATATTTTAAACAAGTCCAGTATTCTGTTGCTGTCTTGTTCTTCAGCAAGTTATTCCAATCTATATTTGCTAGATATGTTCTCATCACTTTATATCTGCCTTTGTTGAAGTTCCTCCTCCATTGTTTTTTATATGTATTCCCTGTTTTTACTTTTGTATTAAACTTAAATACAAAATTTGGTTATGGTCACTTCAACCCAAGGGTTCGTGTACTTTAACATTGTCAACTAATTAATTTTTAGAAGACAAAATTAAATCACACATTCCCACCTCTGGTTGGTTCCAAGACATGTTGAGTAAGGAAACAATCCTGTGTTAGAAGTAGAAACTGATGGTCGTCACCTCCAGCACTCTCTAATGATTCCCACTGTATATGGCCATGGTTAAAATCACCCATTATAACACATTCCCCCCTGTTCAACTCCCTTATGGCCTTTTGTAATTTTACATCTTCCACTTGTCCTATATTAGGAGTACGATAAACTACTATTGTTAATGTTGAGTTCCTGGTAACTATGTTACACCAAATTGCTTCCACACTATCTGCTTCACTTTTCAGTGTTACTTCATATGCTTGGATAGATTCTTTAATATATAAAATTACTCCACCTCCCCTTCTTTCTCGTTTATCCTTCCTAAACATTACATAGCCTGTCAGTGCTAACTCAGCATCTACTATATCTTCATTTGCCCATGATTCTGTGATGCCTATTACATGAGGATCAATATCTGCTACCATAATGTCTAACTCACTTTTTTATTTACTACGCTCCTGGCATTTAAGCATACACATTTAAGTTAATTGTCCGAAATTATTGGTGAACATTTCTTTGAATGTGTATCTGTAGTAGTACTCCTTTGAGTTTTCTCTGTCAGTTCCCCCTGCGCATCTAGTTTAAATAATTTATGGTACCTGTGCCCTTGTAGACAACTCTGACAAACTCACACCCAAGAACTGCAATGCCCTTCCCTGTCAGATGAAGTCCATCTCTCATGAAAAAGTCATCTCTTCCCACAAAGTTTAACCACATGTCTACGAAGCCTACTCCCTCCTCCATACATACCTTCTGTACCTGTGTGTTGATCGCCATCCTCCTACAGTTCCTATATTCCTCACCCCTGCCTCCCATTATTGATAATATCCCAGACAATACAATCTGTCCAACTCGTGCCTCTTTAAGTGTCTTGATCAACCTCCTGTACTTACCAACGATGGCTGACGTTCCCTCCTCAGCATTGTTCGTTCCCACATGCACGAGAACAGCACCTCCCGTGCTACCACCCATGACGTGCTCTGCCTTCTCTGCTATATCCTCTGTTTTTGCCCCTGGTAGGCATACTGTTATGTCATCTCCTCTATTTACAATTTTTTTTACAATTCCCTGCCATGGTTCCCAGTAAACTGTCAATTGTCTATTCCTCCTTCCCGTTTCCACTACTTCTACAGGCCTGGAACTTTGTGACTCAGTGTATGACTCTACATACATGTTCGTGTAGTGGGACTGGTATGTAGTTGTACTTCGTAGTTACAATAATGTACTACTGTATTTTTCTCCAAATAAAATAAATCGTGAATATAAAGGCCAAAACATTTTAAATTAATTAAAATGCATTTGCAAATGTGTAACCAAAACATTTGCATTTGAATGCGACCCCCAAGCGTTTGCATTTGTATTTGAATACTTTCCTGGAAAATTGCATTTCCATTTTAATACGTTCCTGGAAAATGGCATTTGCATTCGCATTTGAATCAAGTGAAACATTTGCATTTGCATTTAAATGCGTTGACATGTATTTGTTAACAATCCTGTAGTATATATTATATAACATGATTTTAAGATAAAAACAATCAGATGTCTTAGTAATTATGTTTTAAGTTTGTAAGTGACCAATATTGTTTGTTAGTCATGGAGCAGTATGGGTACCCACAGCAGAACCGGCTCTCAGAGAGGGGATTGTCTACTTTGTAGTATGAGGTAACTGTAATTCGATCATGCGTAAATAACAAAGTGCACAGTTCATTTAAAAAATGTGAATTACTGACGTCAGAACCGGGATGAATGATCGTAGCACCCATTGCAAGTGCCGTTGAAATGGGATTTTGACTGCGAATGTGACACTGGTTCCTGTCATCACATATTTCCCATGCTGACAACATTGACTTGTTTGCACTCATGCATTTCTGCACCATTGCAGTTTTGCTGATAGTTATCTTGGTGGATAGCAGTATAAAGGCTCTCTGTCTACTGTTAGCGACAGTGGAATATAATCTTGGCTTATAGCCAAGCGTGTTGCACTGCGAACAACATCCTTAGATTATGTGAGTGTGGTACTTAGGTGCACCTGATATGTGTACAGAGTAACAGGGCAGATCAGTTTTGATTTGTGTAGGTTGTGCTCAAATCAACAACGGAGTAGGAGTATTAGAATCTGGGCCAGTGCTGCACCGCTGCAATATTTTGTTTAGGCATATGCAGCTTTGAAATCACAAATGTCATCTGGTGACCACATACGTGTGTGACTCATTTGTCTAACATTTGTCTAACATGCTGTGGAGAATTTATGTTGTTAAACTTTATTTTGAAGTGGAGTAGTAAATCTTTATGACAGCTTGCTATGTAAATGCACTGATTTATAAGAATTTACTTAATGAATACTGATTTATTAATTATTGTTGCTGTTAGGATGGGTCGAAGCTGTCGTGTGTTCTGTTCCACAGAACCGGTGGTTTCATCAGTGTCTGTTGTGTTGCAGTGCCACTCTGTTGTGTTACAGTGCCACTCTGATGTGTTACAGTACCACTTTGATGTGTTACAGTACCATTCTGACATGTTACAGTACAACAGGTTATGTTTCAGTTCCACTCCGTCATGTCACAGTGCCATCCTGACATGTTACAGTGCCACTGTGGTGTGTTACAGTACCACTCTGGTGTGTTACAATGACTATTGTGTTACAATGCCACTCTGTTGCATTACAGTGTAGCTCTGGTGTGTTACAATGCCACTCTGTTGTGTTACAGTGCCACTCTGTTGTGTTACAGTGCCACACAGCAGTTAATACATGGATGAAAAAACAATGGAAGGCAGTCAAACCCAGCAAGCTGCTCCAGCTGACCAGCAGGTATGTAACAACTGATATGTTTCCTACAAGAACAACACAGCTGTGGGCTAAGTCACAGAATGTGTGAGTCCCTGAAATAAGATAGAATATTCATACATACTCAACGTTATCACTAACTCATTCCTAAACTGTGTATGTGATAACAACAACAACAACAGCACTGATACTTACAACTTGAAATAAACACGTTTTCATTCTTGTTGTCATACTACTTACTAATCTTCTTTGCATCCTAGTTGGCCACCTTGTTGTACACATAATAGTTATTAGGCAGATGGGTGTAGACAGATTGGTACATGCATTATCATGCATGCACACGATTCAGTGTCTACAACCTTTCTCAGGGTGTATGTCTAGGTTCCAGGTGGTGCTGATGTCAAAGAATAAGTTTCTCAAGCTTTAAATAGTTTTTCCACCAAATACACCATTTGTGGCTGCATCTTCACTAGGTTCAAACTAGATAAAATATTCTTTCAGTTGATAAACAATGATTATTACTCATCGAACTGATCAAACTGTCACTAAATTGTTCTGTTTCATTGCTTTTGGCAGGATTGAAGCTGCTATGTTAGTAAAAGTGCATTTGCACTTCGCTAAGAGGCTGAAAATTAAATCACAAATGCAGCGACCAAGCATAATAGAGTCCAAAGGTTATGTTTGTCTTAGTCAAATTAAAAAAATTCACAAATTACTTTACCAATTCAACTTTTGTTTCTTCATTCAACAACTTGTGAAAGATGAATCCCAGAAAAATCTCCCGAAGACAGTCATGTGCAATTTTGTGTTTTTTTCATAATCATAGTGCCAGACACTGGGAAAGTCTGTACAAACAAAGTTGACAAAAAGTCTTGCCTAGTGTTGTGACTTGGGGCCAGGCCCCAAGGGCAATTTGTGCTGTTCCCAGCCAGTAACTCCTATTATAAAAGCAGGGTGATGCAATCCCCAAGTGAGATCGGGTTTGTTTAAAGGTTGTTGCTTTTTATTTTGCTAAGGATATCTGGTTACAGTGAATGTCAGTCAGACAGAATGGTCAAAAGTGCCATGTAGTTCTTGCATTGCTGTGCATGATCTACCATGATCTACCATGCTAACATATTAATACAACTGTAGCTGTGTTGCTCCCATGGGAGCAACTCATGTCTCATCCTAGTAATTTTGTATACCTTACCTTTTTAATAGTGAATCATTTCATACTTTGTTTGTACACATTTTACTGTTGAATGCATGTATGTTTGTTGGCCATAATGTATATAAGTATCTTGTATTTTTGGTGATGGGCCCAGAATCAAAATAGTAAAATTACTGAGTTAAGAATAAAAGTAATTGTGCCCATGTGGATATTTTTAAATGTTCAGGTTTTTCCCATGTGTTATAGGAAGTGCGTATTCTTAGCATGCAGGTCTAAAAGTATGATATTTGTGTACATGCGTGTTGTTCCATTTCAAGACTCAGTGCATACATTATCCATATTCTTACTATTTCTTAGCATGCACGTCTTAAAGTATGATATTTGTAAACTAATTTACATTATTATTACTTTATTATACTTTTATTAGTTTTACTTAATTTGAAATTTAGTACGCATCATTTATATTTTTTAAGGTAAGATAGAGTGACAATTATGTATACTGTATTCGACCTACATGCCGTAAGTATCGCCATCTGGTGTTGAACAGTTGGCACCAATTCTCAGTTGTTCTACACTAGTCACCAAATAACATCACTAGTGTTAAACAGTTACCTTGTTGTCTAGAGAAAATTTTTTTTATACTTATACGAACAAATTCATTGACATTTTTTCATGGCCCAATTTTTTTTCTAGTGCACTGTATGCTTTTTAGGTCGAATATTTATTGCCAGGTTGTTTATTTTTGGGGGGGCTTCTCATAAATCACAATATTTTATAAAACACTTGCAGCACGAAAATCAAAGTAATCTTGAAAAATTCAGGATTTTGTTTAACAAATATCCAGTCTTCTTTACGAGATGAAATGGTAGCTCCCTTACAAGATTGATTTATATATGTGGTACAGGAAATATGTTCTTGGTTTTAATAAACAGACATAAAGCAGTCCTGAGATCAGAAACTCGGACAGAATTTTATTAACTAATAAGCATGCACGTTACTACAACAGCACTCATACAAGACAGCAATAATGCATTTTTGTAGACTATTCAAGAACCCATATTTGTCTGAGGTTTAGACTAGTATTGAGGACCAGGTTCCTACTCAGTCAACATGACTGTTGGAGTTTATTGTGAAAAAGTATGCACTGGAGTGTGGCGAATCATCCATGCGTTTAATAATAATAATAAAAAGACTTCTTTGGTGCCAATATCCTCGGAAAATCCGAGCTCAGTGGCGCAACAAAACCAAAGGATTAGTCATTCTTGTGACCACGTACAATGCAAAAAGTCGTCAACCGATGGATGTTGTACGGGTTTAGGACCGAGGCTCTTTTAAAACAGTCTTTCATAAAAATTAAGCACTTTCTGTGAAAAAACCACAAATGCATCAATTCCCAAACAAAATGATGCAGCTTAAGAATAGGTCAGAAAAACATTAGACCTAATAAATGGTTTTTGGTGCAAACATGTCAGAAATATTAATTTTGGTGCATTACACAAACGTTTATGCACAGTGATCCCCAGGTTCTGTTCTCTTGTTCCCAGATGCCACTACAGGGAGCAGGAAGAAGCGAGTCAGAAGTACAGCCGACAATAGAGGAACAGAGGATGGAGAGGGAGAATCGGGAGGAACTTGGTCGCTTCGTCCACTCCGCGTGTCAGCTGGCGGAACAGCCTAACCTCCGGGATGGCTTCTACACCTCGCCAGAGGAGGCACACTCCAAGCACCACCTCGACATGAGTGACGTGGAACGTACGTAGTCTGTAGGGCTGACATGGTACTAAGGGAAATATTTTTTGTGATCTTGACTAATGGTTTGTGTGATATGTGCATGTGTGTGCGTGCATAAGTGTGTGCGTGTGTGCGTGCATGCGTGTGCCTGTGTGTGCGTGTGTGTGTCTGTGCCTGTGTGCATGTGGTGTGTGTCTGTGCGTGTGGTGTGTGTCTGTGTGCGTGTGGTGTGTGTTTGTGCATGTTGTGTGTGTCTGTGCCTGTGCGCATGTGGTGTGTGTCTGTGCCTGTGTGTGTGTGGTGTGTGTCTGTGCATGTGTCTGTGCGTGTGGTGTGTATCTGTGCCTGTGCGCATGTGGTCTGTGCCTGTGTGCATGTGGTGTGTGTCTATGTCTGTGTGTGTGTGATGTGTCTCTGTGCCTGTGTGCGTGTGGTATGTGTCCGTGCTTGTGCGAGTGTGGTGTGTGTCTGCCTGTGCGCATGTGTGTGGTGTGTGCACGTGGTGTGTGTCTGTGCCTGACTCACTGCCTGTGTGCATGTGGTGTGTGCTTGTGCACGTGTGTGTGTGTGGTGTGTCTGTACGCATGTGTGCGTGTGGTGTGTGTCTATGCCTGTATGCATATGGTGTGTGTCTGACAAATAAATTAGTGCCCTGCACGGGCTGGGCTTTGGGTCCAAACCCGGCCTCTACATAATTTTGCAGGCCGGGCCTGGGCCTACATATTGCGGGCCCGGGCCTGGGCCTGGGGTGAAAAAAATTTAAACACATCGGGTTTGGGCCGGGCCTGGGCTTAGTGTGAGCGGGCCGGGCCTGGCTTGGCTGGGCCTGGACATAATAAAAATATTCATACAAACCCAGTTTATTAATTTTATTATTAATAAAAACTTATTATAAATTGTAATTCCGATTAATGAATGCTTAAAATTATTTCTTTAGTATTATATAGTTGCAAATTAAGACCTTGCATGGAATTATAAATTACACTATATATGCTTTATACATTACAATACAATACAATAAAAAAAATTCAAACAACAAACATAGTAATGGCTGCAATAGCCTTAACAATATATATATTTATTGAAACAACAAACATAGTAATGGCTGCAATAGCCGTGACTATATATATATTTATTGAAACAACAATCATAGTAATGGCTGCAATAGCCATGACAATATATATATTTATTGAAACAACAAACATAGTAATGGCTGCAATAGCCGTGACAATATATATATTTATTGAAACAACAAACATAGTAATGGCTGCAATAGCCGTGACAATATATATATTTATTGAAACAACAAACATAGTAATGGCTGCAATAGCCGTGACAGTATATATATTTATTGAAACAACAAACATAGTAATGGCTGCAATAGCCGTGACAGTATATATATTTATTGAAACAACAAACATAGTAATGGCTGCAATAGCCGTGACAGTATATATATTTATTGAAACAACAAACATAGTAATGGCTGCAATAGCCGTGACAGTATATATATTTATTGAAACAACAATCATAGTAATGGCTGCAATAGCCGTGACAGTATATATATTTATTGAAACAACAAACATAGTAATGGCTACAATAGCCGTGACAGTATATATATTTATTGAAACAACAAACATAGTAATGGCTGCAATAGCCGTGACAGTATATATATTTATTGAAACAACAAACATAGTAATGGCTGCAATAGCCGTGACAGTATATATATTTATTGAAACAACAATCATAGTAATGGCTGCAATAGCCGTGACAATATATATATTTATTGAAACAACAAACATAGTAATGGCTGCAATAGCCGTGACAGTATATATATTTATTGAAACAACAAACATAGTAATGGCTGCAATAGCCGTGACAGTATATATATTTATTGAAACAACAAACATAGTAATGGCTGCAATAGCCGTGACAGTATATATATTTATTGAAACAACAATCATAGTAATGGCTGCAATAGCCGTGACAGTATATATATTTATTGAAACAACAAACATAGTAATGGCTACAATAGCCGTGACAGTATATATCTTTATTAAAACAACAAACATAGTAATGGCTGCAATAGCCGTGACAGTATATATATTTATTGAAACAACAAACATAGTAATGGCTGCAATAGCCGTGACAATATATATATTTATTGAAACTACAAACATAGTAATGGCTGCAATAGCCGTGACAATATATATATTTATTGAAACAACAAACATAGTAATGGCTGCAATAGCCATGACAATATATATATTTATTGAAACAACAAACAGTAATGGCTGCAATAGCCGTGACAATATATATATTTATTGAAACAACAATCATAGTAATGGCTGCAATAGCCGTGACAATATATATATTTATTGAAACAACAAACATAGTAATGGCTGCAATAGCCGTGACAATATATATATTTATTGAAACAACAAACATAGTAATGGCTGCAATAGCCGTGACAATATATATATTTATTGAAACAACAAACATAGTAATGGCTGCAATAGCCGTGACAATATATATATTTATTGAAACAACAAACATAGTAATGGCTGCAATAGCCGTGACAATATATATATTTATTGAAACAACAATCATAGTAATGGCTGCAATAGCCGTGACAATATATATATTTATTGAAACAACAAACATAGTAATGGCTGCAATAGCCGTGACAATATATATATTTATTGAAACAACAAACATAGTAATGGCTGCAATAGCCGTGACAATATATATATTTATTGAAACAACAAACATAGTAATGGCTGCAATAGCCGTGACAATATATATATTTATTGAAACAACAAACATAGTAATGGCTGCAATAGCCGTGACAATATATATATTTATTCAAACAACAAACATAGTAATGGCTGCAATAGCCTTGACAATATGTATATTTTTCAGTGACGTAAAGAGATGTTTGAAAGGAATACACAAGAAGTTAAAATAACTTGTATATAATGTATCCCCTACATAGCTATTCGTTTAATAACACTTGAGTAAGCAGAATATGTGCAATTAGAAAATGCTGAATCACATGCAATTCAAATGCCTACATTTATAAGGAATAGAGTCCTATTATTTACATACTCAATAAACATGATAAAAAATTATTGAAATATTATATGTTCTGTTAATTCAGAACTAGCAACAGCAACTAGTAACAGTAACTAGATTATGTTGGAATGCAGTTTAACCTCTTTTCAACAATGGGGCTTCCTATGGCATCATTTTAGTAATGTGCATTCTTTTAATAGAGACATTTCATATAAAATATATGCATAGTCGCATGCCCATATATTTGCATTGTAATTCTTTAAACATGTACTGGCTTTCCAAGACACTGTGACTGGAGTAGTGGCACTTGTTTCACTGGCTTCATCACAGTTAATGCATGTTTCCCATCATTCTTCTTCAGCTCAAACTTAACTTTCTATCCCTTTATCCGTGATGTCTAGACTGTGTAAACCGCATGTTTTTGGCATGAATGTACCCTTTTGCATAGATATAATGACCCCCACACCAGGCCACTTAAGTTCTTCTGGCTGGAAGCAGCCAGCCCCAAATATTTACTTTAGACATATTTGCAGAGGCAATCAAGCCATGATTAGCCATCAACTTTATCACCCTTTGACCAAACCAGTGGGCATTCTATTGTCTAGGTCTTCCCTCCAAACATTGCCTTCCTGAATGACCTGCCAACTGGCCACTGCCCACTGCCCAGCAGTGCCAGTACCCACCCCAGTTGGTAATTGGTATTTTTCAATTGTGTGAACTAGTGACTACTATTTAGTATGTACAGTTTCCCCAGTACTGATTCGTTCACACTTGTACTAATTCACACATCTCAACCTGATCTGTCTCTGGCTAGTGACTGCAGGCCTGCTGGAAATGCCACTGGGAGTCAGAGCCAGTGGGTGACATGTAGTAGCTAGTACTAGCTACTACTATATGTCACCCACTGGCTAGACACTACTAAACAACAACTATTTCAGTAGTAAACATTATACAATGTTCATATATTATATTTTATTTAGTAAAACAATAAGTCTGTTTTACAGTTTATTTGTGTTTCGTATTTCTTATAAGATTATAGTTTTATCTTCTCTAAACTTAGCGGGCCGCAGGGTTGCGGCCGGGGGCTTACCCGTCTTTGGCCCGCGGGTATGGGCCTGAAACTTGTGGGCCGGGCCGGGCCTGGACCAAACATTCATGGTCTGGGTTGGGCCTGGGCCTAAATTCTAGTTTGCGGGCCTGGGCCGGGCTTGAAAAATTGCTGCGGGCCTGGGCCTGGCCTGGACTCTAACTGCTAATTGCGGGCCGGGCTTGGGCTCAAATTATAGGCCCACGCAGGGCACTAAGTGTCTGCGTGTGGTGTGTGGCTGCGCCTGTGCATGTGTGGATTGTGTATCTGCATGTGCGCATGTGTGGTGTGTCTGTGCCCATGTGGGTGTGTGCATGTGGGTGTGTGCATGTGATGTGTGCCTGTGCGCTTGTATGCATGTGGTTTGTGTCTATGCCTGTGCGCATGTGTGCATGTAGTGTGTGTCTGTGCGTGTTGTGTGTGCCTGTGCGTGTGGAGTGTGTCTGTGCTTGTGCACGTGTGCGTGTGGTGTGTGTCTGTGCCTGTACTTTATCACATGTGTATACTACTGTTCATTGTGTCCCATGTAGATCACCATAGAAGTGATGAATACGCCCATGCCTGGCAACCGTTGAGTCCCAGGAGGAAGCTGGCACACTCAAGGTCAACCAAAGACAACAAAGGTCATGGCAGCACAAAGTCATCAAAATCTAAATCGTCAAAGTCACTCGGACCAAAGGTACTATTTGCTACAATCGCTACAGTTGCATGTTAATTAATTAGTTCTCATATCTTCAGTCACTTGCTGTCTACCTAATTACGTCTTGTTTGAGAGAAATTGAATTTTATGTCATTAAAATATTTTGCTTTTTTTTAGCATTCTATTGTTGTTTTAATGAATAATCGTTAGCTTAGTTTCTCTCTATTGCCAGCTTTCAGATTAAATGTTTTCATGCTGCGAGCCTTGCCCTGTCAGACGAAGCATGTGCATGCTTGTGTGCAGCTATACACACTTTAACATCTACTTACGCAGCGTGCAATGCGGAATTACTGTGTTTGATTTGCCTTCGTTCATTTGCCTCTCGGTCTCATCCTGTGTCAGTCCATAGTGTAGGTACATGAATATAAATTTTCTTTTGGACACTCACTTTCAACGTTTCAGCAACCGTCTGTTGCCTTCTTCAGGGACTGAATTTTGGGATTAGTTCTTCTGCTGCTCACCAGATGGTTGTCCCACACATGGTTGAGCCAGTACCCATCCTTGTCTCGATTGATGATAGATGTTTTCTGTCTGATCCAGAGGGTCTTCTTTATCCATTTCACACATCTGTTACTTTCCCTCTCAATCACATTGGTTCCCTCCCACAAAAAGGCAACCGCTGGTTGTTGAAAGTGAGTGAACTTTAATAATAGTTGTGTAAAAAAATTTTTTTATTTATCTATATCCCAACTTTAATGTTTTCATCAGCGTGTAGGGACAGTTAGCAGCAATTAGATGGCATGTTCATCCAAGATAGACACAAATTCTGTACTCCTTTTGTCATGATCCTGTTCTTGCCTTTGTAGGGTATTAACAGGTGTGAGTGAAATGACAGGCGAGTAATTCACATAACGTAACTGACGGTGTTAGATGTTATAGCAAGCATCTTAAAATGAAAACTCACCCCCAACTATCGCCACATCTCTGAACCACAGAACACACTACAGTACATATCTCTAGACCATGCAGAAAAACCATTAAAAGTAGAAATTGCTATCGTTTTTATTGTAAAATCATGTTATACCTAAGTCTATTCTAACATCTTGACTGCTGAAATATGCTTTAATGAGCCACATTAAAAAATATTGCTTAATCCATTATTTGTTTAATTTGAATGTTTTGACAGCTGATCATGAAAGTACTGACTGGCAAGGGTAAACAGATAATGATGAAGTTATATTTAAAACTATTCTGGTTCATTAAAACACATTTGGGCATTCAAGATGAATACACGATTTTACAATAACAATTAATAGACTTTGTACATTTAAAAAAAAGAGCTATGGTTGTTAGCGTAAATTCATAAATTTTTAATTATGCACAACCCAACATTTTTTCATAGTTTTATTGATGTTTCTTTAGACTGGCAGTTGAAGTCGTCATGCAATTCCAGAAACCTTCTTGTTATGTTGGACTGTGGTCCTGTACTTGTATATTGGACTGTGTTCCTGTACTTGCATGTTGGATTGTGTTCCTGTACTTTTATGTTGGATTGTGTTGCTGTACTTGTATGTTGGATTGTGTTGCTGTTCTTGTATGTTGGACTGTGTTCCTGTACTTGTATATTGGACTGTGTTGCTGTACTTGTATGTTGGACTGTGTTGCTGTACTTGTATGTTGGATTGTGTTGCTGTTCTTGTATGTTGGACTGTGTTCCTGTACTTGTATATTGGACTGTGTTGCTGTACTTGTATGTTGGACTGTGTTGCTGTACTTGTATGTTGGACTGTGTTGCTGTACTTGTATATTGGACTGTGTTGCTATACTTGTATATTGGACTGTGTTGCTATACTTGTATATTGGACTTTGTTCCTGTACTTGTATATTGGACTGTGTTGCTATACTTGTATGTTGGACTGTGTTCCTGTACTTGTATATTGGACTGTGTTTCTGTACTTGTATATTGGACTGTGTTGCTGTACTTGTATATTGGACTGTGTTGCTGTACTTGTATGTTGGACTGTGTTGCTGTACTTGTATGTTGGATTGTGTTGCTGTTCTTGTATGTTGGACTGTGTTCCTGTACTTGTATATTGGACTGTGTTGCTGTACTTGTATATTGGACTGTGTTGCTATACTTGTATATTGGACTGTGTTGCTATACTTGTATATTGGACTTTGTTCCTGTACTTGTATATTGGACTGTGTTGCTATACTTGTATGTTGGACTGTGTTCCTGTACTTGTATATTGGACTGTGTTTCTGTACTTGTATATTGGACTGTGTTGCTGTACTTGTATATTGGACTGTGTTGCTGTACTTGTATGTTGGACTGTGTTGCTGTACTTGTATATTGGACTGTGTTGCTATACTTGTATATTGGACTGTGTTGCTATACTTGTATATTGGACTTTGTTCCTGTACTTGTATATTGGACTGTGTTGCTATACTTGTATATTAGACTGTGTTGCTATACTTGTATATTGGACTGTGTTGCTATACTTGTATATTGGACTGTGTTCCTGTACTTGTATATTGGACTGTGTTGCTGTACTAGTGTGTTGGACTGTGTTGCTGTACTTGTATGTTGGACTGTGTTGCTGTACTTGTATATTGGACTGTGTTGCTATACTTGTATATTGGACTGTGTTGCTATACTTGTATATTGGACTTTGTTCCTGTACTTGTATATTGGACTGTGTTGCTATACTTGTATATTAGACTGTGTTGCTATACTTGTATATTAGACTGTGTTGCTATACTTGTATATTGGACTGTGTTGCTATACTTGTATATTGGACTTTGTTCCTGTACTTGTATATTGGACTGTGTTGCTATACTTGTATATTAGACTGTGTTGCTGTACTTGTATATTGGACTGTGTTGCTGTACTTGTATGTTGGACTGTGTTCCTGTACTTGTATATTGGACTGTGTTGCTGTACTAGTATGTTGGACTGTGTTCCTGTATCAATAAGGCAGGACCTAATCTGTGGTTTAAGAGATGTGGCAGTGTCTAGTGATGGTTGGGTTCGATTACAGTTGTAATAATAATTGATTGTAATCGATTACATTGCGACTTGTGATAATGATAGTAAACTATGTTAAGTCAGTCATAATTTTTAATGATTATGATCAAATACAATTGCTTTCACTTAAACTGTGCCATGACCAATATGTTGAGCACATAATATTAACAACCCCTAGAGCTGATTCCAACACAGGCACTCAGTATGTAATCCATTCAATTCAAAGTATTCATATCACTTTTTAGTATAATTGTATTTTAAAAATGGTGTTATTGTAATTGGTAATTTGTAATGGAACCCAACCATGTGTATATAATTGTAAATATATACCATATATGTATGTATATATATATATATATATATATATATATATATATATATATATATATATATATATATATATATATATATATATATATATATATATGTACATACATTATAAATATATCATACTTACTCACTGTAGTATTGCGCCAACAAGTGCAATTATTGTATATACTAGGTATGTGTGTATTGGAGCCTGCTGTGCTTTGCTTGGTATACGTATCGAAAGAAAGTCGCCTTGTGTGGTTGGTAAATGGCAATGCCCTTTTTTACATTATAGTTAATGGTTGTACCCATGACAATTGGTATAGCAGGCGAGTCAACTAGATAGCAAAGGCAATTCCCTTTACAACATAGATGAGTAAAACATATATGTCAATGGTGAGTGCCAGTGATTAACTAGCTAAACGTAATAAATGTGAGGCCCAGAAACCACCAAAACAACCCCACTGGTATGTTGCCCCAGAGTTGAGAACTGTGTATGTAGCACAGTGCAGGTGAAACATTTAATTCTTTAGAACTGTCAGTGCTGGACCAAGTGTGTCGACTGTGACTTTGTTCAGTATGTCTCAATTATTACACACCCCCAATATATTAACAACTAAGACATGGCTGTTTCCAGTAAATAGTTAAGTGTAGTTAGCAGTGGTGAGTAGTGATGAGACAGGGAAGGGTTGCCAGGGATGGGGAATGGATGTTTGCCAGAACAAAACTTGGCAGAAAGACAAATGATGAAGATGTAACGCAGGTTGATATAATTAAAGGTGAGAACGTCAATCCCTGGAAAACAAAGCAAAGCCACCAGCTATTAAAAGCAGATCCATCCGTCCAATGTACAGTCAGACTGTTAGTTATCAGACAAACCGTTATTAAGATGTCCTACTTTATTTTATTTTTTCAGCACTGATCAACATACACTATTAATCTCTATTTAATTACAGTAGCAAGCTGTAATGTAAGTTATTGAAAAATGGTGGAACTGTATATACCAAATACTTCAGCAAACTACATAGACTATTAGCAAGTTAGAGTTAATGGGAAGCAGGTAGGAAGAAAAAGGAATGTATAGACAATAATAGTTAGGCCAGTATTCGTAAGAATTAAACAGAAAGTGCTGCTTACTATAAAAAATTAAGATTGGTAAAGTGGCAAACTGATAGCAGCTTTCCCAAATCTCTGTTTAGTGTTAACATTGGACACAGTTGGCCTGCCAATTGGCCAAGCTAGTGAGTTTTGTGCTGTCTGTGTATCAGATAATAGTACTCAGGCTTCATGCAACTGATTAACTATATTGATTGGAATTATGAGATTATATTAGGCTGGTCAAAACTCATTAGACCAGACAAATCTAATTATTGATTAAAAATAAATTGAACTTGTGCAACAATTATACCAATGACTAAAGTCGTGATTATTGATTAAAAATAATGTCATTGAATTGTACTGCAATAAGCACACCATTGACTAAGGTCAGTTATAAATAATTGCATTAAAAAATTACATTATGTTTTCCATAACATTTCTAATTGCAATGGCCTGATATTCGCATCAGTAACTTGTCGTATCAATGGAATATGTGTATAGATCTGATATGTTGAAGGTCTTATAGTTTGCCCTTTCAGTTCATCAGTTGAGTGTGCATTGTAGGAACCAAAGGGTGTAACTGATGCTGTGTCAGCCCCTGCCCTTCAAGAGCACCCCATAGGTAAGGAGGGCAAGCACCCTAGGGGTAAGGAGGGTGAGCACACCAGTGGTAAGGAAGGTGAGCTCCACGTTGGTGATACCACCGACCATGCAGATGGGGTTGGCCATGAGAGTTCCCAAGATGGCATTGGCTTCTACCTTGGCGAACCAGACTGGAGCCAGGCCAATATGGATCTCAAGAAGAGGTATGCTGAAGAACCACCTGGGGCATCAGACGAGGGGAAGCCAAAGGTCACATTTCATTTGGGTGAGTCGCTGGGTAGGAGACAATTTACCATTAAAGAGGTTGATATTGGATAAAAAGGTGCGAGGGGGGAGGGAGAGGGCAAGGAAAGGTTGACATGGATAAAAAGATGCGGGGGGTAAGGGAGAGGGCAAGGAAAAGTTGACATTGGATAAAAAGGTGCGGGGGGAGGGAGAGGGCAAGGAAAGGTTGACATTGGATAAAAAGATGCGGGGGGAAGGGAGAGGGCAAGGAAAGGTTGACATTGGATAAAAAGATGTGGGGGGGGAAGGGAGAGGGCAAGGAAAGGTTGACATTGGATAAAAAGGTGCTGGGGGAAGGGAGAGGGCAAGGAAAGGTTGACGTTGGATAAAAAGATGCGGGGGGAAGGGAGAGGGCAAGGAAAGGTTGACATTGGATAAAAAGGTGCGGGGGGGAGGGAGAGGGCAAGGAAAGGTTGACATTGGATAAAAAGATGCGGGGGGAAGGGAGAGGGCAAGGAAAGGTTGACATTGGATAAAAAGGTGCGGGGGGGGAAGGGAGAGGGCAAGGAAAGGTTGACATTGGATAAAAAGGTGCTGGGGGAAGGGAGAGGGCAAGGAAAGGTTGACATTGGATAAAAAGGTGCGGGGGGAAGGGAGAGGGCAAGGAAAGGTTGCACTATTACAATCTGTTACTTTTCAGAGTCTGATGTTACATGACTGCATTGGTGAAAATTGCCATATCTGTTCATTGGGTGCATGTGCCACATTTCAATGACCTCCGTAGGGTTGCCAGCTTCAACACGGAAGAATAAGGGATGGCCTCCAGTCCCCTCATATTTTCTTTTAGTTTGGGTCTAGAAATGTTTGATGTTTCTGAGCAATTTTCCTGCAATTCTATGGATTTTAGCATAAGCTTTTTGGGAAGGCTATCGTTAATCAGAAATGTTTCAGGCCTACTGACCTTGTAACCTGGCCAGAATAAGAGGTAAGAGGAATAGTGGTTGTTCTTTTCTAGTTCCAATATGGGAGTAGCCTACTGTACTCCAATCATAGTTTAATACATGAAGACAAAACAGACCCATACTTAGTTTGAAGTGCTTTTATTATCATCAAACAGTCTTTCAATTAACCCTGTCTCCCATTTCTCTCGCTCACTCTCTCATTAGAGTAGTTCGCCAGTGGCCTACTTTCTCTTCCAGGTGTACTTCTTGTCACTTCTTACAGCTTTCAACAGTTGCTTTCCTTCAAAATGCTGTGGTAAAAGTCAGCCCAGGACTGGTCAATGTTCAGAGTGAAAAGGAGCTCACTCCTCGTGAGCTCCACACAGCACCTGTTTCTGCTGTCGCTCCATTTGTTCACCATTCTGGAAAAGATCCTCTCCACATATCCTTTGAATGCATGGACGCTCAGGATGTAAGAGATCACCGACAGCATATTGGGGATATAAGCTGCCTGAAATATGGCTATCCACTTGGCAGCTGAGTCCTTGTCCTTCCACTGGTCATCTTCTCTGAGCCTCTCCAGAGTGCTGTTTGCTGTGGTGCATTCGTCGTACAGCTCATCCATGTGGATGTTCAATTTGCGGAGTAGGTTGAGCTTCTCAGTTACTTTATGAAAGTCATTGAATGTGAGCCGGCCAGGATGGAGAGAGAGAGGGGCTGCAGACTGAAGAGCCAGTCTCCTCTGAGAAGTTGAACCACTTCTCTACATATCTGATGGCAGTGTTGAGGAACTCATCGAACTCTGACCTTTTGTTTAGCTGAAGAGAGGCACTAAAGTTTAACCCTGGTGAGGTAGCCATAGAACCCATCTTCGCACCTCTGGGTCATCTTGTCCTTGAAAGACATCATGATAGGGAAAGGTCAGTGCAGGTTGTGTCATTTCTCTCCAGCTTCTTAACAACCTCTTCAAAAAGGAATAGGATGTGGTTGTAGATGAGGAGGTTAATTTCAGCCACATTTGCATATTCCTCCTGCACTTCTGCTGCATCAATGTTTAGCTTTCACAGAACTTGGATTTGTCTTGGGCACTCATACCCCAGGCTGATAAAGTAGGATTTCAGAGCAGGCCAGCTTTGCACAAATTGGGAGATTGCAGGGTTGAGTGACAGCCATCTGGTTGTGACATGGCATAGGATTTCACAGAATTCAACATCAAAGAATTCTTTGAGTGAGTCCCTTCTTTTGGCCGAGCATGAGAAGAAGCTGTACACCTTCAGTACAACATTCTCCATATCTACTGAAAGCTTATCCTTTGCATACTTCACAGTGTTATGCACAATATGAGCATGGCAGTTTCCTTGCAGAAGATCTTTCTGAGTTTTCTTCAGGTTTGTGTACACAGAGTTGTGGAACCAATAGTTTATGTTGGTGTTATCAGCGCTGAATGCAGAATAGTTTCCCAATAACGCCGGTATTTCTGCAGCCTCTTGTGCCTGGCAGGAGGACTTGAAGTGGATGAAGAAGCCATGTTTAAATATCCTGCGCTGGTGTCTCCGAAACTAGGGCAACAACACCAGTGGCCGGCAGTCTCTCTCTCTCTCTCTCTCTCTCTCTGCAGCAACAACTAGTGTCCGCGCCGGCATCTCCGAAACTTGGGCAACAGCAGCGGGCAGCAGTCTGTCTGCTGCTGTTTTCAGGCAGACAGACACGCACGCAAGCGTACACGCACGCACCCACGCACACAGTGGAGCTTTTACCATGTAGGAAAATACGGAACCAATCACATTCCGTATTAATTCAATAAGGGACGCAATATTTATTTCTTAATTATGGGACCATTCCGTATTATAAGGGACGGGTAGCAACCCTAGATCTCCAGTAGACATTTCTTTCTAAGGCCAACACTGTGACATCTCTGGCCATGGTGCTTTTGCCCTTGTGATCCACCCTGGCCCATGTGAAACTGACAAAGATACTGAGAACTTTGAATATACAGCAAGCTCCACAACAAATACCATAAGACTCTGAAGGGTAACTGTTACTTTTATGTTGTGACTGGTGACTGAGTCTGGTAAGAACATACATGCTCATATAATTATGTATACCTCAGGTTTCTACCTTTAATCTTGATTCTGCTTTGACAGGAAGTCGCGATGGAATGCATGATTTGGAGACGCCTCCTGCAGGTTCCCCAGTTACAGGGTATGTATTTACCTTTGGATTGTGCACGATAATGATTATTTAACTGGTTAATTTTTTGGCTTCTTTCCCACCTCATTTCATTATACATATGAATGTAGGACATAAGCCCTCATGGACAAAAGCCCTCACCTTTTCTGAGGGGGTAGGACAAAACCCCTACTAGCTGTTGGCTTTAGCACAAGCAGAACGTTAATTGGATGTGGCTTCTTTTTCATTAATTCTGTACAAACGGTGGCTTTTTAGAAATCAGAGTTTTTCTTGAGTTAAAATGTAAGTTCTTCTTGGATTAAGTAAGTAAATCTTGTATATAAATAAACAGGAATAGGCCTGTTTAAAAGTACTTAGATTTAACTCAAGAAAAAATCTGATTTTTGCAAAGCATATTTTTTATATATATCTTTTTTATAAGTATTAAATTTCAACAGTCATTCCTAATGCTCATTAGGCGAAATAGGAACAATATCAATACACGAAATGGTGGACGGATGGGGTGAAGGGACAGGTAATAGCCTCTGTTTATATAGTACTCCGTGTAATTAAACGCTGAAATTAATAAATCAAGCAAACTTTAAATTCTATTTTCTTGGTTTCTTAATACATATACATAGGTCTTTAGCAATATTGACATACATCACTAAAGGTAACTCCATTACCTATGCTCGAGTCCCTCTATGCTTACCTATGCTACTGAATTGCTGAAAGAACCCACATCCAGTTAACATTTGCACATGTTGAAGTAGGGGTTTTGTCCTACCCTCTCTGAAAAGGTGAAGGCTTGTCCTGAGGGCTTTTGTCAATGAGGGCTTTTGTCCATGATGCCTATGTCCATACCCCTTATACACACGTTCTATTTTTATCCTACCAGATATCTCCATGATTCTTTTAGCATTATTACCATATTAAGTGCAGTCTAAGAAGGCGTGTGTAAGCAACATTAATCCATTGCATGCTTACTATTGACTAAAGTGTACTAACTTTTGCTTTTGATAGTTTATCCATCATTTGCATCTTGGGCAGACAGCTGTGATAATTGGTTTGTTCTTTTAGAACAAATTATTGGTGAAATGTACTAAATGTCAAGAGAATAAAACAGTGGCGTATTTAAGGTGAGGAGGCCATTGGGCAATATTTGGCTTAATTTTTGTATGTAACCTGTTGCACCACTACATGGTAGCATGGTAGACTAATGTGTGACTAAGCTCCGCCCACCTTTTAACCTCCCTCACCATTGGCCTCCCTCACCTTTGTGAGATCCAAGATGCGCCGCTAGAACAGAGTGAAAACTTTGAAAAGAGAATCCCCCAAATGTTTGTGTTGATAAATATTGAAAGAATGCATGATGAAATACACACAAGACCTACCGGTACTAAGAACTTTATGTGTGGTGATCATTGCCCTTACAGCTCAATTAGTTCCCTCAGTTGCCCCTCATGGGGTGATTTACCTTGGTGAGTTGAATTGCCATCTTATGCGTTGTTATTGAAGTTGACACAGCTAGATGTTTGATTGGCTTTCATTGGCTGTAGCATAAGCGTAAGTCATTGCATGTGATTTAAGCTACGTCCAATGTACACATTTGATCTCTCTCTCCACCTTTGCCACATGCTGTACCATTTTGTTCAAAGTTTATCTGATTTGTAAAGAAGACACTAACTGTTAATAAAATAATCAAATGTAAACCGATTTGTTATACATAAAATAATTAAATACATTTTTAATATGTAACTATTTCCTATTGTTAAAATTTAACAGAGTAATAATGTTCATTCATTTTGTTTTACAAACTCTGTATACAGATAATTTTAATGCATCTTATGTATATATTGCACTTTATTAAATCTAAAGCTAAAACAAATTAATTAGTACAATGGTATCATATTATTATTTCCAGGTAATTTAAGTAATTCAAGTTACCAGATTATGTGTAAAATAATAATTGTATACTAATGCCAAGATTGAAGAAGTAAATTTTGCTAAGTGAAACATGTAACAGTAATGAATTTACAGACACATTGGATAAATTGGAGAGTTGTCAGTATCCTGTGGAGGAGATGCTTGTAGGCAATAGGAGAAGGGAGAGGACCAGCCCGTTCCCGACAGTCACAAATGTTCCTACAGCTGCAGTTTAGCAGGCATGGGACACATCATGACAGTTCCTTGAAAATGTCACCATAATGTAATTAGAATTTTAGCAGCTTCTATAAGATGTTTAATAAGTTTTAATGTTTGTGTTAATTGCATTTGTCATGATAATCCCATTGAAATTAAATTAATTATTTCATGAATGCTATGAACATTGATAGAAGTTTGTTGCAGCAGTTTATGTAGGTAGCAGCTAAGGCCTAAGGGTAAATCAACCAGTTGCTGAAACCAGAAAGTCATACTGTCTATGATTCAAAATTAAATCCAGCTAACACGATAAGATTGCTTCAAAAATCAATGGATAGATATTCAGTAAAGTGATAGATATTCACCTTCCTCTAATAATGCACGATGGTATATTCGCACGCCAGCCTGTATTTCATATCAGTGGCATATCAGACTTGTATTGAGAATATGGCTCTGGGGGCACATAGATAATACTAGTCAACCATTACAGTAGAAGTCTACTTCTTAGTATTTTTGAGAGTTAAATTTAAGAGTGAGGCATGCAACTCAACGTGTGGTCATCTGTCAACACAATGCACCCAACATGTGGTCATCTATTAACACAATACACCCATCATGTAGTCATCAGTCAACACAATGTACCCCAACATGTGGTCATCTGTCAACACAATACACCCAGCATGTGGTTATATGTCAACACAATGCACCTCAACATGTGGTCATCTGTCAGCACGATGCACCCCAACATGTGGTCATCTGTTAACACAATGGACCCAACGTGTGGTCATCTGTCA
This sequence comes from Lamellibrachia satsuma, assembly GCA_033239005.1. Taxonomy (NCBI): domain Eukaryota; kingdom Metazoa; phylum Annelida; class Polychaeta; order Sabellida; family Siboglinidae; genus Lamellibrachia; species Lamellibrachia satsuma. The sequence goes on from BSQZ01000027.1 coordinate 7,810,498, forward strand.
ACACAATGCACCCAACATCTGGTCATCTGTCAACACAATGCACCCAACATCTGGTCATCTGTCAACACAATGCACCCAACATCATGTGGTGGAAGAACCTTTAACTCTGTATCACACTGTGTCTGTGTATGTCTTTCTGTTGAACCTATTTTTCACCCATTTGGCAGTTTGTTGCATTTTTTTAACAGTAATGCACATAAGAAAGGCCAAATAATTAAGACAAATCAAGTTCCATGTGTGCACGCATATTGTGTGTGTGGTTTGTGCACGTGTGGCTGCGTGCTTGTATGTGTGCATGCATGTGCAATTTATAATTGTTCAATATGTAATACCATATTCTTGTTTATCAATGGTATTTTCACATATAATGCAGTGTTGTAACTTGCAAAAAACTAATTACATTGTTGAGTTATAAAACTGATCATTAGATAAGGTTGTCATTTCGGCATTATTGTTTTATAACTGTCATTGCAGCATATTGTTGTATTGTTTTATAACTGTCATTGCAGCATATTGTTATATTGCTGTCTGTGATGACGTATAGTCCACTTCTATTGACAGTGCGATTTCCATTCCAACTTACAGACAAATTAAAAATGTAGAGCGAAAGATTTTAAGAAAGTACACCACTTTACAGACTACTTTCCAAATAGTTATTTCGTGGGTGAATCATTATAATTACACTAATATAATTATAATATACCTCAGTTTTAGTTCCATATCAATTTATTTTACAAAATTTAATATATGACAAATGACAGGAGGCTGATGCTTGTGAACATGGATATAGAGTTACTCTATATCTATTGTGAATGAGAAAACTATTAACCTACTGTTGATTAAAGGGAACTACAACAAGGCAGTAGCTAAAATGCTTGTTTAGTGTGTGCACTAAGTTTATATTGTATGTATTACAGGCCAAAATAAAAAATGTAGAAAAAATTTATTTAAAAGTAAATTAGGTGTTTAATGCATCTTAACTCACAAAGCGCTCATAAAATTCGAAGTTAATGAGATGAGTGATCACGTAGTTTTGTGACATCAATGATGACATGGGTTTACGTTCAGTCAGTGATTTATATGCAATATAGTTTCACTCACATAACTATTGAATAAAAAAGTACAACGTAATGATTTCGAACTACTAGCGGCAAGTGATCCTGCAAAATCATCTTCGAATTCAGCTCTTTCGGAGCAGTTTAGCAATGCCAGTAGCTTTTGATTTCGAACTAATTTACTCTCTGACTGAACCATAAAAACTACCACATAGAGCTGCCAAACTTCTCATATATCTAACATACACATACACATGTGACGTGGTCAAACATTACTCTTACTTCCATATAAAGATCAAAATAAACCAAAACTTGTCATCTCCTATGCTTAGTTTCGAGGAGTTAAGCATAGAAGAGCTTTGTTTTGTAATTTGTTATCATTACATGGAAGTAAGAGTAATGTTTGACCATGTGACATGTATCGTAAATACATGAGAAATTTGGCAGCTGTAAATGGTCGTTTTCATGGTTAGATCAGAAAGTCGCAATAGTAGGAGTAGCATTAATGGGTGGTGGTGATTTTGGCCCTTGGAGAATTCGGCCCAACTGCAATGTTTTTTCGGCTTGGTGTTTTTGGTGTGACACACAAGATCTTAGTTCTAGCTAGTTAAGGATTAGCCTTCACTTTAATTGTATGTTATGGGTATGTTATTCCTGTACTTGTCATCAAAGGGATGCTGACTTTAACCAGATACTGTTGAAGTACAATGCTTTGTCTGTTCGGAAAACAAGCAGGTGTGAATAAAAGACCATGCTTCACATTAAAAAAACTGTCTAGATCAAAGATCATATGCAGGTGGCTCTAATAATCGTATTTGATGTAATTAAAAACAAAATCTGGGGAATAAATATTGAAAGAATGCATGATGAAATACACATAAGACCTACCGGTACTAAGAACTTTGTGTGGTGATCATTGCCCTTACAGCTCAGTTAGTTCCCTCAGTTGCCCCTCATGGGGTGATTTACCTTGGTGAGTTGAATTGCCATCTTATGCGTTGTTATTGAAGTTGACACAGCTAGATGTTTGATTGGCTTTCATTGGCTGTAGCATAAGCGTAAGTCATTGCATGTGGTTTAAGCTACGTCCAATGTACACATTTGATCTCTCTCTCCACCTTTGCACATGCCGTGCCATTTTGTTCAAAGTTTATCTGATTTGTGAAGAAGACACCAACTGTTAATAAAATAATCAAATGTAAACCGATTTGTTATGCATAAAATAATTAAATACCTTTTTAATATATGTAAATTTCTTTAAAAAATGTTTAACGCATCCTATGTATATATTGCACTTTATTCAATCTTTTTATGTGCCAAAACAAATTAATATTATATATCATATCATAATTATTTCAGAAAATATTAGATGTTATGTATAAATGCAGCTACTGGGTAATTTAAGTAATTCAAGTTACAGATTATGTTTGAAATAATAATTGTATATTAACGCCAAGATTGAAGAAATAAAATTTGCTAAATGAAACACACGTAAAAGTAATGAATTTACAGACACAGTGGATACATTGGAGAGTTGTCTGTATCCTGTGGAGGAGATTCTTGTGGGCCAAAGGATGCTATGTTGGGGAGAGGACCAGCCCGTTCCCAACAGTCACAAATGTTGCTACAGCTGCAGTTTAGCAGACACATCATTTTGACAGTTCCCTGAAAATATCACCCTAATGTAATTAGAATTTTAGCAGCTTCTATAAGATGTTTAATTAGTTTTTAATGTTTGTGTTCATTGCATTTAGCATTATGATTCTGTTGAAATTGCATTATTTCATGAATGCTATGAACCTCGATAAAAGTTTGTTGCAGCAGTTTATGTAGGTAGCAGTTAAGGCCTAATGGTAAATCAACCTCAACACAATGAACCTCCGTTGTATTCACAATAGAGTAATCACTTATCACTGTCATTGCTCTGTATTTGATTTAATTAAAAACAAAATATGGGGAGAATTTCCCCCGATGAGGGGAAGCACATCAAAACTTAATATAAAAAAGATATCATAATTGCAATTTAATTTATTGAAATTATTCAACTACATAAAATTATATTATTGTTTTGGTGTAATATACATGACATGAATTTTAAGGATAATATGAATTGTATAAGTTTTAATGATTGTCTCGTAGACCGGAAAATGGAAAAAATATAGAGCCATATTTTATGCAAAAGGAAGTGAATGCTATAAAAACAGTTAAAAGTAACAATTTCGGGTTAGTGTGGAACTAAATGAATTGACAAATGACAGCATAAATAATATGCTTTATTCACAGTAAGACACACGTTAAACTTCATGTGCTCGCTACACAATCGTTAGGTCTGGGATCACAATGCCCGTTGTGCTCTGAGGTCGAAGTTAGCAGACTTGTGGGCCGAACTCTCCAAAGAATGCTGTCCGAATTCACCATGAGCTGACATCACCTGTATCCACGCCAACAGCTCGCTTCGATCCTAGGTGGACCGTGATCGTCGGCACCTGTGTTCTAAGGATTGGCGGCATCAACATAGCTTCCACTACTGGGAATAATGTCTGCACATCATGACTGTCATCATCCTCTTTTCACCTTCTCTGGTCTGGATCACAGTCCAAACAAGTTTTTTTTTAAATGACCAAACTGGCTGTGCCTCATCAGCATTTTTTAAACCAAGTTGACTCCATAGGGACCTTAAACCAACTACATGATAGTTTATTCTTACTACTATGTGCATTACGATCCAATGCCGCACAATAAACCATTCTGATGCTCGCTTCTAAACAACCGCTATCACTGTCAACACTAGGATGAATGAATGGAAAGTCACAGTCTCGTAGCACTTCCTTCCTTGAAGCTTGCCGATAAGTGCGGGAAAAATATGCATAATCGAGGCAGGCCAGTAGAACAGAGTATTACTTAGATTTATTAATTAATGTAATTATAATGAATTTTTCAGTGTTGTAGAAATGGACATATACTACAAGATGTAATATATGATTTCAAGCAGTCATTGTGGTTATTCCCTTTAAGCAACCTATTCACAAATTTCTGTAAACACGTGTATTGAGCTGTAAAAACAAACAGTATTACCTGTTACTATAACTGTAATGTGATATTATGTAGAGGCCTACCATGATAACTGGATGAACAACTTCATTACATATGTTTATGTATTCACTGTTACCATTGTCCAGAAGCTAGTGCTACAGTAGATTGATGACTGGGGGGATGGGGAGGGGGTTGAGTTTAATATCTTTAACTGTAAAGTTTGTTTACAATCATGTATGTAATTGTTTTGCTCCCTGCAACAATGTCACCTTTATTTTGTTATACAGATCTTCTTATGATGTCAGAAGGCATTATTTCTAAACCACTTGACCTGTATATCTGACTGAACAAAATGTAATTGACTAAATTGAATAAAGTAACGTAGTTGACCAGTTGTGATGCAAGTGTCCCCAATTCATGCCACACATTCTCAGTATAATTTTTTCCGTTTCACTCCTCCATGTCATGTTGTCAAGTCAGTCATCATCACTCGTGTCAACAGGGTGGAAGGGGGCGCCACGCACCGCCACCGCCGCTACAGACGGCGCCACAACATCGGCTCGAAGGGTGAGCTGCCATACTGGCAGCACCTCGGCAGCAATGTGGAACTCGATCGCATCACACCAGTCGAACGCACAGAGATGGATGATGCTACAGCACTTGCTGATGGAGACCTTGAGAACATCGCAAGTATGCACCGCAATCTTTCCCCTCCTCGCAGTCTTGCACAACACTGGTGCCTCACTCAATGTTGTCTCACAGATAAGCTCACTCTGTTTACATGCAACCTTCGACAATAATAGTCACCTTATCATTAACATGATATGGAGTTCTGTGGAGTTCTGTTGTGGGCCAATTGATTTATTTCTTTATGCATGCAGTGAGACATTACGCATTACAACAAAATTTTTAAAGTTATTACACTCCCCCTGACTACAACTTCTATTTAAGACTAGAAAGACCATTTTCTTCTATTTTACGCAAAATTGCTATACACTGCATCATGTTTCCAACCATCGAACTGCTTGGCAGGTTACTAGTGCGTTGTATTGACTTGGTCACCAGCAACTTACATTGTTAAACTGCATTACCCCTACATTGAATTGTAGAAACACCTTAAGCCAACGTTTTATTGCACTGAAAACCACTGTGCAACAGAATACAATATCATGAAATACTGGAAATGCACAATATTAATTGTTATGTACAAGTACGTATTGGTTAAAAAAAATTTTATGTACCATGAATTAGCATAAATAATGCAAATTAGAAGTATACAACTGGTACTGAAATATTATGCATTTTCGGCCCAAAAAAAGAACATAAGATTTTGCCTTGACTACTATGAGAAATGCCTTCGAGTTTAATACATCCAACAAGAAATTGCCAATTGAATTGATGATCGAGATTTTGTTACAAAATTGTTGGTAGAATGGGTACAGTGGGTTCCCAATGGTCTTGACACAGCAAACAATGTAGCACCAATGATAAACAGTCTCGGCGCTGCAGTAATATGTGCAGCTGGTGTTCAAAAGCATAACTACGTTATAGAGCCAACACATTGGAAATGTGTATAATGTGCATAAATCGGTAATAAGTTTTGTTTACATTTTGTTGGACATTGTACAGAATCTTTGCCACAATACTTTTTATGTTTATAACTAACTATGTTAAACAACCAGAAACTTGGCGAAAGAGCTGCGGAATAATGAAACACAGAAATTATTCTAAGACAGGAAGAAAGAAAAAAGGAAACTGTTTCTTCAATAGCCAGAATTAACTATTGATTTGGCTGCTGTTTAAACTTAGTGACTGTATTTAAACTTTATTAACAAGAACTGCCAGACATTCTGGCTTGTCCATGAGTCTTGGTTTCAGAAGATTTGTATTACTTTGTCAATTACTTACTTTACTTATTTAATCCTCTTGGCCCCTTCAGGAGCATAGGGCGTCAACCATGTTTCTCCACCTCACTCTCTTCTGGGCTATAGCTTTGGCCTCTTGCCAGGTGACCCCCACTTTTTCAAGATCTTGTAGTGTGGAGCGTCTCCAGTGGATTTTTGGCCTTCCTTGTCTTCTCTTTCCTTGTGGGTTATAGTCCAGTGCTTGTTTGGTTGTGTTTGTTGGATCTTTTCTGAGTGTGTGGCCAACCCAGCTCCATTTTCTCCTCTTGATTGTAGTGCTTATTTCTTCCAGTTTGGTTTCTTCCAGAGCTCTTTATTTGATATTTTGTTAGGCCACCATACCTTAAGGATGTATCGGAGGCGACTGTTGATGAAGACTTGGAGTTTGTTGTTCAGAGACCGAGTAGTTTTCCACGTTTCACAGCCATAGAGAAGAACTGGTTTAACGCTGGTGTTGAAAATGCGGATCTTAGTGTTTATGGATAGTTGGGAAGAGAGCCATACAGGGCGTAGGGTTCTGAAGGCATGGCGAGCTTTATTGATGCGTAGCTCCACATCTTTATCAGTTCCACCATTTGTACTGCTGTTGCCCCCGAGGTAGATGAAGTCTTGTATTTCCTCAACAGTACCACTTTCTAGTGAGATGGGTTCGGAGGATCTGCTGTTGACTTTCATCACCTTTGTCTTTCCCACATTGATCTTAAGACCCAGTTGGCTGCTTTTTTCTTGAAGCCTTTCTGTTTTTTGTTGCATGTGTTTATGGGTTTCTGAGAGTAGTGCTAGATCATCTGCAAAATCCAAGTCTTCTAGTTGTGAGAACAAGTTCCACTGGATCCCAGTACGATGGTGTTCTGTGGATCTTTTCACTGTCCAGTCTATGGCTATCAGAAAGAGCGATGGAGATAGCAAGCAGCCCTGTCGTACTCCAGTTCCAATCTAGAAGCCTTCTGAAACTTGTCCATTAAAGATGACATGACCAGTGAAACCTTCGTACATGTTCTTTATTAGGGTTACAAATTTTGTGGGTAAACCATAATGCCTCAGGAGCTTCCATAGAACTGTCCTATCTATACTATCAAATGCTTTTTTGAAGACTACAAAGTTTATGTAAAGGGAGCTCTGCCATTCAATGCATTGTTCAACGATAATCCTGAGTGTAGCAATGTGATCTGTGCAGGATTTATTCTTTCTAAACCCAGCTTGTTCCTTTCTTAGCTTCTTGTCAACTGTTTCTTGTATCCTATCCAGGATGATACGGCAGAGAATTTTACTGGGCACTGATAGAAGCATGATCCCTCTCCAGTTCTTACATTCACTGAGGTTCCCTTTCTTGGGGATTGTAACTAGCATACCCGTCTTCTATTCAGTTGGTATTTCCTCTTTATCCCAGATCTCATTTAGCACGCTGTATAAAATGCCTAGCTTCAGCTTTTTGATGGCTCTCTTGATCTCCTCTTTGGATATCCTACCACAATTAATGTTAATGTCTTCAATTGTTTCCTCAATGTCTGGGATTGAATCTGGTGGAGGCCTATTCAAGATATCTTGGAAATATTCTTTCCAGCGTTGTAACTGTAAAGATTCCTTAGTGAGAAGGTTTCCCTGTTTGTCCCTGATGGGGTGACTAGTGCTCTTGTTCTTCCCTGCTAGCTGTCTGGTGATCTTGTGTAACTCTCTGGAGTTGTTTTCCCTAGCTGCGATCTCAGCCTCGTTTGCTAGTTTTTCGACATATGTTTTGTTGTCCCTCTTTGTCTTCTTTTTAACTGTTTTGTTTCTTTCCTGGTATTCCTGCTGCAGTTTTTTTTCTTTGTGTCATCTGCTTCCTTGTTGAGTTTCATTTTAGTCTCCCTCCTTGCTTCAATAGCTTCCCAGGTGTCGTCTGTAATCCAGTCCTTCCTCCTAGCTTCCCAGCAGCCTAGGACTTGTTCACAGGTGTCTGTAATTGCATTCTTGCATCTTGCCCACTTTTCATCAATGTTTTTTCCCTCTTCCATTGCTTGGAACCTGTTCCGTAGTGTGATTCCCAGTTCCTGTCGTATTTTGACGTTTTCTTATCTCAAACCTTCTTTGTACCTTGTTATCCGTCTTCTTTGCTGCCAGCTTCATCCTAAATTCACCCACAAGGAGGTGGTGGTTGGAGTTAATGTCAGCTCCTCTTTTCGCTCTGACATCTAGAAGCACTCTCCTCCATTTCTTGGTGATTGTTATGTGGTCAATTTGGTTTACCGTCTTTAGATCTGGGGATATCCATGTGGCTTTGTGTGTAGGCTTGTGTGGAAAGAGAGTTCCTCCGATTATCAGTTCATTAAGAGTACAGAAATCTGCAAACAGGAGACCGTTCTCATTCATCTGTCCCAAACCTTCTTTCCCCATTGTGCCTTTCCAATTGTCATTATCCTTTCCAATCTTGGCATTCATATCCCCCATAACAACTTGGATATCCCTCTTCAGTAGTTTTTGGGTGACTGTTTGTAGATGTTGGTAGAAGGTCTCTTTCTCTTCAAATTCAGCAGAGTTGGTTGGTGCATAGCAATGTATGATGTTCCGACCTTTTGATGTAAACCTGGCTGTGATGATTCTCTCCGAGACTGGTTCCCATTCGATGAGACTTTTTGCTGCATCCTTTGAGAGGAGCAGCCCTACTCCATGTGTGTGCGCATCTTCTTCTCTCTCATTCCCAGAGTACAAGTAAGTTTCTCCAGAGCTAGTTGTAACCTTCCCAAAGGTGTTCCATCTGCTTTCACAGACTCCAATGATGCTCAGCTCGTATCTTCTCATTTCATTGGCGAGTTGTGCCAGTTTTCCTGCCTGGTACAGTGTCCTGACATTCCAGCATCCAATTCTAATTTTTGACTTGAGCTGTAGCAGACTCTTCCTCCCTTGGGCTTCCTGTCGGCTTTCACCCAAGGGATTCATACGCACCCTTTCAGGACAGCCTGCTTTGCTCAGATCGAGGTGTGGTTGAGTATTCATGGTTTCGGTTTCTGTAATAGATTTCAATAATAACTGAGTGGGTCATTAGCCCATTTTCCTCCCGGGCTCCATGATCAAGAGATGTGGCTGGACTATGCTTTGTCTGACCACTCACCCCAGACCTGCCCGGTATGGTTGGACCTGCTAGGAGTTGCCTCCCACCGGTATAGCTCAGAGGGTCATAGGGGTACATAAGCCTCCTTACCATGACAAGGTAACAGTCCACAAGGAAGACTTTGTCAATTGTTGTCCTGTTAAGTTTCAAATTTTCATCCTGGGTATAGTTTTGAGACACTCCCTCAAACACCAAGTAGATGTCTACAAAAGAATGTATGTGCTGCATGTTCATTCCTTACTGAAATGGGTTTTCTTGCCTGCTAATGTATTATGAATTTATAAGACATCTGAATGTTGAGACCTTTGGACGCTGGCTGTTCAGAAGGGCATTAGAAGAGAAGTTAAATTGACACCAACTTTTCTAATAATTTTTTGGCAATGCATTGATGAAGTAACTGTTAGTGACTTGGTATATCGTGAT